>CAJMZQ010000074.1:600000-1067500 GCA_905220385.1 Xylota sylvarum
ATCCACTCAACAAAAATTATTTCACACCATAGACTCATTTTGGTCAGGATCGATTTGAAATCCACCATGGTTTCAGAGAAATCATACTTCATGGTTCGTAGTTCTGATAGAATGTTGAACGACTACCCCTAACTAAAATCTATCCACCGAAGCAAAAATTATTTCACACCACAGACTCATTTTGGTCAGGATCGATTTGAAATCTATCATCGTTTGAGAGAAATCATACTCCACGGTTCGTAGTTCTGACGAGTTGAACGACTACCCCTAACTAAAATCTATCCACTCAACAAAAATTATTTCACACCACCGACTCATTTTGGTCAGGATCGATTTGAAATCCACCATGGTTTTAGAGAATTCCTACTCCATGGTTCGTTGTTCTGATAGAATGTTGAACGACTACCCCTAACTAAAATCTATTTACCGAATCAACAATTATTTCACACCACAGACTCATTTTGGTCAGGATCGATTTGAAATCTATCATCGTTTCAGAGAAATCATACTCCATGGTTCGTAGTTCTGATAGAATGATGAACGACTACCCCAAACTAAAATCTATTTACCGAATCAAAAATCATTTCACACCACAGACTCATTTTGGTCAGGACCGATTTGAAATACACCATGGTTTCATAGAAATCATACTTCATGGTTCGTAATTCTGATAGAATGTTGAACGACTACCCCTAACTAAAATCTATCCACCGAAGCAAATATTATTTCACACCACAGACTCATTTTGGTCAGGATCGATTTGAAAACTATCATGGTTTCAGAGAAATCATACTTCTTGGTTCGTAGTTCTGATAGAATGTTGAACTACTACCTCTAACTATAATCTATCCACTCAACAAAAATTATTTCACACCACAGACTCATTTTGGTCAGGATCGATTTGAAATCCACCATAGTTTTAGAGAATTCATACTTCATGGTTCGTTGTTCTGACAGAATGTTGTACGACTACCTCTAGCTAAAATCTATCCACTCAACAAAAATTATTTCACACCACAGACTCATTTTGGTCAGGATCGATTTGAAATCCACCATAGTTTTAGAGAATTCATACTTCATGGTTCGTAGTTCTGATAGACTATTGAACGACTACCACTAACTATAATCTATCCACTCAACAAAAATTATTTCACACCACAGACTCATTTTGGTCAGGATCGATTTGAAATCCACCATAGTTTTAGAGAATTCATACTTCATGGTTCGTTGTTCTAATAGAATGTTGTACGACTACCTCTAGCTAAAATCTATCCACTCAACAAAAATTATTTCACACCACAGACTCATTTTGGTCAGGATCGATTTGAAATCCACCATGGTTTCAGAGAAATCATACTTCATGGTTCGTTGTTCTGATAGAATGTGGAACGACTACCCCTAACTAAAATCTATCCACCGAAGCAAAAATTATTTCACACCACAGACTTATTTTGGTCAGGATCGACTTGAAATCTATCATGGTTTCAGAGAAATCATACCTCATGGTTCGTAGTTCTGATAGCATGTTGAACGACTACCCCTAACTAAAATCTATTTACCGAATCAAAAATTATTTCACACCAAAGACTCATTTTGGTCAGGATCGATTTGAAATCCACCATGGTTTCAGAGAAATCATACTTCATGGTTCGTAGTTCTGATAGAATGTTGAACGACTACCTCGAACTAAAATCTATCCACTCAACAAAAATTATTTCACACCACAGACTCATTTTGGTCAGGATCGATTTGAAATACACCATGGTTTCATAGAAATCATACTTCATGGTTCGTAATTCTGATAGAATGTTGAACTACTACCTCTAACTATAATCTATCCACTCAACAAAAATTATTTCACACCACAGACTCATTTTGGTCAGGATCGATTTGAAATCCACCATAGTTTTAGAGAATTCATACTTCATGGTTCGTTGTTCTGATAGAATGTTGTACGACTACCTCTAGCTAAAATCTATCCACTCAACAAAAATTATTTCACACCACAGACTCATTTTGGTCAGGATCGATTTGAAATCCACCATGGTTTCAGAGAAATCATACTTCATGGTTCGTTGTTCTGATAGAATGTGGAACGACTACCCCTAACTAAAATCTATCCACCGAAGCAAAAATTATTTCACACCACAGACTTATTTTGGTCAGGATCGACTTGAAATCTATCATGGTTTCAGAGAAATCATACCTCATGGTTCGTAGTTCTGATAGAATGTTGAACGACTACCCCTAACTAAAATCTATTTACCGAATCAAAAATTATTTCACACCAAAGACTCATTTTGGTCAGGATCGATTTGAAGTCCACCATTGTTTTAGAGAATTCATACTTCATGGTTCGTAGTTCTGATAGAATATTGAACGACTACCCCTAACTAAAATCTATTTACCGAATCAAAAATTATTTCACACCACAGACTCATTTTGGTCAGGATCGATTTGAAATCCACCATGGTTTCAGAGAAATCATACTTCATATTTCGTAGTTCTGATGGAATGTTGAACGACTACCCCTAACTAAAATCTATCCACGCAACAAAAATTATTTCACACCACTGACTCATTTTGGTCAGGATCGATTTGAAATCCACCATGGTTTCAGAGAAATCATACTTCATGGTTCGTTGTTCTGATAGAATGTTGAACGACTACCCCTAACTAATATCTATCCACTCAACAAAAATTATTTCACACCACTGACTCATTTTGGTCAGGATCGATTTGAAATCCACCATGGTTTCAGAGAAATCATACTTCATGGTTCGTAGTTCTGATAGAATGTTGAACGACTACCCCTAACTAAAATCTATCCACCGAAGCAAAAATTAATTCACACCACAGACTCATTTTGGTCAGGATCGATTTGAAATCTATCATTCTTTCAGAGAAATCATACTTCATGGTTCGCAGTTCTGATGGAATGTTGAACGACTACCCCTAACTAAAATCTATCCACGCAACAAAAATTATTTCACACCACTGACTCATTTTGGTCAGGATCGATTTGAAATCCACCATGGTTTCAGAGAAATCATACTTCATGGTTCGTTGTTCTGATAGAATGTTGAACTACTACCTCTAACTATAATCTATCCACTCAACAAAAATTATTTCACACCACCGACTCATTTTGGTCAGGATCGATTTGAAATCTATCATGGTTTCAGAGAAATCATACTTCACGGTTCGTTGTTCTGATAGAATGTTGTACGACTACCTCTAGCTAAAATCTATCCACTCAACAAAAATTATTTCACACCACAGACTCATTTTGGTCAGGATCGATTTGAAATCCACCATAGTTTTAGAGAATTCATACTTCATGGTTCGTAGTTCTGATAGAATATTGAACGACTACCACTAACTAAAATCTATCCACTCAACAAAAATTATTTCACACCACAGACTCATTTTGGTCAGGATCGATTTGAAATCCACCATGGTTTCAGAGAAATCATACTTCATGGTTCGTTGTTCTGATAGAATGTGGAACGACTACCCCTAATTAAAATCTGTCCACTCAACAAAAACTATTTCACACCACAGACTTATTTTGGTCAGGATCGACTTGAAATCTATCATGGTTTCAGAGAAATCATACCTCATGGTTCGTAGTTCTGATAGAATGTTAAATCTACCATGGTTTCAGAGAAACCATACTCCATGGTTCGTAGTTCTGATAGAATGTTGAACGACTACCCCTAGCTAAAATCTATTTACCGAAACAAAAATTATTTCACATGAAAGACTCATTTTGGTCAGGATCGATTTGAAATCCACCATTTTTTTAGAGAGTTCATACTTCATGGTTCGTAGTTCTGATAGAATATTGAACGACTACCCCTAACTAAAATCTATTTACCGAATCAAAACTTATTTCACACCACAGACTCATTTTGGTCAGGATCGATTTGAAATCCATCATGGTTTCATAGAAATCATACTTCATGTTTCGTAGTTCTGATAGAATGTTGAACGACTACCCGTAACTAAAATCTATACACCGAAGCAAATATTATTTCACACCACAGACTCATTTTGGTCAGGATCGATTTGAAATCCACCATGGTTTCAGAGAAATCATACTTCATGGTTCGTAGTTCTGATAGAATGTTGAACGACTACCTCTAGCTAAAATCTATCCACTCAACAAAAATTATTTCACACCACAGACTCATTTTGGTCAGGATCGATTTAAAATCCACCATGGTTTCAGAGAAATCATACTTCATGGTTCGTAGTTCTGATAGAATGTTGAACGACTACCATTAACTAAAATCTATCCACTCAACAAAAATTATTTCACACCACCGACTCATTTTGGTCAGGATCGATTTGAAATCCAAAATGGTTTTAGAGAATTCCTACTCCATGGTTCGTTGTTCTGATAGAATGTTGAACGACTACCCCTAACTAAAATCTATTTACCGAATCAACAATTATTTCACACCACAGACTCATTTTGGTCAGGATCGATGTAAAATCTATCATCGTTTGAGAGAAATCATACTCCATGGTTCGTAGTTCTGATAGAATGATGAACGACTACCCCAAACTAAAATCTATTTACCGAATCAAAAATCATTTCACACCACAGACTCATTTTGGTCACAACCGATTTGAAATACACCATGGTTTCATAGAAATCATACTTCATGGTTCGTAATTCTGATAGAATGTTGAACGACTACCCCTAACTAAAATCTATCCACCGAAGCAAATATTATTTCACACCACAGACTCATTTTGGTCAGGATCGATTTGAAATCTATCATGGTTTCAGAGAAATCATACTTCTTGGTTCGTAGTTCTGATAGAATGTTGAACTACTACCTCTAACTATAATCTATCCACTCAACAAAAATTATTTCACACCACAGACTCATTTTGGTCAGGATCGATTTGAAATCCACCATAGTTTTAGAGAATTCATACCTCATGGTTCGTTGTTCTGATAGAATGTTGTACGACTACCTCTAGCTAAAATCTATCCACTCAACAAAAATTATTTCACACCACAGACTCATTTTGGTCAGGATCGATTTGAAATCCACCATAGTTTTAGAGAATTCATACTTCATGGTTCGTAGTTCTGATAGACTATTGAACGACTACCACTAACTAAAATCTATCCACTCAAAAAAAATTATTTCACACCACAGACTCATTTTGGTCAGGATCGATTTGAAATCCACCATGGTTTCAGAGAAATCATACTTCATGGTTCGTTGTTCTGATAGAATGTGGAACGACTACCCCTAACTAAAATCTGTCCACTCAACAAAAATTATTTCACACCACAGACTTATTTTGGTCAGGATCGACTTGAAATCTATCATGGTTTCAGAGAAATCATACCTCATGGTTCGTAGTTCTGATAGAATGTTGAACGACTACCCCTAACTAAAATCTATTTACCGAATCAAAAATTATTTCACACCAAAGACTCATTTTGGTCAGGATCGATTTGAAGTCCACCATTGTTTTAGAGAATTCATACTTCATGGTTCGTAGTTCTGATAGAATATTGAACGACTACCCCTAACTAAAATCTATTTACCGAATCAAAAATTATTTCACACCACAGACTCATTTTGGTCAGGATCGATTTGAAATCCACCATGGTCTCATAGAAATCATACTTCATGGTTCGTAGTTCTGATAGAATGTTGAACGACTACAAGTAACTAAAATCTATACACCGAAGCAAATGTTATTTCACACCACAGACTCATTTTGGTCAGGATCGATTTGAAATCCACCATGGTTTCAGAGAAATCATACTTCATATTTCGTAGTTCTGATAGAATGTTGAACGACTACTCCTAACTAAAATCTATCCACTCAACAAAAACTATTTCACGCCACAGACTCATTTTGGTCAGGATCGATTTAAAATCCACCATGGTTTCAGAGAAATCATACTTCATGGTTCGTAGTTCTGATAGAATGTTGAACGACTACCCCTAACTAAAATCTATCCACCGAAGCAAAAATTAATTCACACCACAGACTCATTTTGGTCAGGATCGATTTGAAATCCACCATGGTTTCAGAGAAATCATACTTCATGGTTCGCAGTTCTGATGGAATGTTGAACGACTACCCCTAACTAAAATCTATCCACGCAACAAAAATTATTTCACACCACTGACTCATTTTGGTCAGGATCGATTTGAAATCCAACATGTTTTCAGAGAAATCATACTTCATGGTTCGTTGTTCTGATAGAATGTTGAACGACTACCCCTAACTAATATCTATCCACTCAACAAAAATTATTTCACACCACTGACTCATTTTGGTCAGGATCGATTTGAAATCCACCATGGTTTCAGAGAAATCATACTTCATGGTTCGTAGTTCTGATAGAATGTTGAACGACTACCTCTAGCTAAAATCTATCCACTCAACAAAAATGATTTCACACCACAGACTCATTTTGGTCAGGATCGATTTAAAATCCACCATGGTTTCAGAGAAATCATACTTCATGGTTCGTAGTTCTGATAGAATGTTGAACGACTACCCCTAACTAAAATCTATCCACCGAAGCAAAAATTATTTCACACCACTGACTCATTTTGGTCAGGATCGATTTGAAATCTATCATTCTTTCAGAGAAATCATACTTCATGGTTCGTAGTTCTGATGGAATGTTGAACGACTACCCCTAACTAAAATCTATCCACGCAACAAAAATTATTTCACACCACAGACTCATTTTGGTCAGGATCGATTTGAAATCCACCATGGTTTCAGAGAAATCATACTTCATGGTTCGTAGTTCTGATAGAATGTTGAACGACTACCCCTAACTAATATCTATCCACTCAATAAAAATTATTTCACACCACTGACTCATTTTGTTCAGGATCGATTTGAAATCTATCATGGTTTCAGAGAAATCATACTTCAGGGTTCGCAGTTCTGATGGAATGTTGAACGACCACCCCTAACTAAAATCTATCCACGCAACAAAAATTATTTCACACCACTGACTCATTTTGGTCAGGATCGATTTGAAATCCACCATGGTTTCAGAGAAATCATACTTCATGGTTCGTAGTTCTGATAGAATGTTGAACGACTACCCCTAACTAATAACTATCCACTCAACAAAAATTATTTCACACCACCGACTCATTTTGGTCAGATCGATTTAAAATCTATCATGGTTTCAGAGAAATCATACTTCATGGTTCGTTGTTCTGATAGAATGTTGAACCACTACCTCTAGCTAAAATCTATCCACTCAAGAAAAATTATTTCACACCACAGACTCATTTTGGTCAGGATCGATTTGAAATCCACCATGGTTTTAGAGAATTCATACTTCATGGTTCGTAGTTCTGATAGAATATTGAACGACTACTCCTAACTAAAATCTATCCACTCAACAAAAATTATTTCACACCACAGACTCATTTTGGTCAGGATCGATTTAAAATCCACCATGGTTTCAGAGAAATCATACTTCATGGTTCGTAGTTCTGATAGAATGTTGAACGACTACCCCTAACTAATATCTATCCACTCAATAAAAATTATTTCACACCACAGACTCATTTTGGTCAGGATCGATTTGAAATCTATCATGGTTTCAGAGAAATCATACTTCTTGGTTCGTAGTTCTGATAGAATGTTGAACTACTACCTCTAACTATAATCTATCCACTCAACAAAAATTATTTCACACCACAGACTCATTTTGGTCAGGATCGATTTGAAATCCAACATAGTTTTAGAGAATTCATACTTCATGGTTCGTTGTTCTGATAGAATGTTGTACGACTACCTCTAGCTAAAATCTATCCACTCAACAAAAATTATTTCACACCACAGACTCATTTTGGTCAGGATCGATTTGAAATCCACCATAGTTTTAG
The DNA here is from genome assembly GCA_905220385.1 of Xylota sylvarum. Classification (NCBI taxonomy): domain Eukaryota; kingdom Metazoa; phylum Arthropoda; class Insecta; order Diptera; family Syrphidae; genus Xylota; species Xylota sylvarum. The sequence goes on from CAJMZQ010000074.1 coordinate 607,908, forward strand.
AGAATTCATACTTCATGGTTCGTAGTTCTGATAGACTATTGAACGACTACCACTAACTAAAATCTATCCACTCAACAAAAATTATTTCACACCACAGACTCATTTTGGTCAGGATCGATTTGAAATCCACCATGGTTTCAGAGAAATCATACTTCATGGTTCGTTGTTCTGATAGAATGTGAAACGACTACCCCTAACTAAAATCTGTCCACTCAACAAAAATTATTTCACACCACAGACTTATTTAGGTCACAATCGACTTGAAATCTATCATGGTTTCAGAGAAGTCATACCTCATGGTTCGTAGTTCTGATAGAATGTTGAACGACTACCCCTAACTAAAATCTATTTACCGAATCAAAAATTATTTCACACCAAAGACTCATTTTGGTCAGGATCGATTTGAAGTCCACCATTGTTTTAGAGAATTCATACTTCATGGTTCGTAGTTCTGATAGAATATTGAACGACTACCCCTAACTAAAATCTATTTACCGAATCAAAAATTATTTCACACCACAGACTCATTTCGGTCAGGATCGATTTGAAATCCATAATGGTTTCATAGAAATCATACTTCAAGGTTCGTAGTTCTGATAGAATGTTGAACGACTACCCGTAACTAAAATCTATACACCGAAGCAAATATTATTTCACACCACAGACTCATTTTGGTCAGGATCGATTTGAAATCCACCATGGTTTCAGAGAAATCATACTTCATGGTTCGTAGTTCTGATAGAATGTTGAACGACTACTCCTAACTAAAATCTATCCACTCAACAAAAACTATTTCACGCCACAGACTCATTTTGGTCATAATAGATTTAAAATCCACCATGGTTTCAGAGAAATCATACTTCATGGTTCGTAGTTCTGATAGAATGTTGAACGACTACCCCTAACTAAAATCTATCCACCGAAGCAAAAATTAATTCACACCACAGACTCATTTTGGTCAGGATCGATTTGAAATCTATCATTCTTTCAGAGAAATCATACTTCATGGTTCGCAGTTCTGATGGAATGTTGAACGACTACCCCTAACTAAAATCTATCCACGCAACAAAAATTATTTCACACCACTGACTCATTTTGGTCAGGATCGATTTGAAATCCACCATGGTTTCAGAGAAATCATACTTCATGGTTCGTTGTTCTGATAGAATGTTGAACGACTACCCCTAACTAATATCTATCCACTCAACAAAAATTATTTCACACCACTGACTCATTTTGGTCAGGATCGATTTGAAATCCACCATGGTTTCAGAGAAATCATACTTCATGGTTCGTAGTTCTGATAGAATGTTGAACGACTACCTCTAGCTAAAATCTATCCACTCAACAAAAATGATTTCACACCACAGACTCATTTTGGTCAGGATCGATTTAAAATCCACCATGGTTTCAGAGAAATCATACTTCATGGTTCGTAGTTCTGATAGAATGTTGAACGACTACCCCTAACTAAAATCTATCCACCGAAGCAAAAATTATTTCACACCACAGACTCATTTTGGTCAGGATCGATTTGAAATCTATCATTCTTTCAGAGAAATCAAACTTCATGGTTCGTAGTTCTGATGGAATGTTGAACGACTACCCCTAACTAAAATCTATCCACGCAACAAAAATTATTTCACACCACAGATTCATTTTGGTCAGGATCGATTTGAAATCCACCATGGTTTCAGAGAAATCATACTTCATGGTTCGTAGTTCTGATAGAATGTTGAACGACTACCCGTAACTAAAATCTATACACCGAAGCAAATATTATTTCACACCACAGACTCATTTTGGTCATAATAGATTTAAAATCCACCATGGTTTCAGAGAAATCATACTTCATGGTTCGTAGTTCTGATAGAATGTTGAACGACTACCCCTAACTAAAATCTATCCACCGAAGCAAAAATTAATTCACACCACAGACTCATTTTGGTCAGGATCGATTTGAAATCTATCATTCTTTCAGAGAAATCATACTTCATGGTTCGCAGTTCTGATGGAATGTTGAACGACTACCCCTAACTAAAATCTATCCACTCAACAAAAATTATTTCACACCACTGACTCATTTTGGTCAGGATCGATTTGAAATCCACCATGGTTTCAGAGAAAGCATACTTCATGGTTCGTAGTTCTGATAGAATGTTGAACGACTACCTCTATCTAAAATCTATCCACTCAACAAAAATGATTTCACACCACAGACTCATTTTGGTCAGGATCGATTTAAAATCCATCATGGTTTCAGAGAAATCATACTTCATGGTTCGTAGTTCTGATAGAATGTTGAACGACTACCCCTAACTAAAATCTATCCACCGAAGCAAAAATTATTTCACACCACAGACTCATTTTGGTCAGGATCGATTTGAAATCTATCATTCTTTCAGAGAAATCATACTTCATGGTTCGTAGTTCTGATGGAATGTTGAACGACTACCCCTAACTAAAATCTATCCACGCAACAAAAATTATTTCACACCACAGACTCATTTTGGTCAGGATCGATTTGAAATCCACCATGGTTTCAGCGGAATCATACTTCATGGTTCGTAGTTCTGATAGAATGTTGAACGACTACCCCTAACTAATATCTATCCACTCAATAAAAATTATTTCACACCACTGACTCATTTTGTTCAGGATCGATTTGAAATCTATCATTTTTTCAGAGAAATCATACTTCAGGGTTCGCAGTTCTGATAGAATGTTGAACTACTACCTCTAACTAAAATCTATCCACTCAACAAAAATTATTTCACACCACCGACTCATTTTGGTCAGATCGATTTAAAATCTATCATGGTTTCAGAGAAATCATACTTCATGGTTCGTAGTTCTGATAGAATGTTGAACGACTACCCCTAACTAAAATCTATCCACCGAAGCAAAAATTAATTCACACCACAGACTCATTTTGGTCAGGATCGATTTGAAATCTATCATTCTTTCAGAGAAATCATACTTCATGGTTCGCAGTTCTGATGGAATGTTGAACGACTACCCCTAACTAAAATCTATCCACTCAACAAAAATTATTTCACACCACCGACTCATTTTGGTCAGGATCGATTTGAGATCTATCATTCTTTCAGAGAAATCATACTTCATGGTTCGCAGTTCTGATGGAATGTTGAACGACTACCCCTAACTAAAATCTATCCACTCAACAAAAATTATTTCACACCACTGACTCATTTTGGTCAGGATCGATTTGAAATCCACCATGGTTTCAGAGAAAGCATACTTCATGGTTCGTAGTTCTGATAGAATGTTGAACGACTACCTCTAGCTAAAATCTATCCACTCAACAAAAATGATTTCACACCACAGACTCATTTTGGTCAGGATCGATTTAAAATCCACCATGGTTTCAGAGGAATCATATTTCATGATTCGTAGTTCTGATAGAATGTTGAACGACTACCCCTAACTAAAATCTATCCACCGAAGCAAAAATTATTTCACACCACAGACTCATTTTGGTCAGGATCGATTTGAAATCTATCATTCTTTCAGAGAAATCATACTTCATGGTTCGTAGTTCTGATGGAATGTTGAACGACTACCCCTAACTAAAATCTATCCACGCAACAAACATTATTTCACACCACAGACTCATTTTGGTCAGGATCGATTTGAAATCCACCATGGTTTCAGAGAAATCATACTTCATGGTTCGTAGTTCTGATAGAATGTTGAACGACTACCCCTAACTAATATCTATCCACTCAATAAAAATTATTTCACACCACTGACTCATTTTGTTCAGGATCGATTTGAAATCTATCATGGCTTCAGAGAAATCATACTTCAGGGTTCGCAGTTCTGATAGAATGTTGAACTACTACCTCTAACTAAAATCTATCCACTCAACAAAAATTATTTCACACCACCGACTCATTTTGGTCAGATCGATTTAAAATCTATCATGGTTTCAGAGAAATCATACTTCATGGTTCGTTGTTCTGATAGAATGTTGAACCACTACCTCTAGCTAAAATCTATCCACTCAAGAAAAATTATTTCACACCACTGACTCATTTTGGTCAGGATCGATTTGAAATCCACCATGGTTTCAGAGAAATCATACTTCATGGTTCGTTGTTCTGATAGAATGTTGAACGACTACCCCTAACTAATATCTATCCACTCAACAAAAATTATTTCACACCACTGACTCATTTTGGTCAGGATCGATTTGAAATCCACCATGGTTTCAGAGAAATCATACTTCATGGTTCGTAGTTCTGATAGAATGTTGAACGACTACCTCTAGCTAAAATCTATCCACTCAACAAAAATGATTTCACACCACAGACTCATTTTGGTCAGGATCGATTTAAAATCCACCATGGTTTCAGAGAAATCATACTTCATGGTTCGTAGTTCTGATAGAATGTTGAACGACTACCCCTAACTAAAATCTATCCACCGAAGCAAAAATTAATTCACACCACAGACTCATTTTGGTCAGGATCGATTTGAAATCTATCATTCTTTCAGAGAAATCATACTTCATGGTTCGCAGTTCTGATGGAATGTTGAACGACTACCCCTAACTAAAATCTATCCACTCAACAAAAATTATTTCACACCACTGACTCATTTTGGTCAGGATCGATTTGAAATCCACCATGGTTTCAGAGAAAGCATACTTCATGGTTCGTAGTTCTGATAGAATGTTGAACGACTACCTCTATCTAAAATCTATCCACTCAACAAAAATGATTTCACACCACAGACTCATTTTGGTCAGGATCGATTTAAAATCCATCATGGTTTCAGAGAAATCATACTTCATGGTTCGTAGTTCTGATAGAATGTTGAACGACTACCCCTAACTAAAATCTATCCACCGAAGCAAAAATTATTTCACACCACAGACTCATTTTGGTCAGGATCGATTTGAAATCTATCATTCTTTCAGAGAAATCATACTTCATGGTTCGTAGTTCTGATGGAATGTTGAACGACTACCCCTAACTAAAATCTATCCACGCAACAAAAATTATTTCACACCACAGACTCATTTTGGTCAGGATCGATTTGAAATCCACCATGGTTTCAGCGGAATCATACTTCATGGTTCGTAGTTCTGATAGAATGTTGAACGACTACCCCTAACTAATATCTATCCACTCAATAAAAATTATTTCACACCACTGACTCATTTTGTTCAGGATCGATTTGAAATCTATCATTTTTTCAGAGAAATCATACTTCAGGGTTCGCAGTTCTGATAGAATGTTGAACTACTACCTCTAACTAAAATCTATCCACTCAACAAAAATTATTTCACACCACCGACTCATTTTGGTCAGATCGATTTAAAATCTATCATGGTTTCAGAGAAATCATACTTCATGGTTCGTAGTTCTGATAGAATGTTGAACGACTACCCCTAACTAAAATCTATCCACCGAAGCAAAAATTAATTCACACCACAGACTCATTTTGGTCAGGATCGATTTGAAATCTATCATTCTTTCAGAGAAATCATACTTCATGGTTCGCAGTTCTGATGGAATGTTGAACGACTACCCCTAACTAAAATCTATCCACTCAACAAAAATTATTTCACACCACCGACTCATTTTGGTCAGGATCGATTTGAAATCTATCATTCTTTCAGAGAAATCATACTTCATGGTTCGCAGTTCTGATGGAATGTTGAACGACTACCCCTAACTAAAATCTATCCACTCAACAAAAATTATTTCACACCACTGACTCATTTTGGTCAGGATCGATTTGAAATCCACCATGGTTTCAGAGAAAGCATACTTCATGGTTCGTAGTTCTGATAGAATGTTGAACGACTACCTCTAGCTAAAATCTATCCACTCAACAAAAATGATTTCACACCACAGACTCATTTTGGTCAGGATCGATTTAAAATCCACCATGGTTTCAGAGGAATCATACTTCATGATTCGTAGTTCTGATAGAATGTTGAACGACTACCCCTAACTAAAATCTATCCACCGAAGCAAAAATTATTTCACACCACAGACTCATTTTGGTCAGGATCGATTTGAAATCTATCATTCTTTCAGAGAAATCATACTTCATGGTTCGTAGTTCTGATGGAATGTTGAACGACTACCCCTAACTAAAATCTATCCACGCAACAAACATTATTTCACACCACAGACTCATTTTGGTCAGGATCGATTTGAAATCCACCATGGTTTCAGAGAAATCATACTTCATGGTTCGTAGTTCTGATAGAATGTTGAACGACTACCCCTAACTAATATCTATCCACTCAATAAAAATTATTTCACACCACTGACTCATTTTGTTCAGGATCGATTTGAAATCTATCATGGCTTCAGAGAAATCATACTTCAGGGTTCGCAGTTCTGATAGAATGTTGAACTACTACCTCTAACTAAAATCTATCCACTCAACAAAAATTATTTCACACCACCGACTCATTTTGGTCAGATCGATTTAAAATCTATCATGGTTTCAGAGAAATCATACTTCATGGTTCGTTGTTCTGATAGAATGTTGAACCACTACCTCTAGCTAAAATCTATCCACTCAAGAAAAATTATTTCACACCACAGACTCATTTTGGTCAGGATCGATTTAAAATCCACCATGGTTTTAGAGAATTCATACTTCATGGTTCGTAGTTCTGATAGAATATTGAACGACTACTCCTAACTAAAATCTATCCACTCAACAAAAATTATTTCACACCACAGACTCATTTTGGTCACGATCGATTTGAAATCCACCACGGTTTCATAGAAATCATACTTCATGATTCGTAGTTCTGATAGAATGTCGAACGACTACCCCTAACTAAAATCTGTCCACTCAACAAATATTATTTCACACCACAGACTCATTCTGGTTCTAATGGATTTGAAATCCACCATGGTTTCAGAGAAATCATACTCCATGGTTCGTTGTTCTGATAGAATGTTGAGCGAGTACCCCTAACTTAAATTTATCCACTCAACAAAAATTATTTCACACCACAGACTCATTTTGGTCAGGATCGATTTGAAATCCACCATGGTTTCATAGAAATCATACTTCATGGTTCGTAGTTCTGATAGAATGTTGAACGACTACCCCTAACTAAAATCTATCCACAGAAGCAAATATTATTTCACACCACAGACTCATTTTGGTCAGGATCGATTTGAAATCCACCATGGTTTCATAGAAATCATACTTCATGGTTCGTAGTTCTGATAGAATGTTGAACGACTACCCCTAACTAAAATCTATCCACGGAAGCAAATATTATTTCACACCACCGCCTCATTTTGGTCAGGATCGATATGAAATCTATCATGGTTTCAGAGAAATCATACTTCATGGTTCGTTGTTCTGATAGAATATTGTGCGACCACCTCTAGCTAAAATCTATCCACTCAACAAAAATTATTTCACAAAACAGACTCATTTTGGTCAGGATCGATTTGAAATCCACCATAGTTTTAGAGAATTCATACTTCATGGTTCGTAGTTCTGATAGAATATTGAACGACTACCCCTAACTAGAATCTATCCACTCAACAAAAATTATTTCACACCACAGACTCATTTTGGTCAGGATCGACTTGAAATCTACCATGGTTTCAGAGAAATCATACCTCATGGTTCGTAGTTCTGATAGAATATTAAATCTAAAATGGATTCAGAAAAATCATACTCCATTGTTCGTTGTTCTGATAGAATGTTGAACGACTACCCCTAACTAAAATCTATCCATCGAAGCAAAAATTATTTCACACCACAGACTCATTTTGGTCAGGATCGATTTAAAATCCACCATCGTTTGAGAGAAAAAATACTCCATGGTTCGTAGTTCTGATAGAATGTTGAACGACTACCCCTAACTAAAATCTATTTACTGAATCAAAAATTATTTCACACCACAGACTCATTTTGGTCAGGATCGATTTGATATCTATCATCGTTTGAGAGGAATCATACTCCATGGTTCGTAGTTCTGATAGAATGTTGAACGACTACCCCTAACTAAAATCTATCCACTCAACAAAAATTATTTCACACCACAGACTCATTTTGGTCAGGATCGATTTGAAATCCACCATGGTTTCAGAGAAATCATACTTCATGGTTCGTTGTTCTGACAGAATGTTGAACGACTACCACTAACTAAAATCTGTCCACTCAACAAAAATTATTTCACACCACAGACTCATTTTGGTCAGGATCGACTTGAAATCTACCATGGTTTCAGAGAAATCATACCTCATGGTTCGTAGTTCTGATAGAATGTTAAATCTACCATGGTTTCAGAAAAATCATACTCCATTGTTCGTTGTTCTGATAGAATGTTGAACGACTACCCCTAACTAAAATCTATCCATCGAAGCAAAAATTATTTAACACCACAGACTCATTTTGGGCAGGATCGATTTGAAATCTATCATCGTTTGAGAGAAATCATACTCCATGGTTCGTAGTTCTGATAGAATGTTAAATCTACCATGGTTTCAGAAAAATCATACACCATTGTTCGTTGTTCTGATAGAATGTTGAACGACTACCCCTAACTAAAATCTATCCACCGAAGCAAAAATTATTTCACACCACAGACTCTTTTTGGGCAGGTTCGATTTGAAATCTATCATCGTTTGAGAGAAATCATACTCCACGGTTCGTAGTTCTGATAGAATGTTGAACGACTACCCCTAACTAAAATCTATTTACCGAATCAAAAATTATTTCACACCACAGACTCATTTTGGTCAGGATCGATTTGACATCTATCATCGTTTGAGAGAAATCATACTCCATGGTTCGTAGTTCTGATAGAATGTTGAACGACTACCCCTAACTAAAATCTATTTACCGAATCAAAAATTATTTCACACCACAGACTCATTTTGGTCAGGATCGATTTGAAATCCACCATGGTTTCATAGAAAGCATACTTCATGGTTCGTAGTTCTGATAGAATATTGAACGACTACCTCTAGCTAAAATCTGTCCATTCAACAAAAATTATTTCACACCACAGACTCATTTTGGTCAGGATCGATTTGAAATCCACCGTGGTATTAGAAAATTCATACTTCATGGTTCGTAGTTCTGATAGAATATTGAACGACTACCCCTAACTAAAATCTATTTACCGAATCAAAAATTATTTCACACCACAGACTCATTTTGGTCAGGATCGATTTGAAAACCACAATGGTTTCATAGAAATCATACTTCATGGTTCGTAGTTCTGATAGAATGTTGAACGACTACCCCTAACTAAAATCTATACACCGAAGCAAATATTATTTCACACCACAGACTCATTTTGGTCAGGATCGATTTGAAATCCACCATGGTTTCAGAGAAATCATACTTCATGGTTCGTAGTTCTGATAGAATGTTGAACGACTACCTCTAGCTAAAATCTATCCACTCAACAAAAATTATTTCACACCACCGACTCATTTTGGTCAGGATCGATTTGAAATCCATCATGGTTTTAGAGAATTCATACTTCATCGTTCGTTGTTATGATAGAATGTTGAACGACTACCCCTAACTAAAATCTATCCACCGAAGCAAATATTATTTCACATAACAGACTCATTTTGGCCAGGATCGATTTGAAATCTATCACTCTTTCAGAGAAATCATACTTCATGGTTCGTAGTTCAACAAAAATTATTTCACACCACTGACTCATTTTGGTCAGATCGATTTAAAATCTATCATAGTTTAAGGAAATCATACTTCATGGTTCGTTGTTCTGATAGAATGTTGAACGACTACTCCTAACTAAAATCTATCCACTCAACAAAAATTATCTCACACCACAGACTCATTTTGGTCAGGATCGATTTAAAATCCACCATGGTTTCAGAGAAATCATACTTCATGGTTCGTAGTTCTGATAGAATGGTGAACGACTACCCCTAACTAAAATCTATTAACCGAAGCAAAAATTATTTCACACCACAGACTCATTTTGGTCAGGATCGATTTGAAATCTATCATTCTTTCAGAGAAATCATACTTCATGGTTCGTAGTTCTGATAGAATGTTGAACTACTAACCCTAACTAAAATCTATAAACTCAACTAAAATTATTTCACACCACTGACTCATTTTGGTCAGGATCGATTTGAAATCTATCATGGTTTCAGAGAAATCATACTTCATGGTTCGTAGTTCTGATAGAATGTTGAACTACTACCTCTAGCTAAAATCTATCCACTCAACAAAAATTATTTCACACCACAGACTCATATTGGACAGGATCGATTTGAAATCCACCATGGTTTTATAGAATTCATACTTCATGGTTCGTAGTTCTGATAGAATATTGAACGACTACTAGTAACTAAAATCTATCCACTCAACAAAAATTATTTCACACCACAGACTCATTTTGGTCAGGATCGATTTAAAATCCACCATGGTTTCAGAGAAATCATACTTCATGGTTCGTAGTTCTGATAGAATGTTGAACGACTACCCCTAACTAAAATCTATCCACCGAAGCAAAAATTATTTCACACCACAGATTCATTTTGGTCAGGATCGATTTGAAATCTATCATTCTTTCAGAGAAATCATACGTCATGGTTCGTTGTTCTGATAGAATGTTGAACGACTACCGTTAACTAAAATCTGTCCACTCAACAAAAATTATTTCACACCACTGACTCATTTTGGTCAGGATCGATTTGAAATCCACCATGGTTTTATAGAATTCATACTTCATGGTTCGTAGTTCTGATAGAATATTGAACGACTACTCCTAACTAAAATCTATCCACTCAACAAAAATTATTTCACACCACAGACTCATTTTGGTCAGGATCGATTTAAAATCCACCATGGTTTCAGAGAAATCATACTTCATGGTTCGTAGTTCTGATAGAATGTTGAACGACTACCCCTAACTAAAATCTATCCACTCAACAAAAATTATTTCACACCACAGACTCATTTTGGTCAGGATCGATTTGAAATCCACCATGGTTTCAGAGAAATCATACTTCATGGTTCGTTGTTCTGATAGAATGTTGAACGACTACCCCTAACTAAAATCTGTCCACTCAACAAAAATTATTTCACACCACAGACTCATTTTGGTCAGGATCTATTTGAAATCCACCATGGTTGCAGAGAAATCATACTTCATGGTTCGTAGTTCTGATAGAATGTTGAACGACTACCCCTAACTAATATCTATCCACTCAGCAAAAATTATTTCACACCACAGACCCATTTGGGTCAGAATCGATTTGAAATCTATTATGGTTTCAGAGAAATCATACTCCATGATTCGTTGTTCTGATAGAATGTAGAACGACTACCTCTAGCTAAAATCTATCCACTCAACAAAAATTATTTCACACCACAGACTCATTTTGGTCAGGATCGATTTGAAATCTATCATCGTTTGAGAGAAATCATACTCCATGGTTCATAGTTCTGATAGAATGTTGAACGACTACCCCTAACTAAAATCTATCCACTCAACAAAAATTATTTCACACCACAGGCTCATTTTGGTCAGATCGATTTAAAATCTATCATGGTTTCAGAGAAATCATACTTCATTGTTCGTTGTTCTGATAGAATGTTGAACGACTACCTCTAGCTAAAACCTATCCACTCAACAAAAATTATTTCACACGACAGACTCATTTTGGTCAGGATCGATTTGAAATCCACCATGGTTTCAGAGAAATCATACTTCATGGTTCGTAGTTCTGATAGAATGTTGAACGACTACCCCTAACTAAAATCTATCCACTCAACAAAAATTATTTCACACCACAGACTCATTTTGATCAGGATCGATTTGAAATCTATCATTCTTTCAGAGAAAGCATACATCATGGTTCGTAGTTCTGATAGAATGTTGAACGACTACCCCTAACTAAAATCTATCCACTCAACAAAAGTTATTTCACGCCACAGACTCATTTTGGTCAGGATCGATTTAAAATCCACCATGGTTTCAGAGAAATCATACTTCATGGTTCGTAGTTCTGATAGAATGCTGAACGACTACCCCTAACTAAAATCTATCCACTCAACAAAAATTATTTCACGCCACAGACTCATTTTGGTCAGGATCGATTTAAAATCCACCATGGTTTCAGAGAAATCATACTTCATGGTTCGTAGTTCTGATAGAATGTTGAACGACTACCCCTAACTAAAATCTATCCACCGAAGCAAAAATTATTTCGCACCACAGACTCATTTTGGTCAGGATCGATTTGAAATCTATCATTCTTTCAGAGAAAGCATACTTCATGGTTCGTAGTTCTGAAAGAATGTTGAACGACTACCCCTAACTAAAATCTATCCACTCAACAAAAGTTATTTCACGCCACAGACTCATTTTGGGCAGGATCGATTTGAAATCTATCATGGTTTCAGAGAAATCATACTTCATGGTTCGTAGTTCTGATAGAATGTTGAACGACTACCCCTAACTAAAATCTATCCACCGAAGCAAAAATTATTTCACACCACAGACTCATTTTGGTCAGGATCGATTTGAAATCTATCATTCTTTCAGAGAAAGCATACTTCATGGTTCGTAGTTCTGAAAGAATGTTGAACGACTACCCCTAACTAAAATCTATCCACTCAACAAAAGTTATTTCACGCCACAGACTCATTTTGGGCAGGATCGATTTGAAATCTATCATCGTTTGAGAGAAATCATACTCCATGGTTCGTAGTTCTGATAGAATGTTGAACGACTACCCGTAACTAAAATCTATCCACCGAAGCAAAAATTATTTCACACCACAGACTCATTTTGGTCAGGATCGATTTGAAATCTATCATTCTTTCAGAGAAAGCATACCTCATGGTTCGTAGTTCTGAAAGAATGTTGAACGACTACCCCTAACTAAAATCTATCCACTCAACAAAAATTATTTCACGCCACAGACTCATTTTGGTCAGGATCGATTTAAAATCCACCATGGTTTCAGAGAAATCATACTTCATGGTTCGTAGTTCTGATAGAATGTTGAACGACTACCTCTAGCTAAAACCTATCCACTCAACAAAAATTATTTCACACCACAGACTCATTTTGGTCAGGATCGATTTGAAATCTATCATTCTTTCAGAGAAAGCATACCTCATGGTTCGTAGTTCTGAAAGAATGTTGAACGACTACCCCTAACTAAAATCTATCCACTCAACAAAAGTTATTTCACGCCACAGACTCATTTTGGGCAGGATCGATTTGAAATCTATCATCGTTTGAGAGAAATCATACTCCATGGTTCGTAGTTCTGATAGAATGTTGAACGACTACCCCTAACTAAAATCTATCCACTCAACAAAAATCATTTCACACCACAGACTCATTTTGGTCAGGATCGATTTGAAATCTATCATTCTTTCAGAGAAAGCATACTTCATGGTTCGTAGTTCTGAAAGAATGTTGAACGACTACCCCTAACTAAAATCTATCCACTCAACAAAAGTTATTTCACACCACAGACTCATTTTGGTCAGGATCGATTTGAAATCTATCATTCTTTCAGAGAAAGCATACCTCATGGTTCGTAGTTCTGAAAGAATGTTGAACGACTACCCCTAACTAAAATCTATCCACTCAACAAAAGTTATTTCACGCCACAGACTCATTTTGGGCAGGATCGATTTGAAATCTATCATCGTTTGAGAGAAATCATACTCCATGGTTCGTAGTTCTGATAGAATGTTGAACGACTACCCCTAACTAAAATCTATCCACTCAACAAAAATTATTTCACACCACAGACTCATTTTGGTCAGATCGATTTAAAATCCATCATGGTTTCAGAGAAATCATACTTCATTGTTCGTTGTTCTGATAGAATGTTGAACGACTACCTCTAGCTAAAACCTATCCACTCAACAAAAATTATTTCACACGACAGACTCATTTTGGTCAGGATCGATTTGAAATCCACCATGGTTTCAGAGAAATCATACTTCATGGTTCGTAGTTCTGATAGAATGTTGAACGACTACCCCTAACTAAAATCTATCCACTCAACAAAAATTATTTCACACCACAGACTCATTTTGGTCAGGATCGATTTAAAATCCACCATGGTTTCAGAGAAATCATACTTCATGGTTCGTAGTTCTGATAGAATGCAGAACGACTACCCCTAACTAAAATCTATCCACCGAAGCAAAAATTATTTCACACCACAGACTCATTTTGGTCAGGATCGATTTGAAATCTATCATTCTTTCAGAGAAAGCATACTTCATGGTTCGTAGTTCTGATAGAATGTTGAACGACTACCCCTAACTAAAATCTATCCACTCAACAAAAGTTATTTCACGCCACAGACTCATTTTGGTCAGGATCGATTTAAAATCCACCATGGTTTCAGAGAAATCATACTTCATGGTTCGTAGTTCTGATAGAATGCAGAACGACTACCCCTAACTAAAATCTATCCACCGAAGCAAAAATTATTTCACACCACAGACTCATTTTGGTCAGGATCGATTTGAAATCTATCATTCTTTCAGAGAAATCATACTTCATGGTTCGTAGTTCTGATAGAATGTTGAACGACTACCCCCTACTAAAATCTATCCACTCAACAAAAAATATTTCACACTACTGACTCATTTTGGTCAGGATCGATTTGAAATCTACCACGGTTTCATAGAAATCATACTTCATGATTCGTAGTTCTGATAGAATGTTGAGCGACTACCCCTAACTAAAATCTGTCCACTAAACAAAAATTATTTCACACCACAGACTCATTTTGGTCAGGATCGATTTGAAATCTATTATTCTATCAGAGAAATCGTACTTCATGGTTCGTAGTTCTGATAGAATGTTGAACGACTACCCCTAACTAATATCTATCCACTCAACAAAAATTATTTCACACGACAGACTCATTTTGGTCAGGATCGATTTGAAATCCACCATGGTTTCAGGGAAATCATACTTCATGGTTCGTAGTTCTGATAGAATGTTGAACGACTACCCCTAACTAAAATCTATCCACTCAACAAAAATTATTTCACACCACAGACCCATTTGGGTCAGAATCGATTTGAAATCTATTATGGTTTCAGAGAAATCATACTGCATGATTTTTGTTCTGATAGAATGTTGAACGACTACCCCTAACTAAAATCTATCCACTCAACAAAAATTATTTCACACCACAGACTCATTTTGGTCAGGATCGGTTTGAAATCCACCATGGTTTCAGAGAAATCATACTCCATGGTTCGTTGTTCTGATAGAATGTTGAACGACTACCCCTAACTAAAATCTATCCACTCAACAAAAATTATTTCACACCACAGACTCATTTTGGTCAGGATCGATTTGAAATCTATCATTCTTTCAGAGAAAGCATACTTCATGGTTCGTAGTTCTGATAGAATGATGAACGACTACCCCTAACTAAAACCTATCCACTCAACAAAATTATTTCACACCACAGACTCATTTTGGTCAAGATCGATTTGAAATCCACCATGGTTTCAGAGAAATCATACTCCATGGTTCGTTGTTCTGATAGAATGTTGAACGACTACCCCTAACTAAAATCTATCCACTCAACAAAAATTATTTCACACCACAGACTCATTTTGGTCAGGATCGATTTGAAATCTATCATTCTTTCAGAGAAAGCATACTTCATGGTTCGTAGTTCTGATAGAATGATGAACGACTACCCCTAACTAAAACCTATCCACTCAACAAAAATTATTTCACACGACAGACTCATTTTGGTCAGGATCGATTTGAAATCCACCATGGTTTCAGAGAAATCATACTTCATGGTTCGTAGTTCTGATAGAATGTTGAACGACTACCCCTAACTAAAATCTATCCACTCAACAAAAATTATTTCACACCACAGACTCATTTTGATCAGGATCGATTTGAAATCTATCATTCTTTCAGAGAAATCATACTTCATGGTTCGTAGTTCTGATAGAATGTTGAACGACTACCCCTAACTAAAATCTATCCACTCAACAAAAGTTATTTCACACCACAGACTCATTTTGGTCAGGATCGATTTGAAATCCACCATGGTTTCAGAGAACCATACTTCATGGTTCGTAGTTCTGATAGAATGTTGAACGACTACCCCTTACTAAAATCTATCCACTCAACAAAAAATATTTCACACTACTGATTCATTTTGGTCAGGATCGATTTAAAATCCACCATGGTTTCAGAGAAATCATACTTCATGGTTCGTAGTTCTGATAGAATGTTGAGCGACTACCCCTAACTAAAATCTGTCCACTAAACAAAAATTATTTCACACCACAGACTCATTTTGGTCAGGATCGATTTGAAATCTATCATTCTATCAGAGAAATCGTACTTCATGGTTCGTAGTTCTGATAGAATGTTGAACGACTACCCCTAACTAATATCTATCCACTCAACAAAAATTATTTCACACCACAGACTCATTTTGATCAGGATCGATTTGAAATCTATCATTCTTTCAGAGAAATCATACTTCATGGTTCGTAGTTCTGATAGAATGTTGAACGACTACCCCTAACTAAAATCTATCCACTCAACAAAAGTTATTTCACACCACAGACTCATTTTGGTCAGGATCGATTTGAAATCCACCATGGTTTCAGAGAACCATACTTCATGGTTCGTAGTTCTGATAGAATGTTGAACGACTACCCCTTACTAAAATCTATCCACTCAACAAAAAATATTTCACACTACTGATTCATTTTGGTCAGGATCGATTTAAAATCCACCATGGTTTCAGAGAAATCATACTTCATGGTTCGTAGTTCTGATAGAATGTTGAGCGACTACCCCTAACTAAAATCTGTCCACTAAACAAAAATTATTTCACACCACAGACCCATTTGGGTCAGAATCGATTTGAAATCTATTATGGTTTCAGAGAAATCATACTCCATGATTTTTGTTCTGATAGAATGTTGAACGACTACCCCTAACTAAAATCTATCCACTCAACAAAAATTATTTCACACCACAGACTCATTTTGGTCAGGATCGATTTGAAATCCACCATGGTTTCAGAGAAATCATACTCCATGGTTCGTTGTTCTGATAGAATGTTGAACGACTACCCCTAACTAAAATCTATCCACTCAACAAAAATTATTTCACACCACAGACTCATTTTGGTCAGGATCGATTTGAAATCTATCATTCTTTCAGAGAAAGCATACTTCATGGTTCGTAGTTCTGATAGAATATTGAACGACTACCCCTAACTAAAATCTATCCACTCAACAAAAATTATTTCACGCCACAGACTCATTTTGGTCAGGATCGATTTAAAATCCACCATGGTTTCAGAGAAATCATACTTCATGGTTCGTAGTTCTGATAGAATGTTGAACGACTACCCCTAACTAAAATCTATCCACCGAAGCAAAAATTATTTCACACCACAGACTCATTTTGGTCAGGATCGATTTGAAATCTATCATTCTTTCAGAGAAATCATACTTCATGGTTCGTAGTTCTGATAGAATGTTGAACGACTACCCCTAACTAAAATCTATCCACCGAAGCAATAATTATTTCACACCACAGACTCATTTTGGTCAGGATCGATTTGAAATCTATCATCCTTTCAGAGAAATCATACTTCATGGTTCATAGTTCTGATAGAATGTTGAACGACTACCCCTAACTAAAATCTATCCACTCAACAAAAATTATTTCACACCACAGACTCATTTTGGTCAGGATCGACTTGAAATCTACCATGGTTTAGAGAAATCATAGTTCATGGTTCGTAGTTCTGATAGAATGTTAAATCTACCATGGTTTCAGAGAAATCATACTTCATGGTTCGTAGTTCTGATAGAATGTTGAACTACTACCTCTAACTAAAATCTATCCACTCAACAAAAACTATTTCACACCACAGACTCATTTTGGTCAGATCGATTTAAAATCTATCATGGTTTCAGAGAAATCATACTTCATGGTTCATAGTTCTGATAGAATGTTGAACGACTAAGTCTAGCTAAAATCTATCCACTCAACAAAAATTATTTCACACCACAGACTCATTTTGGTCAGGATCGATTTGAAATCCACCATGGTTTCAGAGAAATCATACTTCATGGTTCGTAGTTCTGATAGAATGTTGAACGACTACCCCTAACTAAAATCTATCCACTCAACAAGAATTATTTCACACCACAGACTCATTTTGGGCAGGATCGATTTGAAATCTATCATTCTTTCAGAGAAAGCATACTTCATGGTTCGTAGTTCTGATAGAATGTTGAACGACTACCCCTAACTAAAATCTATCCACTCAACAAAAATTATTTCACGCCACAGATTCATTTTGGTCAGGATCGATTTAAAATCCACCATGGTTTCAGAGAAATCATACTTCATTGTTCGTAGTTCTGATAGAATGTTGAACGACTACCCCTAACTAAAATCTATCCACCGAAGCAAAAATTATTTCACACCACAGACTCATTTTGGGCAGGATCGATTTGAAATCTATCATTCTTTCAGAGAAAGCATACTTCATGGTTCGTAGTTCTGATAGAATGTTGAACGACTACCCCTAACTAAAATCTATCCACTCAACAAAAATTATTTCACGCCACAGACTCATTTTGGTCAGGATCGATTTAAAATCCACCATGGTTTCAGAGAAATCATACTTCATGGTTCGTAGTTCTGATAGAATGTTAAATATACCATGGTTTCAGAAAAATCATACTCCATTGTTCGTTGTTCTGATAGAATGTTGAACGACTACCCCTAACTAAAATCTATCCACCGAAGCAAAAATTATTTCACACCACAGACTCATTTTGGGCAGGATCGATTTGAAATCTATCATCGTTTGAGAGAAATCATACTCCATGGTTCGTAGTTCTGATAGAATGTTGAACGACTACCCCTAACTAAAATCTATCCACTCAACAAAAATTATTTCACACCACAGACTCATTTTGGTCAGATCGATTTAAAATCTATCATGGTTTCAGAGAAATCATACTTCATTGTTCGTAGTTCTGATAGAATGTTGAACGACTACCTCTAGCTAAAATCTATCCACTCAACAAAAATTATTTCACACCACAGACTCATTTTGGGCAGGATCGATTTGAAATCTATCATCGTTTGACAGAAATCATACTTCATGGTTCGTAGTTCTGATAGAATGTTAAATCTACCATGGTTTCAGAGAAATCATACTTCATGGTTCGTAGTTCTGATAGAATGTTGAACTACGAACGAACAGACTCATTTTGGTCAGATCGATTTAAAATCTCTCATGGTTTCAGAGAAATGATACTTCATTGTTCGTTGTTCTGATAGAATGTTGAACGACTACCTCTAGCTAAAATCTATCCACTCAATAAAAATTATTTCACACCACAGACTCATTTTGGTCAGGATCGATTTGAAATCCACCATGGTTTCAGAGAAATCATACTTCATGGTTCGTAGTTCTGATAGAATGTTGAACGACTACCCCTAACTAAAATCTATCCACTCAACAAAAATTATTTCACACCACAGACTCAGTTTGGTCAGGATCGATTTGAAATCTATCATTCTTTCAGAGAAAGCATACTTCATGGTTCGTAGTTTTGATAGAATGTTGAACGACTACCCCTAACTAAAATCTATCCACTCAACAAAAATTATTTCACACCACAGACCCATTTGGGTCAGAATCGATTTGAAATCTATTATGGTTTCAGAATAATCATACTGCATGATTTTTGTTCTGATAGAATGCTGAACGACTACCCCTAACTAAAATCTATCCACTCAACAAAAATTATTTCACACCACAGACTCATTTTGGTCAGGATCGATTTGAAATCCACCATGGTTTCAGAGAAATCATACTCCATGGTTCGTTGTTCTGATAGAATGTTGAACGACTACCCCTAACTAAAATCTATAAACCGAAGCAAAAATTATTTCACACCACAGACTCATTTTGGTCAGGATCGATTTGAAATCTATCATTCTTTCAGAGAAATCATACTTCATGGTTCGTAGTTCTGATAGAATGTTGAACGACTACCCCTAACTAAAATCTATCCACTCAACAAAAATTATTTCACACCACAGACTCATTTTGGTCAGGATCGATTTGAAATCCACCATGGTTTCAGAGAAATCATACTTCATGGTTCGTAGTTCTGATAGAATGTTGAACGATTACCCCTAACTAAAATCTATCCACCGAAGCAAAAATTATTTCACAATACAGACTCATTTTGGTCAGGATCGATTTGACGTCTATCATTCTTTCAGAGAAATCATACTTCATGGTTCGTAGTTCTGATAGAATGTTGAACGACTACCCCTAACTAAAATCTATCCACTCAACAAAAATTATTTCACACCACAGACTCATTTTGGTCAGGATCGATTTGAAATCCACCATGGTTTCAGAGAAATCATACTTCATGGTTCGTAGTTCTGATAGAATGTTGAACGACTACCCGTAACTAAAATCTATCCACTAAACAAAAATTATTTCACACCACAGACTCATTTTGGTCAGGATCGATTTGAAATCTATCATTCTTTCAGAGAAATCGTACTTCATGGTTCGTAGTTCTGATAGAATGTTGAACGACTACCCCTAACTAATATCTATCCACCGAAGCAAAAATTATTTCACACCACAGACCCATTTGGGCCAGAATCGATTTGAAATCTATTATGGTTTCAGAGAAATCATACTCCATGATTCGTTGTTCTGATAGAATGTTGGACGACTACCCCTAACTAAAATCTATCCACTCAACAAAAATTATTTCACACCACAGACTCATTTTGGTCAGGATCGATTTGAAATCCACCATGGTTTCAGAGAAATCATACTCCATGGTTCGTTGTTCTGATAGAATGTTGAACGACTACCCCTAACTAAAATCTATCCACCGAAGCAAATATTATTTCACACCACAGACTCATTTTGGTCAGGATCGATTTGAAATCTATCACGGTTTCAGAGAAATCATACTTCATGGTTCGTTGTTCTGATAGAATGTTGAACTACTACCTCTAACTAGAATCTATCCACTCAACAAAAATTATTTCACACCACAGACTCATTTTGGTCAGATCGATTTAAAATCTGTCATGGTTTCAGAGAAATCATACTTCATGGTTCGTAGTTCTGATAGAATATTGAACGACTACCTCTAACTAAAATCTATCCACCGAAGCAAAAATTATTTCATACCACAGACTCATTTTGGTCAGGATCGATTTGAAATCCACCATGGTTTTAGAGAATTCATATTTCATGGTTCGTAGTTCTGATAGAATATTGAACGACTACTCCTAACTAAAATCTATCCACTCAACAAAAATTATTTCACACCACAGACTCATTTTGGTCAGGATCGATTTAAAATCCACCATGGTTTCAGAGAAATCATACTTCATGGTTCATAGTTCTGATAGAATGTTCAACGACTACCCCTAACTAAAATCTATGCACCGAAGCAAAAATTATTTCACACCACAGACTCATCTTGGTCAGGATCGATTTGAAATCTATCATTCTTTCAGAGAAATCATACTTCATGGTTCGTAGTTCTGATAGAATGTTGAACGACTACCCCTAACTAAAATCTATCCACTCAACAAAAATTATTTCACACCACAGACTCATTTTGGTCAGGATCGATTTGAAATCCATAATGGTTTCAGAGAAATCATACTTCATGGTTCGTAGTTCTGATAGAATGTTGAACGACTACCGCTAACTAATATCTATCCACTCAACAAAAATTATTTCACACCACAGACCCATTTGGGTCAGAATCGATTTGAAATCCACCATGGTTTCAGAGAAATCATACTTCATGGTTCGTAGTTCTGATAGAATGTTGAACGACTACCCCTAACTAAAATCTATCCACCGAAGCAAAAATTATTTCACACCACAGACTCATTTTGGTCAGGATCGATTTGAAATCTATCATTCTTTCAGAGAAATCATACTTCATGGTTCGTAGTTCTGATAGAATGTTGAACGACTACCCCTAACTAAAATCTATCCACTCAACAAAAATTATTTCACACCACAGACTCATTTTGGTCAGGATCGATTTAAAATCCACCATGGTTTCAGAGAAATCATACTTCATGGTTCGTAGTTCTGATAGAATGTTGAACGACTACCCCTAACTAAAATCTATCCAATGAAGCAAAAATTGTTTCACACCACAGACTCATTTTGGTCAGGATCGATTTGAAATCTATCATTCTTTCAGAGAAATCATACTTCATGGTTCGTAGTTCTGATAGAATATTGAACTACTACCTCTAACTAAAATCTATCCACCGAAGCAAAAATTATTTCACACCACAGACTCATTTTGGTCAGGATCGATTTGAAATCCACCATGGTTTTAGAGAATTCATATTTCATGGTTCGTAGTTCTGATAGAATATTGAACGACTACTCCTAACTAAAATCTATCCACTCAACAAAAATTATTTCACACCACAGACTCATTTTGGTCAGGATCGATTTCAAATCTATCATTCTTTCAGAGAAATCGTACTTCATGGTTCGTAGTTCTGATAGAATGTTGAACGACTACCCCTAACTAATATCTATCCACCGAAGCAAAAATTATTTCACACCACAGACCCCTTTGGGTCAGAATCGATTTGAAATCTATTATGGTTTCAGAGAAATCATACTAAATGATTCGTTGTTCTGGTAGAATGTTGGACGACTACCCCTAACTAAAATCTATCCACTCAACAAAAATTATTTCACACCACAGACTCATTTTGGTCAGGATCGATTTGAAATCTATCATTCTTTCAGAGAAATCATACTTCATGGTTCGTAGTTCTGATAGAATGTTGAACGACTACCATTAACTAAAATCTATCCACTCAACAAAAATTATTTCACACCACAGACTCATTTTGGTCAGGATCGATTTCAAATCTATCATTCTTTCAGAGAAATCGTACTTCATGGTTCGTAGTTCTGATAGAATGTTGAACGACTACCCCTAACTAATATCTATCCACCGAAGCAAAAATTATTTCACACCACAGACCCCTTTGGGTCAGAATCGATTTGAAATCTATTATGGTTTCAGAGAAATCATACTAAATGATTCGTTGTTCTGGTAGAATGTTGGACGACTACCCCTAACTAAAATCTATCCACTCAACAAAAATTATTTCACACCACAGACTCATTTTGGTCAGGATCGATTTGAAATCTATCATTCTTTCAGAGAAATCATACTTCATGGTTCGTAGTTCTGATAGAATATTGAACGACTACTCCTAACTAAAATCTATCCACTCAACAAAAATTATTTCACACCACAGACTCATTTTGGTCAGGATCGATTTCAAATCTATCATTCTTTCAGAGAAATCGTACTTCATGGTTCGTAGTTCTGATAGAATGTTGAACGACTACCCCTAACTAATATCTATCCACCGAAGCAAAAATTATTTCACACCACAGACCCCTTTGGGTCAGAATCGATTTGAAATCTATTATGGTTTCAGAGAAATCATACTAAATGATTCGTTGTTCTGGTAGAATGTTGGACGACTACCCCTAACTAAAATCTATCCACTCAACAAAAATTATTTCACACCACAGACTCATTTTGGTCAGGATCGATTTGAAATCTATCATTCTTTCAGAGAAATCGTACTTCATCTTTCGTAGTTCTGATAGAATGTTGAACGACTACCCCTAACTAAAATCTATCCACCGAAGCAAATATTATTTCACACCACAGACTCATTTTGGTCAGGATCGATTTGAAATCTATCACGGTTTCAGAGAAATCATACTTCATGGTTCGTAGTTCTGATAGAAAGTTGAACTACTACCTCTAACTAGAATTTATCCACTCAACAAAAATTATTTCACACCACAGGCTCATTTTGGTCAGATCGATTTAAAATCTATCATGGTTTCAGAGAAATCATACTTCATGGTTCGTAGTTCTGATAGAATATTGAACGACTACCTCTAACTAAAATCTATCCACCGAAGCAAAAATTATTTCACACCACAGACTCATTTTGGTCAGGATCGATTTGAAATCCACCATGGTTTTAGAGAATTCATATTTCATGGTTCGTAGTTCTGATAGAATTTTGAACGACTACTCCTAACTAAAATCTATCCACTCAACAAAAATTATTTCACACCACAGACTCATTTTGGTCAGGATCGATTTGAAATCTATCGTTCTTTCAGAGAAATCGTACTTCATGGTTCGTAGTTCTGATAGAATGTTGAACGACTACCCCTAACTAATATCTATCCACCAAAGCAAAAATTATTTCACACCACAGACTCATTTTAGTCAGGATCGATTTGA
Source organism: Xylota sylvarum (assembly GCA_905220385.1). Classification (NCBI taxonomy): domain Eukaryota; kingdom Metazoa; phylum Arthropoda; class Insecta; order Diptera; family Syrphidae; genus Xylota; species Xylota sylvarum. The sequence continues at coordinate 632,301 of CAJMZQ010000074.1, forward strand.
AATCTATCATTCTTTCAGAGAAATCATACTTCATGGTTCGTAGTTCTGATAGAATGTTGAACGACTACCCCTAACTAAAATCTATCCACTCAACAAAAATTATTTCACACCACAGACTCATTTTGGTCAGGATCGATTTGAAATCTATCGTTCTTTCAGAGAAATCGTACTTCATGGTTCGTAGTTCTGATAGAATGTTGAACGACTACCCCTAACTAATATCTATCCACCAAAGCAAAAACTATTTCACACCACTGACCCATTTGGGCCAGATTCGATTTGAAATCTATTATGGTTTCAGAGAAATCATACTCCATGATTCGTTGTTCTGATAGAATGTTGGACGACTACCCCTAACTAAAATCTATCCACTCAACAAAAATTATTTCACACCACAGACTCATTTTGGTCAGGATCGATTTGAAATCCACCATGGTTTCAGAGAAATCATACTCCATGGTTCGTTGTTCTGATAGAATGTTGAACGACTACCCCTAACTAAAATCTATCCACCGAAGCAAATATTACTTCACACCACAGACTCATTTTGGTCAGGATCGATTTGAAATCTATCACGGTTTCAGAGAAATCATACTTCATGGTTCGTAGTTCTGATAGAATGTTGAACTACTACCTCTAACTAGAATCTATCCACTCAACAAAAATTATTTCACACCACAGACTCATTTTGGTCAGATCGATTTAAAATCTATCATGGTTTCAGAGAAATCATACTTCATGGTTCGTAGTTCTGATAGAATGTTGAACGACTACCCCTAACTAAAATCTATCCACTCAACAAAAATTATTTCACACCACAGACTCATTTTGGTCAGGATCGATTTGAAATCTATCGTTCTTTCAGAGAAATCGTACTTCATGGTTCGTAGTTCTGATAGAATGTTGAACGACTACCCCTAACTAAAATCTATGCACCGAAGCAAAAATTATTTCACACCACAGACTCATTTTAGTCAGGATCGATTTGAAATCTATCATTCTTTCAGAGAAATCATACTTCATGGTTCGTAGTTCTGATAGAATGTTGAACGACTACCCCTAACTAAAATCTATCCACTCAACAAAAATTATTTCACACCACAGACTCATTTTGGTCAGGATCGATTTGAAATCTATCGTTCTTTCAGAGAAATCGTACTTCATGGTTCGTAGTTCTGATAGAATGTTGAACGACTACCCCTAACTAAAATCTATGCACCGAAGCAAAAATTATTTCACACCACAGACTCATTTTAGTCAGGATCGATTTGAAATCTATCATTCTTTCAGAGAAATCATACTTCATGGTTCGTAGTTCTGATAGAATGTTGAACGACTACCCCTAACTAAAATCTATCCACTCAACAAAAATTATTTCACACCACAGACTCATTTTGGTCAGGATCGATTTGAAATCTATCGTTCCTTCAGAGAAATCGTACTTCATGGTTCGTTGTTCTGATAGAATGTTGAACGACTACCCCTAACTAAAATCTATGCACCGAAGCAAAAATTATTTCACACCACAGACTCATTTTAGTCAGGATCGATTTGAAATCTATCATTCTTTCAGAGAAATCATACTTCATGGTTCGTAGTTCTGATAGAATGTTGAACGACTACCCCTAACTAAAATCTATCCACTCAACAAAAATTATTTCACACCACAGACTCATTTTGGTCAGGATCGATTTGAAATCTATCATTCTTTCAGAGAAATCATACTTCATGGTTCGTAGTTCTGATAGAATGTTGAACGACTACCCCTAACTAAAATCTATCCACTCAACAAAAATTATTTCACACCACAGACTCATTTTGGTCAGGATCGATTTAAAATCCACCATGGTTTCAGAGAAATCATACTTCATGGTTCGTAGTTCTGATAGAATGTTGAACGACTACCCCTAACTAAAATCTATCCAATGAAGCAAAAATTGTTTCACACCACAGACTCATTTTGGTCAGGATCGATTTGAAATCTATCATTCTTTCAGAGAAATCATACTTCATGGTTCGTAGTTCTGATAGAATATTGAACTACTACCTCTAACTAAAATCTATCCACCGAAGCAAAAATTATTTAACACCACAGACTCATTTTGGTCAGGATCGATTTGAAATCCACCATGGTTTTAGAGAATTCATATTTCATGGTTCGTAGTTCTGATAGAATATTGAACGACTACTCCTAACTAAAATCTATCCACTCAACAAAAATTATTTCACACCACAGACTCATTTTGGTCAGGATCGATTTCAAATCTATCATTCTTTCAGAGAAATCGTACTTCATGGTTCGTAGTTCTGATAGAATGTTGAACGACTACCCCTAACTAATATCTATCCACCGAAGCAAAAATTATTTCACACCACAGACCCCTTTGGGTCAGAATCGATTTGAAATCTATTATGGTTTCAGAGAAATCATACTAAATGATTCGTTGTTCTGGTAGAATGTTGGACGACTACCCCTAACTAAAATCTATCCACTCAACAAAAATTATTTCACACCACAGACTCATTTTGGTCAGGATCGATTTCAAATCTATCATTCTTTCAGAGAAATCGTACTTCATCTTTCGTAGTTCTGATAGAATGTTGAACGACTACCCCTAACTAAAATCTATCCACCGAAGCAAATATTATTTCACACCACAGACTCATTTTGGTCAGGATCGATTTGAAATCTATCACGGTTTCAGAGAAATCATACTTCATGGTTCGTAGTTCTGATAGAATGTTGAACTACTACCTCTAACTAGAATCTATCCACTCAACAAAAATTATTTCACACCACAGACTCATTTTGGTCAGATCGATTTAAAATCTATCATGGTTTCAGAGAAATCATACTTCATGGTTCGTAGTTCTGATAGAATATTGAACTACTACCTCTAACTAAAATCTATCCACCGAAGCAAAAATTATTTCACACCACAGACTCATTTTGGTCAGGATCGATTTGAAATCCATTATGGTTTCAGAGAAATCATACTTCATGGTTCGTAGTTCTGATAGAATGTTGAACGACTACCCCTAACTAATATCTATCCACTCAACAAAAATTATTTCACACCACAGACCCATTTGGGTCAGAATCGATTTGAAATCCACCATGGTTTCAGAGAAATCATACTTCATGGTTCGTAGTTCTGATAGAATGTTGAACGACTACCCCTAACTAAAATCTATCCACCGAAGCAAAAATTATTTCACACCACAGACTCATTTTGGTCAGGATCGATTTGAAATCTATCATTCTTTCAGAGAAATCATACTTCATGGTTCGTAGTTCTGATAGAATGTGTTGAACGACTACCCCTAACTAAAATCTATCCACTCAACAAAAATTATTTCACACCACAGACTCATTTTGGTCAGGATCGATTTAAAATCCACCATGGTTTCAGAGAAATCATACTTCATGGTTCGTAGTTCTGATAGAATGTTGAACGACTACCCCTAACTAAAATCTATCCAATGAAGCAAAAATTGTTTCACACCACAGACTCATTTTGGTCAGGATCGATTTGAAATCTATCATTCTTTCAGAGAAATCATACTTCATGGTTCGTAGTTCTGATAGAATGTTGAACGACTACCCCTAACTAAAATCTATCCACTCAACAAAAATTATTTCACACCACAGACTCATTTTGGTCAGGATCGATTTCAAATCTATCATTCTTTCAGAGAAATCGTACTTCATGGTTCGTAGTTCTGATAGAATGTTGAACGACTACCCCTAACTAATATCTATCCACCGAAGCAAAAATTATTTCACACCACAGACCCCTTTGGGTCAGAATCGATTTGAAATCTATTATGGTTTCAGAGAAATCATACTAAATGATTCGTTGTTCTGGTAGAATGTTGGACGACTACCCCTAACTAAAATCTATCCACTCAACAAAAATTATTTCACACCACAGACTCATTTTGGTCAGGATCGATTTCAAATCTATCATTCTTTCAGAGAAATCGTACTTCATCTTTCGTAGTTCTGATAGAATGTTGAACGACTACCCCTAACTAAAATCTATCCACCGAAGCAAATATTATTTCACACCACAGACTCATTTTGGTCAGGATCGATTTGAAATCTATCACGGTTTCAGAGAAATCATACTTCATGGTTCGTAGTTCTGATAGAATGTTGAACTACTACCTCTAACTAGAATCTATCCACTCAACAAAAATTATTTCACACCACAGACTCATTTTGGTCAGATCGATTTAAAATCTATCATGGTTTCAGAGAAATCATACTTCATGGTTCGTAGTTCTGATAGAATATTGAACGACTACCTCTAACTAAAATCTATCCACCGAAGCAAAAATTATTTCACACCACAGACTCATTTTGGTCAGGATCGATTTGAAATCCACCATGGTTTTAGAGAATTCATATTTCATGGTTCGCAGTTCTGATAGAATGTTAAATCTACCATGGTTTCAGAGAAATCATACTTCATGGTTCGTAGTTCTGATAGAATGTTGAACTACTACCTCTAACTAAAATCTATCCACTCAAGAAAAATTATTTCACACCACAGACTCATTTTGGTCAGATCGATTTAAAATCTATCATGGTTTCAGAGAAATCATACTTCATTGTTCGTTGTTCTGATAGAATGTTGAACGACTACGTCTAGCTAAAATCTATCCACTCAACAAAAATTATTTCACACCACAGACTCATTTTGGTCAGGATCGATTTGAAATCCACCATGGTTTCAGAGAAATCATACTTCATGGTTCGTAGTTCTGATAGAATGTTGAACGACTACCCCTAACTAAAATCTATCCACCGAAGCAAAAATTATTTCACACCACAGACTCATTTTGGTCAGGATCGATTTGAAGTCTATCATTCTTTCAGAGAAATCATACTTCATGGTTCGTAGTTCTGATAGAATGTTGAACGACTACTCCTAACTAATATCTATCCACTAAACAAAAATTATTTCACACCACAGACTCATTTTGGTCAGGATCGATTTGAAATCTATCATTCTTTCAGAGAAATCGTACTTCATGGTTCGTAGTTCTGATAGAATGTTGAACGACTACCCCTAACTAATTTCTATCCACTCAACAAAAATTGTTTCACACCACAGACTCATTTGGGTCAGAATCGATTTGAAATCTATTATGGTTTCAGAGAAATCATACTCCATGATTCGTTGTTCTGATAGAATGTTGAACGACTACATCTAACTAAAATCTATCCACTCAACAAAAATTATTTCACACCACAGACTCATTTGAAATCCACCATGGTTTCAGAGAAATCATACTCCATGGTTCGTTGTTCTGATTGAATGTTGAACGACTACCCCTAACTAAAATCTATCCACCGAAGCAAAAATTATTTCACACCACAGACTCATTTTGGTCAGGATCGATTTGAAATCTATCATCGTTTGAGAGAAATCATACTCCATGGTTCGTAGTTCTGATAGAATGTTGAACGACTACCCCTAACTAAAATCTATTTACCGAATCAAAAATTATTTCACACCACAGACTCATTTTGGCCAGGATCGATTTGAAATCCACCATGGTTTCATAGAAACCATACTTCATCTTTCGTAGTTCTGACAGAATGTTGAACGACTACCCCTAACTAAAATCTATCCACCGAAGCAAATATTATTTCACACCACAGACTCATTTTGGTCAGGATCGATTTGAAATCTATCACGGTTTCAGAGAAATCATACTTCATGGTTCGTAGTTCTGATAGAATGTTGAACTACTACATCTAACTAGAATCTATCCACTCAACAAAAATTATTTCACACCACAGACTCATTTTGGTCAGATCGATTTAAAATCTATCATGGTTTCAGAGAAATCATAGTTCATGGTTCGTAGTTCTGATAGAATATTGAACGACTACCTCTAACTAAAATCTATAAACCGAAGCAAAAATTATTTCACACCACAGACTCATTTTGGTCAGGATCGATTTGAAATCCACCATGGTTCTAGAGAATTCATACTTCATGGTTCGTAGTTCTGATAGAATGTTGAACTACTACCTCTAACTAAAATCTATCCACTCAAGAAAAATTATTTCACACCACAGACTCATTTTGGTCAGATCGATTTAAAATCTATCATGGTTTCAGAGAAATCATACTTCATTGTTCGTTGTTCTGATAGAATGTTGAACGACTACGTCTAGCTAAAATCTATCCACTCAACAAAAATTATTTCACACCACAGACTCATTTTGGTCAGGATCGATTTGAAATCCACCATGGTTTCAGAGAAATCATACTTCATGGTTCGTAGTTCTGATAGAATGTTGAACGACTACCCCTAACTAAAATCTATCCACCGAAGCAAAAATTATTTCACACCACAGACTCATTTTGGTCAGGATCGATTTGAAGTCTATCATTCTTTCAGAGAAATCATACTTCATGGTTCGTAGTTCTGATAGAATGTTGAACGACTACTCCTAACTAATATCTATCCACTAAACAAAAATTATTTCACACCACAGACTCATTTTGGTCAGGATCGATTTGAAATCTATCATTCTTTCAGAGAAATCGTACTTCATGGTTCGTAGTTCTGATAGAATGTTGAACGACTACCCCTAACTAATTTCTATCCACTCAACAAAAATTGTTTCACACCACAGACTCATTTGGGTCAGAATCGATTTGAAATCTATTATGGTTTCAGAGAAATCATACTCCATGATTCGTTGTTCTGATAGAATGTTGAACGACTACATCTAACTAAAATCTATCCACTCAACAAAAATTATTTCACACCACAGACTCATTTGAAATCCACCATGGTTTCAGAGAAATCATACTCCATGGTTCGTTGTTCTGATTGAATGTTGAACGACTACCCCTAACTAAAATCTATCCACCGAAGCAAAAATTATTTCACACCACAGACTCATTTTGGTCAGGATCGATTTGAAATCTATCATCGTTTGAGAGAAATCATACTCCATGGTTCGTAGTTCTGATAGAATGTTGAACGACTACCCCTAACTAAAATCTATTTACCGAATCAAAAATTATTTCACACCACAGACTCATTTTGGCCAGGATCGATTTGAAATCCACCATGGTTTCATAGAAACCATACTTCATCTTTCGTAGTTCTGATAGAATGTTGAACGACTACCCCTAACTAAAATCTATCCACCGAAGCAAAAATTATTTCACACCACAGACTCATTTTGGTCAGGATCGATTTGAAATCTATCACGGTTTCAGAGAAATCATACTTCATGGTTCGTAGTTCTGATAGAATGTTGAACGACTACCCCTAACTAAAATCTATCCACCGAAGCAAAAATTATTTCACACCACAGACTCATTTTGGTCAGGATCGATTTGAAGTCTATCATTCTTTCAGAGAAATCATACTTCATGGATCGTAGTTCTGATAGAATGTTGAACGACTACTCCTAACTAATATCTATCCACTAAACAAAAATTATTTCACACCACAGACTCATTTTGGTCAGGATCGATTTGAAATCTATCATTCTTTCAGAGAAATCGTACTTCATGGTTCGTAGTTCTGATAGAATGTTGAACGACTACCCCTAACTAAAATCTATCCACCGAAGCAAAAATTATTTCACACCACAGACTCATTTTGGTCAGGATCGATTTGAAGTCTATCATTCTTTCAGAGAAATCATACTTCATGGATCGTAGTTCTGATAGAATGTTGAACGACTACTCCTAACTAATATCTATCCACTAAACAAAAATTATTTCACACCACAGACTCATTTTGGTCAGGATCGATTTGAAATCTATCATTCTTTCAGAGAAATCGTACTTCATGGTTCGTAGTTCTGATAGAATGTTGAACGACTACCCCTAACTAATTTCTATCCACTCAACAAAAATTGTTTCACACCACAGACTCATTTGGGTCAGAATCGATTTGAAATCTATTATGGTTTCAGAGAAATCATACTCCATGATTCGTTGTTCTGATAGAATGTTGAACGACTACATCTAACTAAAATCTATCCACTCAACAAAAATTATTTCACACCACAGACTCATTTGAAATCCACCATGGTTTCAGAGAAATCATACTCCATGGTTCGTTGTTCTGATTGAATGTTGAACGACTACCCCTAACTAAAATCTATCCACCGAAGCAAAAATTATTTCACACCACAGACTCATTTTGGTCAGGATCGATTTGAAATCTATCATCGTTTGAGAGAAATCATACTCCATGGTTCGTAGTTCTGATAGAATGTTGAACGACTACCCCTAACTAAAATCTATTTACCGAATCAAAAATTATTTCACACCACAGACTCATTTTGGCCAGGATCGATTTGAAATCCACCATGGTTTCATAGAAACCATACTTCATCTTTCGTAGTTCTGATAGAATGTTGAACGACTACCCCTAACTAAAATCTATCCACCGAAGCAAATATTATTTCACACCACAGACTCATTTTGGTCAGGATCGATTTGAAATCTATCACGGTTTCAGAGAAATCATACTTCATGGTTCGTAGTTCTGATAGAATGTTGAACTACTACATCTAACTAGAATCTATCCACTCAACAAAAATTATTTCACACCACAGACTCATTTTGGTCAGATCGATTTAAAATCTATCATGGTTTCAGAGAAATCATAGTTCATGGTTCGTAGTTCTGATAGAATATTGAACGACTACCTCTAACTAAAATCTATAAACCGAAGCAAAAATTATTTCACACCACAGACTCATTTTGGTCAGGATCGATTTGAAATCCACCATGGTTCTAGAGAATTCATACTTCATGGTTCGTAGTTCTGATAGAATGTTGAACTACTACCTCTAACTAAAATCTATCCACTCAAGAAAAATTATTTCACACCACAGACTCATTTTGGTCAGATCGATTTAAAATCTATCATGGTTTCAGAGAAATCATACTTCATTGTTCGTTGTTCTGATAGAATGTTGAACGACTACGTCTAGCTAAAATCTATCCACTCAACAAAAATTATTTCACACCACAGACTCATTTTGGTCAGGATCGATTTGAAATCCACCATGGTTTCAGAGAAATCATAGTTCATGGTTCGTAGTTCTGATAGAATATTGAACGACTACCTCTAACTAAAATCTATAAACCGAAGCAAAAATTATTTCACACCACAGACTCATTTCGGTCAGGATCGATTTGAAATCCACCATGGTTCTAGAGAATTCATATTTCATGGTTCGTAGTTCTGATAGAATATTGAACGACTACTCCTAACTAAAATCTATCCACTCAACAAAAATTATTTCACACCACAGACTCATTTTGGTCAGGATCGATTTGAAATCTATCATTCTTTCAGAGAAATCATACTTCATGGTTCGTAGTTCTGATAGAATGTTGAACGACTACCCGTAACTAAAATCTATCCTTACTTACTTACTTAACGGGCTCCCGACCCGTGAAGAGTCTCTGCCTGAGACACAACAGCCTTCCACTCTCTTCGATCCCGGGCACGCTGCTTCCAGTTATCTAGACCAAGCGCTCTGGCATCCGCGATAGCTTGATCCTTAAAACGGAGGTTCGGTCTTCCTTGTCTTCTCGAACCTGGGGGCTGTGATTCGAAGATCCTCTTTGCTGGAGCATTATTGTCCATTCGCTCGATGTGGCCGAGCCAGTGTAGTCGACGTGTTTTGGCTTTTTGGACTACATCCACATCCTGGTACAGCTCATAGAGTTCGCGGTTATATCTTCTCCTCCATTCGCCCTCCTCGCATACGGGACCGAATATCCGACGAAGAATTTTTCTTTCGAAAGTGTTCAGTATTTGCTCTGCTTTCCTGCTTATCGTCCAGCACTCGGCTCCATACAGCAGAACTGGCAGGATCAAAGTTTTGTAGAGCATACATTTCGTCTTTCGAGTTAGGAGTTTTGACCCCATTTGTTTCGCCAAACCGAAGTAGCAGCGGTTTCCTAGGGTAAGTCTTCGTCGAATCTCCACTAAGTTGTCATTCGTGGAGTTGATATTTACTCCGAGGTAGGTAAACTCCTTAACCACTTCGAAGTTACTGTTGCCAACAGTGACGTTTTGTCCTAGGCGGTGGACAGATGCTTCTTTGTTTGTTGACAACATGTATTTGGTTTTGTCCTCATTCACTTCAAGGCCAACACGTTTCGCCTCTTCTTCAATTGCCGTAAAAGCCTCTAACACGGCGCGCTGGGAGCGACCGATGATGTCGATGTCGTCTGCGTATCCCAGCAACTGGACAGATTTGTTGAAGATAGTGCCTTCCGTGTTTACACCTGCCCTGCGCACTATCTGTTCCAGCACAAGATTGAAGAAGTCACATGATAGCGCATCCCCTTGCCGAAATCCGGTGCATGTTTGGAATAGTTCAGAGGAACTGTTGCCGAATTGCACGTTGCACCGCGTGTTATCCAGCGTCACGCGGCACAGCTGGATAAGTTTAGCCGGGATCCCGAATTCGGCCATCGCCTTGTAGAGCTCAAGACGATGAATGCTATCATATGCGGCTTTAAAGTCGATGAAGAGATGGTGAGTCTCGACTTGAAATTCGTTGGTCTTTTCCAGGATTTGCCTTAGTGTGAAAATTTGGTCGATCGTCGATCTGCCGGGCCGGAAGCCACACTGGTACGTGCCGATTAGTGTGCTGCAGAAAGGCTTCAGACGTTCACACAGTACGTTGGATAGGATCTTATATGCGACATTAAGCAGGGATATGCCTCGGTAGTTCTTACAAGACATAGGATCGCCTTTCTTGAAGATGGGGCATATAGAGCTGATAGTCCAGTCATCGGGCATGACTTCATCCACCCACACTTGGTTGATGACTTGGTGCATGCACCCCACCAAAGCATCACCACCATGTTTGAAAAGCTCTGCTGGTAGACCATCAGAGCCGGCGGCCTTGTTGTTCTTCAGCTTTTTGATAGCTGAGCCGACCTCTTCAAAACTAGGAGGGGGAATGGATTCTTCATTGACTGGATGCGGGTTCTCTTCTTGCCCTATCACTCTCTCTACCTGCCCATTAAGTAGCTGCTGGAAATGCTGCTTAAATACATCTACTATTCCCTGTGCTTCGGTGACTAGGTTTCCTTCACTGTTTCGAAGAGCCTGCGTTCCGGGCTTGAAGCCAGCTGCCAGTTGCTTGGCTTTCCTGAAAAACATCCGGATGTTGTTCCTATCGCGGGACTCTTCGATATCCTTGAGCTGGGAGGCTGCGTGGGCCCTTTTCTTCTTACGCAGTATCTTCTTCTCCTCCCTTCTTCTGGTTCGATACTCTTCTCTCGCTGCCCTTGTTTTGCGTTGCAGCGCTTGCAAGTGTGCATTTTCTGTCACCTTTTTCCGGCGTACGCATTCATCATCATACCAAGGGCTCTTTTTGGGTGGTGGCTGGTAGCCTATGGTGGTCTCTGCTACCCCTTTGATGATGTCGCGATACTGGTTCCACAGATTGTTGGCGTTTGTGGATGGTGAATGCACAGCGGAGAGTCTCTCACTCAGGCGCTCCCTGTAGGCTCTGGATACTCCAGACGTGCTAAGGCTTCCAACGTTGAATTTCTTTTTCTGGGCGGTCTGCAGCTTCTTCTCATTGGATAGTCGAGCTCTGAACTTAGCTGCAACAAGAAAATGGTCAGAGTCGACGTTTGCCCCTCTGAACGTTTGCACATTCAGAATGTTGGATGCGTGCCTCGCATCTATTAGCACGTGGTCGATTTGGTTGGCGGTTCGACCATCTGGAGAGCGCCAGGTTGCTGTGTGGATTCGTAGTCTTGGAAACCTAGTGCTACTTATCACCGTATTACGAGCTGCTGCAAAATCGATTAGCCGGAAGCCGTTGTCTGTTGTCGTGTCGTGGAGGCTGTGCTTTCCAACTAATCCGCCGAAGATGTTTTCCTTACCGATTTTGGCATTGAAGTCCCCGAGTATGATTTTGACATCATACTCCGGACAGGCTCCGTAGGCTCCGTCCAGGAGGTCATAAAACTCCTCCTTGATAGAGTCTTCAGCTTCGTCGGTAGGGGCGTGTGCACATATTATGCTGATGTTTTGAAATGTAGCCTTGATGCGGATCACAGCCAGGCGATCGCTGATCGGCTTAAAGTCAATTATCATTGAGCGTAGCCGATTTCCCACGACGAATCCGCATCCTAACATGTGCAGTCTTTTGTGGCAGCTGTAATAAATGTCGCAATTTTTCCGTTTTTGCATACCTGATCCTATCCATCGTATCTCCTGGATCGCGGTAATATCTGCCTTGTACCGCGTGAGGACAGATTCAAGTTTTTGAATAGCACCAGGAGTGTACAGTGTACGTACATTCCAGGTGCATACTCTTATATCATAGTCCGTGTACGTTCCGGGTCGTGGTATTAAATGAGGGGGGCCATTATCCGAGGCTTGTGTCTCTCTCATAACTAAATTTTTTTTACGTGGTAAGGAAGTTACCCCGACGGCACAACCCCCAACCTGGAGGGCCAGTTCCATTTTTTGAAACCCCTAGGACGAGGGGCCGGTTTTAAACCGAAGTCAGTATCCCGCTTCGGGGATATGAGCGCTGCCGTTGGCCCAATAAGGGCTCATCCGCCACCATCTCTTTTCCAAAAACCTGACTTATTCTTGGAAATCTTTATCGGCCTGAGCTCCGAATATGTCGAAGTAGCCCAGATAAAGTGTTGTGCTTCCGTTTGAAGCTTTAACGCCACCGTTGACTCCATCGAGAGAGTTCGTCCGCTGTCGTATTTATAGTGCTGCAATTTTCTCTTGGTCAACACTCGCGCTTATAAGTTTAGCAAGTCGGGTCCGGATGGACACCAACCAGTACCCGATGGCTACCACTAGGAGGTAAAATAAGCACAATTGATGCGCAGTAACAGTTACAACACTGGACGTCGCCAGGTTGACGCCAGTCAGTGCCTACCCTATTTCTACAGCATCCAGCCATCAACTAAAATCTATCCACTCAACAAAAATTATTTCACACCACAGACTCATTTTGGTCAGGATCGATTTGAAATCCACCATGGTTTCAGAGAAATCATACTTCATGGTTCGTAGTTCTGATAGAATGTTGAACGACTACCCCTAACTAATATCTATCCACTCAACAAAAATTATTTCACACCACAGGCCCTTTTGGGTCAGAGTCGATTTGAAATCTATTATGGTTTCAGAGAAATCATACTCCATGATTCGTTGTTCTTATAGAATGTTGAACGCCTACCCCTAACTAAAATCTATCCACTCAACAAAAATTATTTCACACCACAGACTCATTTTGGTCAGGATCGATTTGAAATCCACCATGGTTTCAGAGAAATCATACTCCATGGTTCGTCGTTCTGATAGAATGTTGAACGACTACCTCTAACTAAAATCTATCCACCGAAGCAAAAATTATTTCACACCACATACTCATTTTGGTCAGGATCGATTTGAAATCTATCTTTCTTTCAGAGAAATCATACTCCATGATTCGTTGTTCTTATAGAATGTTGAACGCCTACCCCTAACTAAAATCTATCCACTCAACAAAAATTATTTCACACCACAGACTCATTGTGGTCAGGATCGATTTGAAATCCACCATGGTTTCAGAGAAATCATACTTCATGGTTCGTAGTTCTGATAGAATGTTGAACGACTACCCGTAACTAATATCTATCCACTCAACAAAAATTATTTCACACCACAGGCCCTTTTGGGTCAGAGTCGATTTGAAATCTATTATGGTTTCAGAGAAATCATACTCCATGATTCGTTGTTCTTATAGAATGTTGAACGCCTACCCCTAACTAAAATCTATCCACTCAACAAAAATTATTTCACACCACAGACTCATTTTGGTCAGGATCGATTTGAAATCCACCATGGTTTCAGAGAAATCATACTCCATGGTTCGTCGTTCTTATAGAATGTTGAACGCCTAGCCCTAACTAAAATCTATCCACTCAACAAAAATTATTTCACACCACAGACTCATTTTGGTCAGGATCGATTTGAAATCCACCATGGTTTCAGAGAAATCATACTCCATGGTTCGTCGTTCTGATAGAATGTTGAACGACTACCCCTAACTAAAATCTATCCACTCAACAAAAATTATTTCACACCACTGACTCATTTTGGTCAGGATCGATTTGAAATCCACCATGGTTTCAGAGAAATCATACTTCATGGTTCGTAGTTCTGATAGAATGTTGAACGACTACCATTAACTAATATCTATTCACTCAACAAAAATTATTTCACACCACAGACCCATTTGGGTCAGGATCGATTTGAAATCTATTATGGTTTCAGAGAAATCATACTCCATGATTCGTTGTTCTGATAGAATGTTGAACGACTACCCCTAACTAAAATCTATATGCTCAACAAAAAATTTTTCACACCACAGACTCATTTTGGTCAGGATCGATTTCAAATCCACCATGGTTTCAGAGAAATCATACTCCATGGTTCGTTGTTCTGATAGAATGTTGAACGACTACCCCTAACTAAAATCTATCCACTCAACAAAAATTATTTCACACCACAGACTCATTTTGGTCAGGATCGATTTGAAATCTATCATGGTTTCAGAGAAATCATACTCCATGGTTATTTGTTCTGATAGAATGTTGAACGACTACCCCTAACTAAAATCTATCCACTCAACAAAAATTATTTAACAAAACAGACAAATTTTGGTCCGGATCGATTTGAAATCTATCATGGTTGCAGAGAAATCATACTCCATGTTTCGTTGTTCTGATAGAATGTTGAACGACTACCCCTAACTAAAATCTATCCACTCAACAAAAATTATTTCACACCACAGATTCCTTTTTTTCAGTATCGATTTGAAATCTATCATGGTTTCAGAGAAATCATAGTCCATGGTTCGTTGTTCTGAAAGAATGTTGAACGACTACCCCTAACTAAAATCTATCCACTCACCAAAAATTATTTCACAAGACAGATTCATTTTGGTCAGGATCGATTTGAAATCTATGATGGTTTCAGAGAAATCATACTCCATGGTTCGTTGTTCTGAAAGAATGTTGAACGACTACCCCTAACTAATATCTATCCACTCAAAAAAATTATTTCACACCACAGGCCCATTTGGGTCAGAATCGATTTGAAATCTATTATGGTTTCAGAGAAATCATACTCCATGATTCGTTGTTCTTATAGAATGTCGAACGACTACCCCTAACTAAAATCTATCCACTTAACAAAAATTATTTCACACCACGGACTCATTTTGGTCAGGATCGATTTGAAATCCACCATGGTTTCGGAGAAATCATACTCCATGTTTCGTCGTTCTGATAGAATGTTGAACGACTACCTCTAACTAAAATCTATTAAAAGAAGCAAAATATTATTTCACACCACAGACTCATTTTGGTCAGGATCGATTTGAAATCTACCACGGTTTCAGAGAAATCATACTTCATGGTTCGTAGTTCTGATAGAATGTTGAACTACTACCTCTAACTAGAATCTATCCACTCAACAAAAATTATTTCACACCACAGACTCATTTTGGTCATAATCGATTTAAAATCTATCATGGTTTCAGAGAATTCATATTTCATGGTTCGCAGTTCTGATAGAATATTGAACGACTACTCCTAACTAAAATCTATCCACTCAACAAAAATTATTTCACACCACAGACTCATTTTGGTCGGGATCGATTTGAAATCTACCTTGGTTTCAGAGAAATCATTTTCCATGGTTCGTTGTTCTGATAGAATGTTGAACGACTACCCCTAACTAAAATCTATCCACCGAGGCAAAAATTATTTCACACCACAGACTCATTTTTGTGAGGATCGATTTGAAATCTATCATGGTTTCAGAGAAATCATACTAAACGGTTCGTTGTTCTGATAGAATGTTGAACGACTACCCCTAACTAAAATCTATCCAGCGAAGCAAAAATTATTTCACACCACAGACTCATTTTGGTCAGGATCGATTTGAAATCTATCATCGTTTGAGAGAAATCATACTCCATGGTTCGTAGTTCTGATAGAATGTTGAACGACTACCTCTAACTAAAATCTATCCACCGAAGCAAAAATTATTTCACACCACAGACTCATTTTGGTCAGGATCGATTTGAAATCCACCATGGTTTTAGAGAATTCATATTTCATGGTTCGCAGTTCTGATAGAATATTGAACGACTACTCCTAACTAAAATCTATCCACTCAACAAAAATTATTTCACACCACAGACTCATTTTGGTCGGGATCGATTTGAAATCTACCTTGGTTTCAGAGAAATCATTTTCCATGGTTCGTTGTTCTGATAGAATGTTGAACGACTACCCCTAACTAAAATCTATCCACCGAGGCAAAAATTATTTCACAATACAGACTCATTTTTGTGAGGATCGATTTGAAATCTATCATGGTTTCAGAGAAATCATACTCCACGGTTCGTTGTTCTGATAGAATGTTGAACGACTACCCCTAACTAAAATCTATCCAGCGAAGCAAAAATTATTTCACACCACAGACTCATTTTGGTCAGGATCGATTTGAAATCTATCATCGTTTGAGAGAAATCATACTCCATGGTTCGTTGTTCTGAAAGAATGTTGAACGACTACCCCTAACTAAAATCTATCCACCGAAGCAAAAATTATTTCACACCACAAATTTATTTTGGTCAGGATCGGTTTGAAATCTACCATGGTTTCAGAGAAATTATAATTCATGGTTCGTAGTTGAACGACTACCCCTAACTAAAATCTATCCACTCACCAAAAATTATTTCACAAGACAGATTCATTTTGGTCAGGATCGATTTGAAATCTATCATGGTTTCAGAGAAATCGTACTCCATGGTTCGTTGTTCTGAAAGAATGTTGAACGACTACCCCTAACTAATATCTATCCACTCAACAAAAATTATTTCACACCACAGGCCCATTTGGGTCAGAATCGATTTGAAATCTATTATGGTTTCAGAGAAATCATACTCCATGATTCGTTGTTCTTATAGAATGTTGAACGCCTACCCCTAACTAAAATCTATCCACCGAAGCAAAAATTATTTCACACCACAGACTCATTTTGGTCAGGATCGATTTGAAATCTATCATGGTTTCAGAGAAATCATAGTTCATGGTTCGTACTTCTGATAGAACGTTGAACGACTACCCCTAACTAAAATCTATCCACCGAAGCAAAAATTATTTAACAAAACAGACAAATTTTGGTCCGGATCGATTTGAAATCTATCATGGTTTCAGAGAAATCATAGTCCATGATTCGTTGTTCTGTTAGAATGTTGAACGATTACCCCTAACTAAAATCTATCCACTCAACAAAAATTATTTAACAAAACAGACAAATTTTGGTCCGGATCGATTTGAAATCTATCATGGTTTCAGAGAAATCATACTCCATGGTTCGTTGTTCTGATAGAATGTTGAACGACTACCCCTAACTAAAATCTATCCACTCAACAAAAATTATTTCACACCACAGATTCATTTTGGTCAGTATCGATTTGAAATTTATCATTTTTTCAGAGAAATCATAGTCCATGGTTCGTTGTTCTGAAAGAATGTTGAACGACTACCCCTAACTAAAATCTATCCACCGAAGCAAAAATTATTTCACAACACAGATTTATTTTGGTCAGGATCGATTTGAAATCTACCATGGTTTCAGAGAAATCATAATTCATGGTTCGTAGTTGAACGACTAGCCCTAACTAAAATCTATCCACTCACCAAAAATTATTTCACAAGACAGATTCATTTTGGTCAGGCTCGATTTGAAATCTATCATGGTTTCAGAGAAATCATACTCCATGGTTCGTTGTTCTGAGAGAATGTTGAACGACTACCCCTAACTAATATCTATCCACTCAACAAAAATTATTTAACAAAACAGACAAATTTTGGTCCGGATCGATTTGAAATCTATCATGGTTTCAGAGAAATCATACTCCATGGTTCGTTGTTCTGATAGAATGTTGAACGACTACCCCTAACTAAAATCTATCCACTCAACAAAAATTATTTCACACCACAGATTCATTTTGGTCAGTATCGATTTGAAATTTATCATTTTTTCAGAGAAATCATAGTCCATGGTTCGTTGTTCTGAAAGAATGTTGAACGACTACCCCTAACTAAAATCTATCCACCGAAGCAAAAATTATTTCACACCACAGATTTATTTTGGTCAGGATCGATTTGAAATCTACCATGGTTTCAGAGAAATCATAATTCATGGTTCGTAGTTGAACGACTAGCCCTAACTAAAATCTATCCACTCACCAAAAATTATTTCACAAGACAGATTCATTTTGGTCAGGCTCGATTTGAAATCTATCATGGTTTCAGAGAAATCATACTCCATGGTTCGTTGTTCTGAGAGAATGTTGAACGACTACCCCTAACTAATATCTATCCACTCAACAAAAATTATTTAACAAAACAGACAAATTTTGGTCCGGATCGATTTGAAATCTATCATGGTTTCAGAGAAATCATACTCCATGGTTCGTTGTTCTGATAGAATGTTGAACGACTACCCCTAACTAAAATCTATCCACTCAACAAAAATTATTTCACACCACAGATTCATTTTGGTCAGTATCGATTTGAAATTTATCATTTTTTCAGAGAAATCATAGTCCATGGTTCGTTGTTCTGAAAGAATGTTGAACGACTACCCCTAACTAAAATCTATCCACCGAAGCAAAAATTATTTCACACCACAGATTTATTTTGGTCAGGATCGATTTGAAATCCACCATGGTTTCAGAGAAATCATAATTCATGGTTCGTAGTTGAACGACTAGCCCTAACTAAAATCTATCCACTCACCAAAAATTATTTCACAAGACAGATTCATTTTGGTCAGGCTCGATTTGAAATCTATCATGGTTTCAGAGAAATCATACTCCATGGTTCGTCGTTCTGATAGAATATTGAACGACTACCTCTAACTAAAATCTATCCACCGAAGCAAAATATTATTTCACACCACAGACTCATTTTGGTCAGGATCGATTTGAAATCTATCACGGTTTCAGAGAAATCATACTTCATGGTTCGTAGTTCTGATAGAATGTTGAACTACTACCTCTAACTAGAATCTATCCACTCAACAAAAATTATTTCACACCACAGACTCATTTTGGTCAGGATCGATTTAAAATCTATCATGGTTTCAGAGAAATCATACTTCATGGTTCGTAGTTCTGATAGAATATTGAACGACTACCTCTAACTAAAATCTATCCACCGAAGCAAAAATTATTTCACACCACAGACTCATTTTGGTCAGGATCGATTTGAAATCCACCATGGTTTTAGAGAATTCATATTTCATGGTTCGTAGTTCTGATAGAATATTGAACGACTACTCCTAACTAAAAGCTATCCACTCAACAAAAATTATTTCACACCACAGACTCATTTTGGTCGGGATCGATTTGAAATCTACCTTGGTTTCAGAGAAATCATATTCCATGGTTCGTTGTTCTGATAGAATGTTGAACGACTACCCTTAACTAAAATCTAACCACCGAGGCAAAAATTATTTCACACCACAGACTCATTTTGGTCAGGATCGATTTGAAATCTATCATGGTTTCAGAGAAATCATACTCCACGGTTCGTTGTTCTGATAGAATGTTGAACGACTACCCCTAACTAAAATCTATCCACCGAAGCAAAAATTATTTCACACCACAGACTCATTTTGGTTAGGATCGATTTGAAATCTATCATTGTTTGAGAGAAATCATACTCCATGGTTCGTAGTTCTGATAGAATGTTGAACGACTACCCCTAACTAAAATCTATCCACTCTACAAAAATTATTTCACACCACAGACTTATTTTGGTCAGGATCGATTTGAAATCCACCATGGTTTCATAGATATCATACTTCATCTTTCGTAGTTCTGATAGAATGTTGAACGACTACCCCTAACTAAAATCTATCCACCGAAGCAAATATTATTTCACACCACAGACACATTTTGGTCAGGATCGATTTGAAATCTATCACGGTTTCAGAGAAATCATACTTCATGGTTCGTAGTTCTGATAGAATGTTAAACTACTACCTCTAACTAGAATCTATCCACTCAACAAAAATTATTTCACACCACAGACTCATTTTGGTCAGATCGATTTAAAATCTATCATGGTTTCAGAGAAATCATACTTCATGGTTCGCAGTTCTGATAGAATGTTGAACGACTACCCCTAACTAAAATCTATCCACCGAAGCAAAAATTATTTCACACCACAGACTCATTTTGGTCCGGATCGATTTGAAATCTATCATGGTTTCAGAGAAATCATTCTCCATGGTTCGTTGTTCTGATAGAATGTTGAACGACTACCCCTAACTAAAATCTATCCACTCAACAAAAATTATTTCACACCACAGATTCATTTTGGTCAGTATCGATTTCAAATCTATCATGGTTTCAGAGAAATCATACTCCATGGTTCGTTGTTCTGAAAGAATGTTGAACGACTACCCCTAACTAAAATCTATCCACCGAAGCAAAAATTATTTCACACCACAGATTTATTTTGGTCAGGATCGATTTGAAATCTACCATGGTTTCAGAGAAATCATAATTCATGGTTCGTAGTTGAACGACTACCCCTAACTAAAATCTATCCACTCAACAAAAATTATTTCACACCACAGACTCATTTTGGTCAGGATCGATTTGAAATCCACCATGGTTTCAGAGAAATCATACTCCATGGTTCGTTGTTTTGAAAGAATGTTGAACGACTACCCCTAACTAATATCTATCCACTCAACAAAAATTATTTCACACCACAGACCCATTTGGGTCAGGATCGATTTGAAATCTATTATGGTTTCAGAGAAACCATAGTCCATGATTCGTTGTTCTGATAGAATGTTGAACGATTACCCCTAACTAAAATCTATCCGCTCAACAAACAATTTTTCACACCACAGACTCATTTTGGTCAGGATCGATTTCAAATCCACCATTATTTCAGTGAAATCATACTCCATGTTTCGTTGTTCTGATAGACTGTTCAACGACTACCCCTAACTAATATCTATCCACTCAACAAAAATTATTTCACACCACAGACCCATTTGGGTCAGAATCGATTTGAAATCTATTATGGTTTCAGAGAAATCATACTCCATGATTCGTTGTTCTTATAGAATGTTGAACGCCTACCCCTAACTAAAATCTATCCACTCAACAAAAATTATTTCACACCACAGACCCATTTGGGTCAGGATCGATTTGAAATCTATTATGGTTTCAGAGAAACCATAGTCCATGATTCGTTGTTCTGATAGAATGTTGAACGATTACCCCTAACTAAAATCTATCCGCTCAACAAACAATTTTTCACACCACAGACTCATTTTGGTCAGGATCGATTTCAAATCCACCATTATTTCAGTGAAATCATACTCCATGTTTCGTTGTTCTGATAGACTGTTCAACGACTACCCCTAACTAAAATCTATCCACTCAACAAAAATTATTTCACACCACCGACTCATTTTGGTCAGGATCGATTTGAAATCTATCATGGTTTCAGAGAAATCATAGTTCATGGTTCGTAGTTCTGATAGAATGTTGAACGACTACCCCTAACTAAAATCTATCCACTCAACAAAAATTATTTCACACCACAGACTCATTTTGGTCAGGATCGATTTGAAATCTATCATGGTTTCAGAGAAATCGTACTCCATGGTTATTTGTTCTGATAGAACGTTGAACGACTACCCCTAAATAAAATCTATCCACTCAACAAAAATTATTTAACAAAACAGACCCATTTTGGTTGGGATCGATTTGAAATCTATCATGGTTTCAGAGAAATCATACTCCTTGGTTCGCTGTTCTGAAAGAATGTTGAACGACTACCCCTAACTAAAATCTATCCACCGAAACAAAAATTATTTCACACCACAGACTTATTTTGGTCAGGATCGATTTGAAATCTACCATGGTTTCAGAGAAATCATAATTCAAGGTTCGTAGTTGAACGACTACCCCTAACTAAAATCTATCCACTCAACAAAAATTATTTCACACCACCGACTCATTTTGGTCAGGATCGATTTGAAATCTATCATGGTTTCAGAGAAATCATAGTTCATGGTTCGTAGTTCTGATAGAATGTTGAACGACTACCCCTAACTAAAATCTATCCACTCAACAAAAATTATTTCACACCACAGATTCATTTTGGTCAGTATCGATTTGAAATCTATCATGGTTTCAGAGAAATCATACTCCATGGTTCGTTGTTCTGAAAGAATGTTGAACGACTACCCCTAACTAAAATCTATCCACCGAAGCAAAAATTATTTCACACCACAGACTTATTTTGGTCAGGATCGATTTGAAATCTACCATGGTTTCAGAGAAATCATAATTCAAGTTTCGTAGTTGAACGACTACCCCTAACTAAAATCTGTTAACTCAACAAAAATTATTTCACACCACAGATTCATTTTGGTCAGGATCGATTTGAAATCTATCATGGTTTCAGAGAAATCATACTCCATGGTTCGTTGTTCTGAAAGAATGTTGAACGACTACCCCTAACTAAAATCTATCCAGTCAACAAAAATTATTTCACAATACAGACTCATTTTGGTCAGGATCGATGTGAAATCTATCATGGTTTCAGAGAAATCATAGTTCATGGTTCGTAGTTCTGATAGAATGTTGAACGACTACCCCTAACTCAAATCTATTCACTCAACAAAAATTATTTCACACCACAGATGAACGACTACCCCTAACTAAAATCTATTTACTCAACAAAAATTATTTCACACCACAGACTCATTTTGGTCAGAATCGATTTGAAATCTATCATGGTTTCAGAGAAATCATACTCCATGGTTCGTTGTTCTGAAAGAATGTTCAACGACTACCCCTAACTAAAATCTATCCACCGAAGCAAAAATTATTTCACACCACAGACTTATTTTGGTCAGGATCGATTTGAAATCTACCATGGTTTCAGAGAAATCATACTCCTTGGTTCGTTGTTCTGAAATAATGTTGAACGACTACCCCTAACTAAAATCTATCCACCGAAGCAAAAATTATTTCACACCACAGACTTATTTTGGTCAGGATCGATTTGAAATCTACCATGGTTTCAGAGAAATCATACTTCATGGTTCGTAGTTCTGATAGAATGTTGAACGACTACCCCTAACTAAAATCTATCCACTCAACAAAAATTATTTCACACCACAGGCTCATTTTGGTCAGGATCGCTTTGAAATCTACCATGGTTTCAGAGAAATCATACTTCATTGTTCGTAGTTCTGATAGAATGTTGAACGACTACCCCTAACTAAAATCTATCCACCGAAGCAAAAATTATTTCACACCACAGACTTATTTTGGTCAGGATCGATTTGAAATCTACCATGGTTTCAGAGAAATCATACTTCATTGTTCGTAGTTCTGATAGAATGTTGAACGAATACCCCTAACTAATATCTATCCACTCAACAAAAATTATTTCACACCACAGACCCATTTGGGTCAGGATCGATTTGAAATCTATCATGGTTTCAGAGAAATCATACTCCATGGTTCGTTGTTCTGAAAGAATGTTGAACGACTCCCCCTAACTAAAATCTATCCACTCAACAAAAATTATTTCACACCACAGACTCATTTTAGTCAGGGTCGATTTGAAATCCACCATGGTTTCAGAGAAATCATACTTCATGGTTCGTGGTTGTGATAGAATGTTGAACGACTACCCCTAACTAAAATCTATCCACCGAAGCAAAAATTATTTCACACCACAGACCCATTTTGGTCCGGATCGATTTGAAATCTATTATGGTTTCAGAGAAATCATACTCCATGTTTCGTTGTTCTGATAGAATGTTGAACGACTACCCCTAACTAAAATCTATCCACCGAAGCAAAAATTATTTCACACCACAGACCCATTTGGGTCAGGATCGATTTGAAATCTTTTATGGTTTCAGAGAAATCATACTATATGATTCGTTGTTCTGATAGAATGTTGAACGACTACCCCTAACTAAAATCTATAAACTCAACAAAAATTATTTCACACCACTGACTCATTTTGGTCAGGATCGATTTGAAATCCACCATGGTTTCAGAGAAATCATACTCCATGGTTCGTTGTTCTGATAGAATGTTGAACGACTACCCCTAACTAAAATCTATCCACCGAAGCAAAAATTATTTCACACCACAGACCCATTTGGGTCAGGATCGATTTGAAATCTTTTATGGTTTCAGAGAAATCATACTATATGATTCGTTGTTCTGATAGAATGTTGAACGACTACCCCTAACTAAAATCTATCCACTCAACAAAAATCATTTCACACCACTGACTCATTTTGGTCAGGATCGATTTGAAATCCACCATGGTTTCAGAGAAATCATACTTCATGGTTCGTAGTTCTGATAGAATGTTGAACGACTACCCCTAACTAAAATCTATCCACTCAACAAAAATTATTTCACACCACTGACTCATTTTGGTCAGGATCGATTTGAAATCCACCATGGTTTCAGAGAAATCATACTTCATGGTTCGAAGTTCTGATAGAATGTTGAACGACTACCGCTAACTAATATCTATCCACTCAACAAAAATTATTTCACACCACAGACCCATTTGGATCAGGATCGATTTGAAATATATTATGGTTTCAGAGAAATCGTACTCCATGATTCGTTGTTCTGATAGAATGTTGAACGACTACCCCTAACTAAAATCTATCCACCGAAGCAAAAATTATTTCACACCACAGACCCATTTGGGTCAGGATCGATTTGAAATCTATTATGGTTTCAGAGAAATAATACTCCATGATTCGTTGTTCTGATAGAATGTTGAACGACTACCCCTAACTAAAATCTATAAACTCAACAAAAATTATTTCACACCACAGACTCATTTTGGTCAGGATCGATTTGAAATCCACCATGGTTTCAGAGAAATCATACTCCATGGTTCGTTGTTCTGATAGAATGTTGAACGACTACCCCTAACTAAAATCTATCCACTCAACAAAAATTATTTCACACCACTGACTCATTTTGGTCAGGATCGATTTGAAATCCACCATGGTTTCAGAGAAATCATACTTCATGGTTCGTAGTTCTGATAGAATGTTGAACGACTACCCCTAACTAATATCTATCCACTCAACAAAAATTATTTCACACCACAGACTCATTTTGGTCAGGATCGATTTGAAATCCACCATGGTTTCAGAGAAATCATACTCCATGGTTCGTTGTTCTGATAGAATGTTGAACGACTACCCCTAACTAAAATCTATCCACTCAACAAAAATTATTTCACACCACTGACTCATTTTGGTCAGGATCGATTTGAAATCCACCATGGTTTCAGAGAAATCATACTTCATGGTTCGTAGTTCTGATAGAATGTTGAACGACTACCCCTAACTAAAATCTATCCACTCAACAAAAATTATTTCACACCACAGTCTTATTTTGGTCAGGATCGATTTGAAATCTATTATGGTTTCAGAGAAATAATACTCCATGATTCGTTGTTCTGATAGAATGTTGAACGACTACCCCTAACTAAAATCTATAAACTCAACAAAAATTATTTCACACCACAGACTCATTTTGGTCAGGATCGATTTGAAATCCACCATGGTTTCAGAGAAATCATACTCCATGGTTCGTTGTTCTGATAGAATGTTGAACGACTACCCCTAACTAAAATCTATCCGCTCAGCAAAAACTATTTCACACCACAGACTCATTTTGGTCAGGATCGATTTGAAATCTATCATGGTTTCAGAGAAATCATAGTTCATGGTTCCTAGTTCTGATAGAATGTTGAACGACTACCCCTAACTAAAATCTATCCACTCAACGAAAATTATTTCACACCACAGGCTCATTTTGGTCATAATCGATTTGAAATCTATCATGGTTTCAGAGAAATCATACTTCATGTTTCGTAGTTCTGATAGAATGTTGAACGACTACCCCTAACTAAAAGCTATCCACTCAACAAAAATTATTTCACACCACAGATGCATTTTGTTCAGAATCGATTTGAAGTCTATCATGGTTTCAGAGAAATCATACTTCATGGTTCGTGGTTCTGATAGAATGTTAAACGACTACCCCTAACTAAAATCTATCCACTCAACAAAAATTATTTCACACCACAGATTCATTTTGGTCAGGATCGATTTGAAATCTATCATGGTTTCAGAAAAATCATACTCCATGGTTAGTTGTTCTGATAGAATGTTGAACGACTACCCCTAACTAAAATCTATCCACCGAAGCAAAAATTATTTCACACCACAGACTCATTTTGGTCAGGATCGATTTGAAATCTATCATTCTTTCAGAGAAATCATACTTCATGGTTCGTAGTTCTGATAGAATGTTGAACGACTACCCCTAACTAAAATCTATCCACTCAACGAAAATTATTTCACACCACAGGCTCATTTTGGTCAGGATCGATTTGAAATCTATCATGGTTTCAGAGAAATCATACTTCATGGTTCGTAGTTCTGATAGAATGTTGAACGACTACCCCTAACTAAAAGCTATCCACTCAACAAAAATTATTTCACACCACAGACTCATTTCGGTCAGTATCGATTTGAAATCTATCATGGTTTCAGAGAAATCATACTTCATGGTTCGTGGTTCTGATAGAATGTTAAACGACTACCCCTAACTAAAATCTATCCACTCAACAAACATTATTTCACACCACAGACTCATTTTGGTCAGGATCGATTTGAAATCTATCATGGTTTCAGAAAAATCATACTCCATGGTTAGTTGTTCTGATAGAATGTTGAACGACTACCCCTAACTAAAATCTATCCAAAGAAGCAAAAATTATTTCACACCACAGACCCATTTGGGTCAGGATCGATTTGAAATCTATTATGGTTTCAGAGAAATCATGCTCCATGATTCGTTGTTCTGATAGAATGTTGAACGACTACCCCTAACTAAAATCTATTCACTCAACAAAAATTATTTCACAAAACAGACCCATTTTGGTCCGGATCGATTTGAAATCTATCATGGTTTCAGAGAAATCATACTCCATGGTTCGTTGTTCTGATAGAATGTTGAACGACTACCCCTAACTAAAATCTATCCACTCAACAAAAATTATTTCACACCACAGACTCATTTTGTTCAGGATCGATTTGAAATCTATCATGGTTTCAGAGAAATCATACTTCATGGTTCGTCGTTCTGATAGAATGTTAAACGACTACCCCTAACTAAAATCTATCCACTCAACAAAAATTATTTCACACCACAGACTCATTTTGGTCAGGATCGATTGAAAAATCTATCATGGTTTCAGAAATATCATACTCCATGGTTAGTTGTTCTGATAGAATGTTGAACGACTATCCCTAACTAAAATCTATCCACTCAACAAAAATTATTTCACACCACAGACTCATTTTGGTCAGGATCGATTTGAAATATATTATGGTTTCAGAGAAATCGTACTCCATGATTCGTTGTTCTGATAGAATGTTGAACGACTACCCCTAACTAAAATCTATCCACCGAAGCAAAATTATTTCACACCACAGACTCATTTTGGTCAGGATCGATTTGAAATCTATCATGGTTTCAGAGAAATCATACTCCATGATTCGTTGTTCTGATAGAATGTTGAACGACTACCCCTAACTAAAATCTATCCACTCAACGAAAATTATTTCACACCACAGACTCATTTTGGTCAGGATCGATTTAAAATCTATCATGGTTTCAGAGAAATCATACTTCATGGTTCGTAGTTCTGATAGAATGTTGAACGACTACCCCTAACTAAAATCTATCCACCGAAGCAAAATTATTTCACACCACAGACTCATTTTGGTCAGGATCGATTTGAAATCTATCATGGTTTCAGAGAAATCATACTTCTTTGTTCGTGGTTCTGATAGAATGTTAAACGACTACCCCTAACTAAAATCTATCCACTCAACAAAAATTATTTCACACCACAGACTCATTTTGGTCAGGATCGATTTGAAATCTATCAAGGTTTCAGAAAAATCATACTCAATGGTTAGTTGTTCTGATAGAATGTTGAGCGACTACCCCTAACTAAAATCTATTCACTCAACAAAAATTATTTCACAAAACAGACCCATTTTGGTTCGGATCGATTTGAAATCTATCATGGTTTCAGAGAAATCGTACTCCATGGTTCGTTGTTCTAATAGAATGTTGAACGACTACCCCTAACTAAAATCTATCCACTCAACAAAACTTATTTCACACCACAGACTCATTTTGGTCAGGATCGATTTGAAATCTATCATGGTTTCAGAAAAATCATACTCCATGGTTAGTTGTTCTGATAGAATGTTGAACGACTACCCCTAACTAAAATCTATCCACCGAAGCAAAAATTATTTCACACCACAGACCCATTTGGGTCAGGATCGATTTGAAATCTATTATGGTTTCAGAGAAATCATGCTCCATGATTCGTTGTTCTGATAGAATGTTGAACGACTACCCCTAACTAAAATCTATTCACTCAACAAAAATTATTTCACAAAACAGACCCATTTTGGTCCGGATCGATTTGAAATCTATCATGGTTTCAGAGAAATCATACTCCATGGTTCGTTGTTCTGATAGAATGTTGAACGACTACCCCTAACTAAAATCTATCCGCTCAGCAAAAACTATTTCACACCACAGACTCATTTTGGTCAGGATCGATTTGAAATCCACCATGGTTTCAGAGAAATCATACTCCATGATTCGTTGTTCTGATAGAATGTTGAACGACTACCCCTAACTAAAGTCTATCCACCTAAGCAAAAATTATTTCACACCACAGACCCATTTGGGTCAGGATCGATTTGAAATCTATTATGGTTTCAGAGAAATCATACTCCATGATTCGTTGTTCTGATAGAATGTTGAACGACTACCCCTAACTAAAATCTATCCACCCAACAAAAATTATTTCACACCACAGACTCATTTTGGTCAGGATCGATTTGAAATCCACCATGGATTCAGAGAAATCATACTCCATGGTTCGTTGTTCTGATAGAATGTTGAACGACTACCCCTAACTAAAATCTATCCACCGAAGCAAAAATTATTTCACACCACAGACCCATTTGTTTCAGGATCGATTTGAAATCTATTATGGTTTCAGAGAAATCATACTCCATGATTCGTTGTTCTGATAGAATGTTGAACGACTACCCCTAACTAAAATCTATCCACTCAACAAAAATTATTTCACACCACAGACCCATTTGGGTCAGGATCGATTTGAAATATATTATGGTTTCAGAGAAATCGTACTCCATGATTCGTTGTTCTGATAGAATGTTGAACGACTACCCCTAACTAAAATCTATCCGCTCAGCAAAAAATGTTTCACACCACAGACTCATTTTGGTCAGGATCGATTTGAAATCCACCATGGTTTCAGAGAAATCATACTATATGATTCGTTGTTCTGATAGAATGTTGAACGACTACCCCTAACTAAAGTCTATCCACCTAAGCAAAAATTATTTCACACCACAGACCCATTTGGGTCAGGATCGATTTGAAATCTATTATGGTTTCAGAGAAATCATACTCCATGATTCGTTGTTCTGATAGAATGTTGAACGACTACCCCTAACTAAAATCTATCCACCCAACAAAAATTATTTCACACCACAGACTCATTTTGGTCAGGATCGATTTGAAATCCACCATGGTTTCAGAGAAACTCAACAAAAATTATTTCACAAAACAGAGCCATTTTGGTCCGGATCGATATGAAATCTATCATGGTTTCAGAGAAATCATACTCCATGGTTCGTTGTTCTGATAGAATGTTGAACGACTACCCCTAACTAAAATCTATCCACTCAACAAAAATTATTTCACACCACAGATTCATTTTGGTCAGTATCGATTTGAAATCTATCATGGTTTCAGAGAAATCATACTTCATGGTTCGTAGTTCTGATAGAATGTTGAACGACTACCCCTCACTAAAATCTATCCACTCAACAAAAATTATTTCACAATACTGACTCATTTTGGTCAGGATCGATTTGAAATCCACCATGGTTTCAGAGAAATCATACTTCATGGTTCGTAGTTCTGATAGAATGTTGAACGACTACCCCTAACTAATATCTATCCACTCAACAAAAATTATTTCACACCACAGACCCATTTGGGTCAGGATCGATTTGAAATATATTATGGTTTCAGAGAAATCGTACTCCATGATTCGTTGTTCTGATAGAATGTTGAACGACTACCCCTAACTAAAATCTATCCGCTCAGCAAAAAATGTTTCACACCACAGACTCATTTTGGTCAGGATCGATTTGAAATCCACCATGGTTTCAGAGAAATCATACTCCATGATTCGTTGTTCTGATAGAATGTTGAACGACTACCCCTAACTAAAGTCTATCCACCTAAGCAAAAATTATTTCACACCACAGACCCATTTGGGTCAGGATCGATTTGAAATCTATTATGGTTTCAGAGAAATCATACTCCATGATTCGTTGTTCTGATAGAATGTTGAACGACTACCCCTAACTAAAATCTATCCACCCAACAAAAATTATTTCACACCACAGACTCATTTTGGTCAGGATCGATTTGAAATCCACTATGGTTTCAGAGAAATCATACTCCATGGTTCGTTGTTCTGATAGAATGTTGAACGACTACCAATAAATAAAATCTATCCACCGAAGCAAAAATTATGTCACAATACAGACTCATTTTGGTCAGAATCGATTTGAAATCTATCATTCTTTCAGAGAAATCATACTTCATCTTTCGTAGTTCTGATAGAATGTTGAACGACTACCCCTAACTAAAATCTATCCGCTCAGCAAAAACTGTTTCACACCACAGACTCAGTTTGGTCAGGATCGATTTGAAATGCACCATGGTTTCAGAGAAATCATACTCCATGGTTCGTTGTTCTGATAGAATGTTGAACGACTACCCCTAACTAAAATCTATCAACCGAAGCAAAAATTATTTCACACCACAGACTCATTTTGGTCAGAATCGATTTGAAATCTATCATTCTTTCAGAGAAATCATACTTCATGGTTCGTAGTTCTGATAGAATGTTGAACGACAACCCCTAACTAAAATCTATCCACTCAACAAAAATTATTTCACACCACAGATTCGTTTTGGTCAGGATCGATTTGAAATCTATCATGGTTTCAGAGAAATCATACTCCATGGTTCGTTGTTCTGAAAGAATGTTGAACGACTACCCCTAACTAAAATCTATCCACTCAACAAAAATTATTTCACACCACTGACTCATTTTGGTCAGGATCGATTTGAAATCCACCATGGTTTCAGAGAAATCATACTTCATGGTTCGTAGTTCTGATAGAATGTTGAACGACTACCCCTAACTAATATCTATCCACTCAACAAAAATTATTTCACACCACAGACCCATTTGGGTCAGGATCGATTTGAAATCTTTTATGGTTTCAGAGAAATCATACTATATGATTCGTTGTTCTGATAGAATGTTGAACGACTACCCCTAACTAAAATCTATCCACTCAACAAAAATTATTTCACACCACAGACTCATTTTGGTCAGGATCGATTTGAAATCCACCATGGTTTCAGAGAAATCATACTCCATGGTTCGTTGTTCTGATAGAATGTTGAACGACTACCCCTAACTAAAATCTATCCACCGAAGCAAAATTATTTCACACCACAGACTCATTTTGGTCAGGATCGATTTAAAATCCACCATGGTTTCAGAGAAATCATACTTCATTGTTCGTAGTTCTGATAGAATGTTGAACGACTACCCCTAACTCAAATCTATCCACCGAAGCAAAATTATTTCACACCACAGACTCATTTTGGTCAGGATCGATTTGAAATCTATCATTCTTTCAGAGAAATCATACTTCATGGTTCGTAGTTCTGATAGAATGTTGAACGACTACCCCTAACTAAAATCTATCCACTCAACAAAAATTATTTCACACCACTGACTCATTTTGGTCAGGATCGATTTGAAATCCACCATGGTTTCAGAGAAATCATACTTCATGGTTCGTAGTTCTGATAGAATGTTGAACGACTACCACTAACTAATATCTATCCACTCAACAAAAATTATTTCACACCACAGACATATTTGGGTCAGGATCGATTTGAAATCTTTTATGGTTTCAGAGAAATCATACTATATGATTCGTTGTTCTGATAGAATGTTGAACGACTACCCCTAACTAAAATCTATCCACTCAACAAAAATTATTTCACACCACAGACTCATTTTGGTCAGGATCGATTTGAAATCCACCATGGTTTCAGAGAAATCATACTCCATGGTTCGTTGTTCTGATAGAATGTTGAACGACTACCCCTAACTAAAATCTATCCACCGAAGCAAAAATTATTTCACACCACAGACCCATTTTGGTCCGGATCGATTTGAAATCTATTATGGTTTCAGAGAAATCATACTCCATGATTCGTTGTTCTGATAGAATGTTGAACGACTACCCCTAACTAAAATCTATCCACTCAACAAAAATTATTTCACACCACAGACTCATTTTGGTCAGGATCGATTGAAAAATCTATCATGGTTTCAGAAATATCATACTCCATGGTTAGTTGTTTTGATAGAATGTTGAACGACTACCCCTAACTAAAATCTATCCACTCAACAAAAATTATTTCACACCACAGACTCATTTTGGTCAGGATCGATTGAAAAATCTATCATGGTTTCAGAAATATCATACTCCATGGTTAGTTGTTTTGATAGAATGTTGAACGACTACCCCTAACTAAAATCTATCCACTCAACAAAAATTATTTCACACGACAGACTCATTTGGGTCAGGTTCGATTTGAAATCTATCATGGTTTCAGAGAAATCATACTTCATGGTTCGTGGTTCTGATAGAATGTTAAACGACTACCCCTAACTAAAATCTATCCACTCAACAAAAATTATTTCACACCACAGACTCAGTTTGGTCAGGATCGATTGAAAAATTTATCATGGTTTCAGAAATATCATACTCCATGGTTAGTTGTTTTGATAGAATGTTGAACGACTACCCCTAACTAAAATCTATCCACTCAACAAAATTATTTCACACCACAGACTCATTTTGGTCAGGATCGATTGAAAAATCTATCATGGTTTCAGAAATATCATACTCCATGGTTAGTTGTTCTGATAGAATGTTGAACGACTACCCCTAACTAAAAGCTATCCACTCAACAAAAATTATTTCACACCACAGATGCATTTTGTTCAGGATCGAATTGAAATCTATCATGGTTTCAGAGAAATCATACTTCATGGTTCGTGGTTCTGATAGAACGTTAAACGACTACCCCTAACTAAAATCTATCCACTCAACTAAAATTATTTCACACCACAGACTCATTTTGGTCAGGATCGATTGAAAAATCTATCATGGTTTCAGAAATATCATACTCCATGGTTAGTTGTTTTGATAGAATGTTGAACGACTACCCCTAACTAAAATCTATCCACTCAACAAAAATTATTTCACACCACAGACTCATTTGGGTCAGGTTCGATTTGAAATATATTATGGTTTCAGAGAAAGCGTACTCCATGATTCGTTGTTCTGATAGAATGTTGAACGACTACCCCTAACTAAAATCTATCCGCTCAGCAAAAACTATTTCACACCACAGACTCATTTTGGTCAGGATCGATTTGAAATCCACCATGGTTTCAGAGAAATCATACTCCATGATTCGTTGTTCTGATAGAATGTTGAACGACTACCCCTAACTAAAGTCTATCCACCTAAGCCAAAATTATTTCACACCACAGACCCATTTGGGTCAGGATCGATTTGAAATCTATTATGGTTTCAGAGAAATCATACTCCATGATTCGTTGTTCTGATAGAATGTTGAACGACTACCCCTAACTAAAATCTATCCACCCAATAAAAATTATTTCACACCACAGACTCATTTTGGTCAGGATCGATTTGAGATCCACCATGGTTTCAGAGAAATCATACTAAATGATTCGTTGTTCTGATAGAATGTTGAACGACTACCCCTAACTAAAATCTATCCGCTCAGCAAAAACTATTTCACACCACAGACTCATTTTGGTCAGGATCGATTTGAAATCCACCATGGTTTCAGAGAAATCATACTCCATGATTCGTTGTTCTGATAGAATGTTGAACGACTACCCCTAACTAAAGTCTATCCACCTAAGCAAAAATTATTTCACACCACAGACCCATTTGGGTCATGATCGATTTGAAATCTATTATGGTTTCAGAGAAATCATACTCCATGATTCGTTGTTCTGATAGAATGTTGAACGACTACCCCTAACTAAAATCTATCCACCCAACAAAAATTATTTCACACCACAGACCCATTTGGGTCAGGATCGATTTGAAATCTATTATGGTTTCAGAGAAATCATACTCCATGATTCGTTGTTCTGATAGAATGTTGAACGACTACCCCTAACTAAAATCTATCCACCCAACAAAAATTATTTCACACCACAGACTCCTTTTTTTCAGAATCGATTTGAAATCTATCATTCTTTCAGAGAAATCATACTTCATGGTTCGTAGTTCTGATAGAATGTTGAACGACAACCCCTAACTAAAATCTATCCACTCAACAAAAATTATTTCACACCACAGATTCGTTTTGGTCAGGATCGATTTGAAATCTATCATGGTTTCAGAGAAATCATACTCCATGGTTCGTTGTTCTGAAAGAATGTTGAACGACTACCCCTAACTAAAATCTATCCACTCAGCAAAAATTATTTCACACCACAGACTCATTTTGGTCAGGATCGATTTGAAATCTATCATGGTTTCAGAGAAATTAGAGTTCATGGTTCGTAGTTCTGATAGAATGTTAAACGACTACCCCTAACTAAAATCTATCCACTCAATAAAAATTATTTCACACCACAGATTTATTTTGGTCAGATCGATTTAAAATCTATCATGGTTTCAGAGAAATCATACTTCATGGTTCGTAGTTCTGATAGAATGTTGAACGACTGCCCCTAACTAAAATCTATCCACTGAAGCAAAAATTATTTCACACCACAGACTCATTTTGGTCAGGATCGATTTGAAATCTATCATTCTTTCAGAGAAATCATACTTCATGGTTCGTAGTTCTGATAGAATGTTGAACGACTACCCCTTACTAAAATCTATCCACTCAACAAAAATTATTTCACACCACTGACTCATTTTGGTCAGGATCGATTTGAAATCCACCATGGTTTCAGAGAAATCATACTTCATGGTTCGTAGTTCTGATAGAATGTTGAACGACTACCCCTAACTAATATCTATCCACTCAACAAAAATTATTTCACACCACAGACCCATTTGGGTCAGGATCGATTTGAAATATATTATGGTTTCAGAGAAATCGTACTCCATGATTCGTTGTTCTGATAGAATGTTGAACGACTACCCCTAACTAAAATCTATCCGCTCAGCAAAAACTATTTCACACCACAGACTCATTTTGGTCAGGATCGATTTGAAATCCACCATGGTTTCAGAGAAATCATACTCCATGGTTCGTTGTTCTGATAGAATGTTGAACGACTACCCCTAACTAAAATCTATCCACAGAAGCAAAAATTATTTCACACCACAGACCCATTTGTTTCAGGATCGATTTGAAATCTATTATGGTTTCAGAGAAATCATACTCCATGATTCGTTGTTCTGATAGAATGTTGAACGACTACCCCTAACTAAAATCCATCCACTCAACAAAAATTATTTCACAATACTGACTCATTTTGGTCAGGATCGATTTGAAATCCACCATGGTTTCAGAGAAATCATACTTCATGGTTCGTAGTTCTGATAGAATGTTCAACGACTACCAATAACTAATATCTATCCACTCAACAAAAATTATTTCACACGACAGACCCATTTGGGTCAGGTTCGATTTGAAATATATTATGGTTTCAGAGAAATCGTACTCCATGATTCGTTGTTCTGATAGAATGTTGAACGACTACCCCTAACTAAAATCTATCCGCTCAGCAAAAAATGTTTCACACCACAGACTCATTTTGGTCAGGATCGATTTGAAATCCACCATGGTTTCAGAGAAATCATACTCCATGTTTCGTTGTTCTGATAGAATGTTGAACGACTACCCCTAACTAAAATCTATCCACTCAACAAAAATTATTTCACACCACAGACTCATTTGGTCAGGATCAATTTGAAATCCACCATGGCTTCAGAGAAATCATACTCCATGGTTCGTTGTTCTGATAGAATGTTGAACGACTACCTCTAACTAAAATCTATCCACCGAAGCAAAAATTATTTCACGCCACAGACTCATTTTGGTCAGGATCGATTTGAAATCTATCATTCTTTCAGAGAGATCATACTTCATGGTTCGTAGCTCTGATAGAATGTTGAACGACTACCCCTAACTAAAATCTATCCACTCAACAAAAATTATTTCACACCACAGACTCATTTTGGTCAGGATCGATTTGAAATCTATCATGGTTTCAGAGAAATCATACTTCATGGTTCGTGGTTATGATAGAATGTTAAACGATTACCCCTAACTGAAATATATCCACTCAACGAAAATTATTTCACACCACAGACTCATTTTGGTCAGGATCGATTTGAAATTTATCACGGTTTCAGACAAATCATACTTCATGGTTCGTAGTTCTGATAGAATGTTGAACGACTACCCCTGACTAAAAGCTATCCACTCAACAAAAATTATTTCACACCACAGACTCATTTTGGTCAGGATCGATTTGAAATCTATCATGGTTTCAGAGAAATCATACTCCATGGTTAGTTGTTCTGATAGAATGTTGAACGACTACCCCTAACTAAAATCTATTCACTCAACAAAAATTATTTCACAAAACAGACCCATTTTGGTCCGGATCGATTTGAAATCTATCATGGTTTCAGAGAAATCATACTCCATGGTTCGTTGTTCTGATAGAATGTTGAACGACTACCCCTAAGTAAAAGCTATCCACTCAACAAAAATTATTTCACACCACAGACCCATTTGGGTCAGGATCGATTTGAAATATATTATGGTTTCAGAGAAACCATGATTCGTTGTTCTGATAGAATGTTGAACGACTACCCCTAACTAAAATCTATCCGCTCAGCAAAAACTATTTCACACCACAGGCTCATTTTGGTCGGGATCGATTAGAAATCCACCATGGTTTCAGAGAAATCATACTCCATGGTTCGTTGTTCTGATAGAATGTTGAACGACTACCCCTAACTAAAATCTATCCACCGAAGCAAAAATTATTTCACACCACAGACCCGTCTTGGTCCGGATCGATTTGAAATTTATTATGGTTTCAGAGAAATCATACTCCATGATTCGTTGTTCTGATAGAATGTTGAACGACTACCCCTAACTAAAATCTATCCACCGAAGCAAAAATTATTTCACACCACAGACCCGTCTTGGTCCGGATCGATTTGACATCTATCATGGTTTCAGAGAAATCATACTTCATGGTTCGTGGTTCTGATAGAATGTTAAACGACTACCCCTAACTAAAATCTATCCACTCAACAAAAATTATTTCACACCACAGACTCATTTTGGTCAGGATCGATTTGAAATCTATCATGGTTTCAGAGAAATCATACTCCATGGTTAGTTGTTCTGATAGAATGTTGAACGACTACCCCTAACTAAAATCTATTCACTCAACAAAAATTATTTCACAAAACAGACCCATTTTGGTCCGGATCGATTTGAAATCTATCATGGTTTCAGAGAAATCATACTCCATGGTTCGTTGTTCTGATAGAATGTTGAACGACTAACCCTAAGTAAAAGCTATCCACTCAACAAAAATTATTTCACACCACAGACTCATTTTGGTCAGGATCGATTTGAAATCTATCATGGTTTCAGAGAAATCATACTTCATGGTTCGCGGTTCTGATAGAATGTTAAACGACTACCCCTAACTAAAATCTATCCACTCAACAAAAATTATTTCACACCACAGACTCATTTTGGTCAGGATCGATTGAAAAATCTATCATGGTTTCAGAAATATCATACTCCATGGTTAGTTGTTCTGATAGAATGTTGAACGACTACCCCTAACTAAA
This sequence comes from Xylota sylvarum, assembly GCA_905220385.1. NCBI lineage: Eukaryota > Metazoa > Arthropoda > Insecta > Diptera > Syrphidae > Xylota > Xylota sylvarum. The sequence goes on from CAJMZQ010000074.1 coordinate 670,599, forward strand.
ATCTATCCACTCAACAAAAATTATTTCACACCACAGACCCATTTGGGTCAGGATCGATTTGAAATATATTATGGTTTCAGAGAAATCGTACTCCATGATTCGTTGTTCTGATAGAATGTTGAACGACTACCCCTAACTAAAATCTATCCGCTCAGCAAAAACCATTTCACACCACAGACTCATTTTGGTCAGGATCGATTTGAAATCCACCATGGTTTCAGAGAAATCATATTCCATGGTTCGTTGTTCTGATAGAATGTTGAACGACTACCCCTAACTAAAATCTATCCACCGAAGCAAAAATTATTTCACACCACAGACCCATTTGGGTCAGGATCGATTTGAAATCTATTATGGTTTCAGAGAAATCATACTCCATGATTCGTTGTTCTGATAGAATGTTGAACGACTACCCCTAACTAAAATCTATCCACTCAACAAAAATTATTTCACACCAAAGACTCATTTTGGTCAGGATCGATTTGAAATCCACCATGGTTTCAGAGAAATCATACTCCATGGTTCGTTGTTCTGGTAGAATGTTGAACGACTACCCCCAACTAAAATCTATCCACCGAAGCAAAAATTATTTCACACCACAGACTCATTTTGGTCAGGATCGATTTTAAATCTATCACTCTTTCAGAGAAATCATACTTCATGGTTCGTAGTTCTGATAGAATGTTGAACGACTACCCCTAACTAAAATCTATCCACCGAAGCAAAAATTATTTCACAAGACAGACTCATTTTGGTCAGGATCGATTTGAAATCCACCATGGTTTCAGAGAAATCATACTCCATGGTTCGTTGTTCTGATAGAATGTTGAACGACTACCCCCAACTAAAATCTATCCACCGAAGCAAAAATTATTTCACACCACAGACTCATTTTGGTCAGGATCGATTTTAAATCTATCATTCTTTCAGAGAAATCATACTTCATGGTTCGTAGTTCTGATAGAATGTTGAACGACTACCCCTAACTAAAATCTATCCGCTCAGCCAAAATTATTTCACACCACAGACTCAATTTGGTCAGGATCGATTTGAAATATATCATTCTTTCAGAGAAATCATACTTCATGGTTCGTAGTTCTGATAGAATGTTGAACGACTACCCCTAACTAAAATCTATCCGCTCAGCAAAAACTATTTCACACCACAGACTCATTTTGGTCAGGATCGATTTGAAATCCACCATGGTTTCAGAGAAATCATACTCCATGGTTCGTTGTTCTGATAGAATGTTGAACGACTACCCCCAACTAAAATCTATCCACCGAAGCAAAAATTATTTCACACCACAGACTCATTTTGGTCAGGATCGATTTGAAATCCACCATGGTTTCAGAGAAATCATATCCCATGGTTCGTTGTTCTGATAGAATGTTGAACGACTACCCCTAACTAAAATCTATCCACCGAAGCAAAAATTATTTCACACCACAGACCCATTTGGGTCAGGATCGATTTGAAATCTATTATGGTTTCAGAGAAATCATACTCCATGATTCGTTGTTCTGATAGAATGTTGAACGACTACCCCTAACTAAAATCTATCCACTCAACAAAAATTATTTCACACCAAAGACTCATTTTGGTCAGGATCGATTTGAAATCCACCATGGTTTCAGAGAAATCATACTCCATGGTTCGTTGTTCTGGTAGAATGTTGAACGACTACCCCCAACTAAAATCTATCCACCGAAGCAAAAATTATTTCACACCACAGACTCATTTTGGTCAGGATCGATTTTAAATCTATCATTCTTTCAGAGAAATCATACTTCATGGTTCGTAGTTCTGATAGAATGTTGAACGACTACCCCTAACTAAAATCTATCCGCTCAGCAAAAATTATTTCACACCACAGACTCATTTTGGTCAGGATCGATTTGAAATATATCATTCTTTCAGAGAAATCATACTCCATGGTTCGTTGTTCTGATAGAATGTTGAACGACTACCCCCAACTAAAATCTATCCACCGAAGCAAAAATTATTTCACACCACAGACTCATTTTGGTCAGGATCGATTTGAAATATATCATTCTTTCAGAGAAATCATACTTCATGGTTCGTAGTTCTGATAGAATGTTGAACGACTACCCCTAACTAAAATCTATCCGCTCAGCAAAAACTATTTCACAAGACAGACTCATTTTGGTCAGGATCGATTTGAAATCCACCATGGTTTCAGAGAAATCATACTCCATGGTTCGTTGTTCTGATAGAATGTTGAACGACTACCCCCAACTAAAATCTATCCACCGAAGCAAAAATTATTTCACACCACAGACTCATTTTGGTCAGGATCGATTTTAAATCTATCATTCTTTCAGAGAAATCATACTTCATGGTTCGTAGTTTTGATAGAATGTTGAACGACTACCCCTAACTAAAATCTATCCGCTCAGCAAAAATTATTTCACACCACAGACTCATTTTGGTCAGGATCGATTTGAAATATATCATTCTTTCAGAGAAATCATACTCCATGGTTCGTTGTTCTGATAGAATGTTGAACGACTACCCCCAACTAAAATCTATCAACCGAAGCAAAAATTATTTCACACCACAGACTCATTTTGGTCAGGATCGATTAGAAATCCACCATGGTTTCAGAGAAATCATACTCCATGGTTCGTTGTTCTGATAGAATGTTGAACGACTACCCCTAACTAAAATCTACCCACCGAAGCAAAAATTATTTCACACAACAGAATCATTTTGGTCAGGATCGATTTGAAATCTATCATTCTTTCAGAGAAATCATACTTCATGGTTCGTAGTTCTGATAGAATGTTGAAATCCACCATGGTTTCAGAGAAATCATACTTCATGGTTCGTAGTTCTGATAGAATGTTGAACGACTACCCCTAACTAATATCTATCCATTCAACAAAAATTATTTCACACCACAACCCATTTGGGTCAGGATCGATTTGAAATATATTATGGTTTCAGAGAAATCGTACTCCATGATTCGTTGTTCTGATAGAATGAACGACTACCCCTAACTAAAATCTATCCGCTCAGCAAAAACTATTTCACACCACAGACTCATTTTGGTCAGGATCGATTTGAAATCTATCATGGTTTCAGAGAAATCATACTTCATGGTTCGTAGTTCTGATAGAATGTTGAACGACTACCCAAAAAGCTATCCACTCAACAAAAATTATTTCACACCACAAACTCATTTTGGTCAGGATCGATTTGAAATCTATCATGGTTTCAGAGAAATCATACTTCATGGTTCGTAGTTATGATAGAATGTTGAACGACTACCCCTAACTAAAATCTATCCACCGAGGCAAAGATTATTTCACACCACAGCCTCATTTTCGTCAGGATCGATTTGAAATCTATCATGGTTTCAGAGAAATCATACTTCATGGTTCGTAGTTCTGATAGAATGTTGAACGACTACCCCTAACTAAAACCTATCCACCGAAGCAAAAATTATTTCACACCACAAACTCATTTTGGTCAGGATCGATTTGACATCTATCATGGTTTCAGAGAAATCATACTTCATGGTTCGTGGTTCTGATAGAATGTTAAACGACTACCCCTAACTAAAATCTATCCACTCAACAAAAATTATTTCACACCACAGACTCATTTTGGTCAGGATCGATTTGAAATCTATCATGGTTTCAGAGAAATCATACTCCATGGTTAGTTGTTCTGATAGAATGTTGAACGACTACCCCTAACTAAAATCTATTCACTCAACAAAAATTATTTCACAAAACAGACCCATTTTGGTCCGGATCGATTTGAAATCAATCATGGTTTCAGAGAAATCATACTCCATGGTTAGTTGTTCTGATAGAATGTTGAACGACTACCCCTAAGTAAAAGCTATCCACTCAACAAAAATTATTTCACACCACAGACTCATTTTGTTCAGGATCGATTTGAAATCAATCATGGTTTCAGAGAAATCATACTTCATGGTTCGCGGTTCTGATAGAATGTTAAACGACTACCCCTAACTAAAATCTATCCACTCAACAAAAATTATTTCACACCACAGACTCATTTTGGTCAGGATCGATTGAAAAATCTATCATGGTTTCAGAAATATCATACTCCATGGTTAGTTGTTCTGATAGAATGTTGAACGACTACCCCTAACTAAAATCTATCCACTCAACAAAAATTATTTCACACCACAGACCCATTTGGGTCAGGATCGATTTGAAATATATTATGGTTTCAGAGAAATCGTACTCCATGGTTCGTTGTTCTGATAGAATGTTGAACGACTACCCCTAACTAAAATCTATCCACTGAAGCAAAAATTATTTCACACCACAGACCCATTTGGGTCAGGATTGATTTGAAATCTATTATGGTTTCAGAGAAATCATACTCCATGATTCGTTGTTCTGATAGAATGTTGAACGACTACCCCTAACTAAAATCTATTCACTCAACAAAAATTATTTCACACCACAGACTCATTTTGGTCAGGATCGATTTGAAATAGAACATTTTTTCAGAGAAATCATACTCCATGGTTCGTTGTTCTGATAGAATGTTGAACGACTACCCCCAACTAAAATCTATCCACCCAACAAAAATTATTTCACACCACAGACTCATTTTGGTCAGGATCGATTTGAAATCTATCATGGTTTCAGAGAAATCACACTTCATGGTTCGTAGTTCTGATAGAATGTTGAACGACTACCCCTAACTAAAAGCTATCCACTCAACAAAAATTATTTCACACCACAGACTCATTTTGGTCAGGATCGATTTGAAATCTATCATGGTTCGTAGTTCTGATAGAATGTTAAACGACTACCCCTAACTAAAATCTATCCACTCAACAAAAATTATTTCACACCACAGACTCATTTTGGTCAGGATCGATTTGAAATCTATCATGGTTTCAGAGAAATCACACTTCATGGTTCGTAGTTCTGATAGAATGTTGAACGACTACCCCTAACTAAAATCTATCCGCTCAGCAAAAATTATTTCACACCACAGACTCATTTTGGTCAGGATCGATTTGAAATCTATCATTCTTTCAGAGAAATCATACTTCATGGTTTGTAGTTCTGATAGAATGTTGAACGACTACCCCTAACTAAAATCTATCCACTCAACGAAAATTATTTCACACCACAGACTCATTTTGGTCAGGATCGATTTGAAATCTATCATGGTTCGTAGTTCTGATAGAATGTTAAACGACTACCCCTAACTAAAATCTATCCACTCAACAAAAATTATTTCACACCACAGACTCATTTTGGTCAGGATCGATTTGAAATCTATCATGGTTTCAGAGAAATCACACTTCATGGTTCGTAGTTCTGATAGAATGTTGAACGACTACCCCTAACTAAAAGCTATCCACTCAACAAAAATTATTTCACACCACAGACTCATTTTGGTCAGGATCGATTTGAAATCTATCATGGTTCGTAGTTCTGATAGAATGTTAAACGACTACCCCTAACTAAAATCTATCCACTCAACAAAAATTATTTCACACCACAGACTCATTTTGGTCAGGATCGATTTTAAATCTATCATTCTTTCAGAGAAATCATACTTCATGGTTCGTAGTTCTGATAGAATGTTGAACGACTACCCCTAACTAAAATCTATCCGCTCAGCAAAAATTATTTCACACCACAGACTCATTTTGGTCAGGATCGATTTGAAATCTATCATTCTTTCAGAGAAATCATACTTCATGGTTTGTAGTTCTGATAGAATGTTGAACGACTACCCCTAACTAAAATCTATCCGCTCAGCAAAAACTATTTCACACCACAGACTCAATTTGGTCAGGATCGATTTGAAATCCACCATGGTTTCAGAGAAATCATACTGCATGGTTCGTTGTTCTGATAGAATGTTGAACGACTACCCCCAACTAAAATCTATCCACCGAAGCAAAAATTATTTCACGCCACTGACTCATTTTGGTCAGGATCGATTTGAAATCCACCATGGTTTCAGAGAAATCATACTTCATGTTTCGTTGTTCTGATAGAATGTTGAACGACTACCCCTAACTAAAATCTATCCGCTCAGCAAAAACTATTTCACACCACAGACTCATTTTGGTCAGGATCGATTTGAAATCTATCATGGTTTCAGAGAAATCATAGTTCATGGTTCGTAGATCTGATAGAATGTTGAACGACTACCCCTAACTAAAATCTATCCACTCAACGAAAATTATTTCACACCACAGACTCATTTTGGTCAGGATCGATTTGAAATCTATCATGGTTTCAGAGAAATCACACTTCATGGTTCGTAGTTCTGATAGAATGTTGAACGACTACCCCTAACTAAAAGCTATCCACTCAACAAAAATTATTTCACACCACAGACTCATTTTGGTCAGGATCGATTTGAAATCTATCATGGTTTCAGAGAAATCATACTTCATGGTTCGTAGTTCTGATAGAATGTTGAACGACTACCCCTAACTAAAATCTATCCACCGACTCAAAGATTATTTCACACCACAGCCTCATTTTCGTCAGGATCGATTTGAAATCCACCATGGTTTCAGAGAAATCATACTTCATGTTTCGTTGTTCTGATAGAATGTTGAACGACTACCCCTAACTAAAATCTATCCGCTCAGCAAAAACTATTTCACACCACAGACTCATTTTGGTCAGGATCGATTTGAAATCTATCATGGTTTCAGAGAAATCACACTTCATGGTTCGTAGTTCTGATAGAATGTTGAACGACTACCCCTAACTAAAAGCTATCCACTCAACAAAAATTATTTCACACCACAGACTCATTTTGGTCAGGATCGATTTGAAATCTATCATGGTTCGTAGTTCTGATAGAATGTTAAACGACTACCCCTAACTAAAATCTATCCACTCAACAAAAATTATTTCACACCACAGACTCATTTTGGTCAGGATCGATTTGAAATCTATCATGGTTTCAGAGAAATCACACTTCATGGTTCGTAGTTCTGATAGAATGTTGAACGACTACCCCTAACTAAAATCTATCCACCGAGGCAAAGATTATTTCACACCACAGCCTCATTTTCGTCAGGATCGATTTGAAATCTATCATGGTTTCAGAGAAATCATACTTCATGGTTCGTAGTTCTGATAGAATGTTGAACGACTACCCCTAACTAAAACCTATCCACCGAAGCAAAAATTATTTCACACCACAAACTCATTTTGGTCAGGATCGATTTGACATCTATCATGGTTTCAGAGAAATCATACTTCATGGTTCGTGGTTCTGATAGAATGTTAAACGACTACCCCTAACTAAAATCTATCCACTCAACAAAAATTATTTCACACCACAGACTCATTTTGGTCAGGATCGATTTGAAATCTATCATGGTTTCAGAGAAATCATACTCCATGGTTAGTTGTTCTGATAGAATGTTGAACGACTACCCCTAACTAAAATCTATTCACTCAACAAAAATTATTTCACAAAACAGACCCATTTTGGTCCGGATCGATTTGAAATCTATCATGGTTTCAGAGAAATCATACTCCATGGTTCGTTGTTCTGATAGAATGTTGAACGACTAACCCTAAGTAAAAGCTATCCACTCAACAAAAATTATTTCACACCACAGACTCATTTTGTTCAGGATCGATTTGAAATCTATCATGGTTTCAGAGAAATCATACTTCATGGTTCGCGGTTCTGATAGAATGTTAAACGACTACCCCTAACGAAAATCTATCCACTCAACAAAAATTATTTCACACCACAGACTCATTTTGGTCAGGATCGATTGAAAAATCTATCATGGTTTCAGAAATATCATACTCCATGGTTAGTTGTTCTGATAGAATGTTGAACGACTACCCCTAACTAAAATCTATTCACTCAACAAAAATTATTTCACAAAACAGACCCATTTGGGTCAGGATCGATTTGAAATCTATTATGGTTTCAGAGAAATCATACTCCATGATTCGTTGTTCTGATAGAATGTTGAACGACTACCCCTAACTAAAATCTATTCACTCAACAAAAATTATTTCACACCACAGACTCATTTTGGTCAGGATCGATTTGAAATCCAACATTTTTTCAGAGAAATCATACTCCATGGTTCGTTGTTCTGATAGAATGTTGAACGACTACCCCCAACTAAAATCTATCCACCGAAGCAAAAATTATTTCACACCACAGACTCATTTTGGTCAGGATCGATTTTAAATCTATCATTCTTTCAGAGAAATCATACTTCATGGTTCGTAGTTCTGATAGAATGTTGAACGACTACCCCTAACTAAAATCTATCCGCTCAGCAAAAATTATTTCACACCACAGACTCATTTTGGTCAGGATCGATTTGAAATCTATCATTCTTTCAGAGAAATCATACTTCATGGTTCGTAGTTCTGATAGAATGTTGAACGACTACCCCTAACTAAAATCTATCCACTCAACAAAAATTATTTCACACAACAGACTCATTTTGGTCAGGATCGATTGAAAAATCTATCATGGTTTCAGAAATATCATACTCCATGGTTCGTTGTTCTGATAGAATGTTGAACGACTACCCCTAAATAAAATCTATCCACTCAACAAAAATTATTTCACACCTCAGACCCATTTGGGTCAGGATCGATTTGAAATCTATCATGGTTTCAGAGAAATCATACTCCATGGTTCGTTGTTCTGATAGAATGTTGAACGACTACCCCTAACTAAAATCTATCCACTCAACAAAAATTATTTCACACCACAGACTCATTTTGGTCAGGATCGATTGAAAAATCTATCATGGTTTCAGAAATATCATACTCCATGGTTCGTTGTTCTGATAGAATGTTGAACGACTACCCCCAACTAAAATCTATCCACCGAAGCAAAAATTATTTCACGCCACTGACTCATTTTGGTCAGGATCGATTTGAAATCCACCATGGTTTCAGAGAAATCATACTCCATGTTTCGTTGTTCTGATAGAATGTTGAACGACTACCCCTAAATAAAATCTATCCACTCAACAAAAATTATTTCACACCTCAGACCCATTTGGGTCAGGATCGATTTGAAATCTATCATGGTTTCAGAGAAATCATACTCCATGGTTCGTTGTTCTGATAGAATGTTGAACGACTACCCCTAACTAAAATCTATCCACTCAACAAAAATTATTTCACACCACAGACTCATTTTGGTCAGGATCGATTGAAAAATCTATCATGGTTTCAGAAATATCATACTCCATGGTTCGTTGTTCTGATAGAATGTTGAACGACTACCCCCAACTAAAATCTATCCACCGAAGCAAAAATTATTTCACGCCACTGACTCATTTTGGTCAGGATCGATTTGAAATCCACCATGGTTTCAGAGAAATCATAATTCATGGTTCGTAGTTCTGATAGAATGTTGAACGACTACCCCTAACTAAAAGCTATCCACTCAACAAAAATTATTTCACACCACAGACTCATTTTTTTCAGGATCGATTTGAAATCTATCATGGTTTCAGAGAAATCATAATTCATGGTTCGTAGTTGAACGACTACCCCTAACTAAAATCTATTAACTCAACAAAAATTATTTCACACCACAGATTCATTTTGGTCAGGATCGATTTGAAATCTATCATGGTTTCAGAGAAATCATACTCCATGTTTCGCAGTTCTGATAGAATGTTGAACGACTACCCCTAACTAAAATCTATCCACTCAACAAAAATTATTTCACACCACAGACTCATTTTGGTCAGGATCGATTTGAAATCCACCATGGTTTCAGAGAAATCATACTTCATGGTTCCTAGTTCTGATAGAATGTTGAACGACTACCCCTAACTAATATCTATCCACTCAACAAAAATTATTTCACACCACAGACCCATTTCGGTCAGAACCGATTTGAAATCTATTATGGTTTCAGAGAAATCATACTCCATGATTCGTTGTTCTGATAGAATGTTGAACGACTATCCCTAACTAAAAGCTATCCACTCAAAAAAAATTATTCCACACCACAGACCCATTTGTGTCAGAATCGATTTGAAATCTATTATGGTTTCAGAGAAATCATACTCCATGATTCGTTGTTCTGATAGAATGTTGAACGACTACCCCTAACTAAAATCTATCCACTCAACAAAAATTATTTCACACCACAGACTCATTTTGGTCAGGATCGATTTGAAGTCCACCATGGTTTCAGAGAAATCATACTCCATGGTTCGTTGTTCTGATAGAATGTTGAACGACTACCCCTAACTAAAATCTATCCACTCAACAAAAATTATTTCACACCACAGACTCATTTTGGTCAGGATCGATTTGAAATCCACCATGGTTTCAGAGAAATCATACTCCATGGTTCGTTGTTCTGATAGAATGTTGAACGACTACCCCTAACTAAAATCTATCCACCGAAGCAAAAATTATTTCACACCACAGACTCCTTTTGGTCAGGATCGATTTGAAATCTATCATTCTTTCAGAGAAATCATACTCCATGGTTCATAGTTCTGATAGAATGTTGAACGACTACCCCTAACTAAAATCTATCCACTCAACAAAAATTATTTCACACCACAGACTCATTTTGGTCAGGATCGACTTGAAATCTACCATGGTTTCAGAGAAATCATACCTCATGGTTCGTAGTTCTGATAGAATGTTGAACGACTATCCCTAACTAAAATCTATCCACCGAAGCAAAAATTATTTCACACCACAGACTCATTTTGGGCAGTATCGATTTGAAATCTATCATGGTTTCATAGAAATCATACTTCATCGTTCGTAGTTCTGATAGAATGTTGAACGACTACCCCTAACTAAAATCTATCCACCGAAGCAAATATTATTTCACACCACAGACTCATTTTGGTCAGGATGGATTTGAAATCTATCATGGTTTCAGAGAAATCATACTTCATGGTTCTTAGTTCTGATAGAATGTTGAACTACTACCTCTAACTAAAATATATATACTCAACAAAAATTATTTTACACCACAGTCTCATTTTGGTCAGATCGATTTAAAATCTATCATGGTTTCAGAGAAATCATACTTCATGGTTCGTTGTTCTGATAGAATGTTGAACGACTAGCCCTAACTAAAATCTATCCACCGAAGCAAAAATTATTTCACACCACAGACTCATTTTGGTCAGGATCGATTTGAAATCCACCATGGTTTTAGAGAATTCATACTTCATGGTTCGTAGTTCTGATAGAATATTGAACGACTACTCCTAACTAAAATCTATCCACTCAACAAAAATTATTTAACACCACAGACTCATTTTGGTCAGGATCGATTTAAAATCCACCATGGTTTCAGAGAAATCATACTTCATGGTTCGTTGTTCTGATAGAATGTTGAACAACTACCCCTAACTAAAATCTATCCACCGAAGCAAAAATTATTTCACACCACAGACTCATTTTGGTCAGGATCGATTTGAAATCTATCATTCTTTCAGAGAAATCATACTTCATGGTTCGTAGTTCTGATAGAATGTTGAACGACTACCCCTAACTAAAATCTATTCACCGAAGCAAACATTATTTCACACCACAGACCCATTTCGGTCAGAACCGATTTGAAATCTATTATGGTTTCAGAGAAATCATACTCCATGATTCGTTGTTCTGATAGAATGTTGAACGACTATCCCTAACTAAAAGCTATCCACTCAAAAAAAATTATTCCACACCACAGACCCATTTGTGTCAGAATCGATTTGAAATCTATTATGGTTTCAGAGAAATCATACTCCATGATTCGTTGTTCTGATAGAATGTTGAACGACTACCCCTAACTAAAATCTATCCACTCAACAAAAATTATTTCACACCACAGACTCATTTTGGTCAGGATCGATTTGAAGTATACCATGGTTTCAGAGAAATCATACTCCATGGTTCGTTGTTCTGATAGAATGTTGAACGACTACCCCTAACTAAAATCTATCCACTCAACAAAAATTATTTCACACCACAGACTCATTTTGGTCAGGATCGATTTGAAATCCACCATGGTTTCAGAGAAATCATACTCCATGGTTCGTTGTTCTGATCGAATGTTGAACGACTACCCCTAACTAAAATCTATCCACCGAAGCAAAAATTATTTCACACCACAGACTCCTTTTGGTCAGGATCGATTTGAAATCTATCATTCTTTCAGAGAAATCATACTCCATGGTTCATAGTTCTGATAGAATGTTGAACGACTACCCCTAACTAAAATCTATCCACTCAACAAAAATTATTTCACACCACAGACTCATTTTGGTCAGGATCGACTTGAAATCTACCATGGTTTCAGAGAAATCATACCTCATGGTTCGTAGTTCTGATAGAATGTTGAACGACTATCCCTAACTAAAATCTATTAACCGAAGCAAAAATTATTTCACACCACAGACTCATTTTGGGCAGTATCGATTTGAAATCTATCATGGTTTCATAGAAATCATACTTCATCGTTCGTAGTTCTGATAGAATGTTGAACGACTACCCCTAACTAAAATCTATCCACCGAAGCAAATATTATTTCACACCACAGACTCATTTTGGTCAGGATGGATTTGAAATCTATCATGGTTTCAGAGAAATCATACTTCATGGTTCGTAGTTCTGATAGAATGTTGAACTACTACCTCTAACTAAAATATATATACTCAACAAAAATTATTTTACACCACCGTCTCATTTTGGTCAGATCGATTTAAAATCTATCATGGTTTCAGAGAAATCATACTTCATGGTTCGTTGTTCTGATAGAATGTTGAACGACTAGCCCTAACTAAAATCTATCCACCGAAGCAAAAATTATTTCACACCACAGACTCATTTTGGTCAGGATCGATTTGAAATCTATCATTCTTTCAGAGAAATCATACTTCATGGTTCGTAGTTCTGATAGAATGTTGAACGACTACCCCTAACTAAAATCTATCCACTCAACAAAAATTATTTCACACAACAGACTCATTTTGGTCAGGATCGATTTGAAATCCACCATGGTTTTAGAGAATTCATACTTCATGGTTCGTAGTTCTGATAGAATGTTGAACGACTACCCCTAACTAAAATCTATCCACCGAAGCAAAAATTATTTCACACCACAGACTCATTTTGGTCAGGATCGATTTGAAATCTATCTTTCTTTCAAAGAAATCATACTTCATGGTTCGTAGTTCTGATAGAATGTTGAACGACTACCCCTAACTAAAATCTATCCACTCAACAAAAATTATTTCACACCACTGACTCATTTTGGTCAGGATCGATTTGAAATCCACCATGGTTTCAGAGAAATCATACTTCATGGTTCGTAGTTCTGATAGAATGTTGAACGACTACCCCTAACTAATATCTATCCACTCAACAAAAATTATTTCACACCACAGACCCATTTGGGTCAGGATCGATTTGAAATCTATTATGGTTTCAGAGAAATCATAGTCCATGATTCGTTGTTCTGATAGAATGTTGAACGACTACCCCTAACTAAAATCTATCCGCTCAACAAAAAATTTTTCACACCACAGACTCATTTTGGTCAGGATCGATTTCAAATCCACCATGGTTTCAGAGAAATCGTACTCCATGGTTATTTGTTCTGATAGAATGTTGAACGACTACCCCTAACTAAAATCTATCCACTCAACAAAAATTATTTCACACCACAGATGCATTTTGTTCAGGATCGATTTGAAATCTATCATGGTTTCAGAGAAATCATACTCCATGGTTCGTTGTTCTGATAGAATGTTGAACGACTACCCCTAACTAAAATCTATCCACTCATCGAAAATTATTTCACACCACAGATTCATTTTGGTCAGTATCGATTTGAAATCTATCATGGTTTCAGAGAAATCATACTCCATGGTTCGTTGTTCTGAAAGAATGTTGAACGAGTACCATTAACTAAAATCTATCCACTCAACAAAAATTATTTCACACCACAGAGCCATTTGGGTCAGAACCGATTTGAAATCTATTATGGTTTCGGAGAAATCATACTCCATGATTCGTTGTTCTGATAGAATGTTGAACGACTACCCCTAACTAAAATCTATCCACTCAACAAAAATTATTTCACACCACAGACTCATTTTGGTCAGGATCGATTTGAAATCCACCATGGTTTCAGAGAAATCATACTCCATGGTTCGTTGTTCTGATAGAATTTTGAACGACTAGCTCTAACTAAAATCTATCCAAAGAAGCAAAAATTATTTCACACCACAGACTCATTTTGGTCAGGATCGATTTGAAATCTATCTTTCTTTCAGAGAAATCATACTTCATGGTTCGTAGTTCTGATAGAATGTTGAACGACTAGCTCTAACTAAAATCTATCCACCGAAGCAAAAATTATTTCACACCACAGACTCATTTTGGTCAGGATCGATTTGAAATCTATCTTTCTTTCAGAGAAATCATACTTCATGGTTCGTAGTTCTGATAGAATGTTGAACGACTACCCCTAACTAAAATCTATCCACTCAACAAAAATTATTTCACACCACTGACTCATTTCGGTCAGGATCGATTTGAAATCCACCATGGTTTCAGAGAAATCATACTTCATGGTTCGTAGTTCTGATAGAATGTTGAACGACTACCCCTAACTAATATCTATCCACTCAACAAAATTATTTCACACCACGGACTCATTTTGGTCAGGATCGATTTGAAATCTATTATGGTTTCAGAGAAATCATTGTCCATGATTCGCTGTTCTGATAGAATATTGAACGACTACCCCTAACTAAAATGTATCCACTCAACAAAAAATTTTTCACACCACAGACTCATTTTGGTCAGGATCGATTTGAAATCTATCATGGTTTCAGAGAAATCATACTCCATGGTTCGTTGTTCTGATAGTATGTTGAACGACTACCCCTAACTAAAATCTATCCACTCAACAAAAATTATTTCACACCACCGACTCATTTTGGTCAGGATCGATTTGAAATTTATCATGGTTTCAGAGAAATCATACTTCATGGTTCGTAGTTCTGATAGAATGTTGAACGACTACCCCTAACTAAAATCTATCCACTCAACAAAAATTATTTCACACCACACACTCATTTTGGTCAGGATCGATTTGAAATCTATCATGGTTTCAGAGAAATCATACTAATGTTGA
The DNA here is from genome assembly GCA_905220385.1 of Xylota sylvarum. Taxonomy (NCBI): domain Eukaryota; kingdom Metazoa; phylum Arthropoda; class Insecta; order Diptera; family Syrphidae; genus Xylota; species Xylota sylvarum. The sequence goes on from CAJMZQ010000074.1 coordinate 685,764, forward strand.
ACGACTACCCCTAACTAAAATCTATCCACTCAACAGTTCTGATAGAATGTTGAACGACTACCCCTAACTAAAATCTATCCACTCAACAAAAATTATTTCACACCACAGGCTCATTTTGGTCAGGATCGATTTGAAATCTATCATGGTTTCAGAGAAATCATACTTCATTGTTCGTAGTTCTGATAGAATGTTGAACGAATACCCCTAACTAATATCTATCCACTCAACAAAAATTATTTCACACCACAGACCCATTTGGGTCAGGATCGATTTGAAATCTATCATGGTTTCAGAGAAATCATACTAATGTTGAACGACTACCCCTAACTAAAATCTATCCACTCAACAGTTCTGATAGAATGTTGAACGACTACCCCTAACTAAAATCTATCCACCGAAGCAAAAATTATTTCACAATACAGACTTATTTTGGTCAGGATCGATTTGAAATCTACCATGGTTTCAGAGAAATCATACTTCATTGTTCGTAGTTCTGATAGAATGTTGAACGAATACCCCTAACTAATATCTATCCACTCAACAAAAATTATTTCACACCACAGACCCATTTGGGTCAGGATCGATTTGAAATCTATCATGGTTTCAGAGAAATCATACTAATGTTGAACGACTACCCCTAACTAAAATCTATCCACTCAACAAAAATTATTTCACACCACAGACTCATTTTAGTCAGGGTCGATTTGAAATCCACCATGGTTTCAGAGAAATCATACTTCATGGTTCGTTGTTCTGATAGAATGTTGAACGACTACCCCTAACTAAAATCTATCCACTCAACAAAAATTATTTCACACCGCAGACTCAGTTTGGTCAGGATCGATTTGAAATCTATCATGGTTTCAGAGAAATCATAGTTCATGGTTCGTACTTCTGATAGAACGTTGAACAACTACCCCTAACTAATATCTATCCACTCAACAAAATTATTTCACACCACGGACTCATTTTGGTCAGGATCGATTTGAAATCTATTATGGTTTCAGAGAAATCATTGTCCATGATTCGCTGTTCTGATAGAATATTGAACGACTACCCCTAACTAAAATGTATCCACTCAACAAAAAATTTTTCACACCACAGACTCATTTTGGTCAGGATCGATTTGAAATCTATCATGGTTTCAGAGAAATCATACTCCATGGTTCGTTGTTCTGATAGTATGTTGAACGACTACCCCTAACTAAAATCTATCCACTCAACAAAAATTATTTCACACCACCGACTCATTTTGGTCAGGATCGATTTGAAATTTATCATGGTTTCAGAGAAATCATACTTCATGGTTCGTAGTTCTGATAGAATGTTGAACGACTACCCCTAACTAAAATCTATCCACTCAACAAAAATTATTTCACACCACACACTCATTTTGGTCAGGATCGATTTGAAATCTATCATGGTTTCAGAGAAATCATACTAATGTTGAACGACTACCCCTAACTAAAATCTATCCACTCAACAGTTCTGATAGAATGTTGAACGACTACCCCTAACTAAAATCTATCCACTCAACAAAAATTATTTCACACCACAGGCTCATTTTGGTCAGGATCGATTTGAAATCTATCATGGTTTCAGAGAAATCATACTTCATTGTTCGTAGTTCTGATAGAATGTTGAACGAATACCCCTAACTAATATCTATCCACTCAACAAAAATTATTTCACACCACAGACCCATTTGGGTCAGGATCGATTTGAAATCTATCATGGTTTCAGAGAAATCATACTAATGTTGAACGACTACCCCTAACTAAAATCTATCCACTCAACAGTTCTGATAGAATGTTGAACGACTACCCCTAACTAAAATCTATCCACCGAAGCAAAAATTATTTCACAATACAGACTTATTTTGGTCAGGATCGATTTGAAATCTACCATGGTTTCAGAGAAATCATACTTCATTGTTCGTAGTTCTGATAGAATGTTGAACGAATACCCCTAACTAATATCTATCCACTCAACAAAAATTATTTCACACCACAGACCCATTTGGGTCAGGATCGATTTGAAATCTATCATGGTTTCAGAGAAATCATACTAATGTTGAACGACTACCCCTAACTAAAATCTATCCACTCAACAAAAATTATTTCACACCACAGACTCATTTTAGTCAGGGTCGATTTGAAATCCACCATGGTTTCAGAGAAATCATACTTCATGGTTCGTTGTTCTGATAGAATGTTGAACGACTACCCCTAACTAAAATCTATCCACTCAACAAAAATTATTTCACACCGCAGACTCAGTTTGGTCAGGATCGATTTGAAATCTATCATGGTTTCAGAGAAATCATAGTTCATGGTTCGTACTTCTGATAGAACGTTGAACAACTACCCCTAACTAAAATCTATCCACCGAAGCAAAAATTATTTCACACCACAGAAACATTTTGGTCAGGATCGATTTGAAATCTACCATGGTTTCAGAGAAATCATACTTCATGGTTCGTAGTTCTGATAGAATGTTGAACGACTACCCCTAACTAAAATCTATCCACTCAACAAAAATTATTTCACACCACAGGCTCATTTTGGTCAGGATCGATTTGAAATCCACCATTTTTTCATTTGAAATCTATCATGGTTTCATAGAAATCATACTCCATGGTTAGTTGTTCTGATAGAATGTTGAACGACTACCCCTTAATCAAATCTATCCAGTCAAGAAAAATTATTTCACAAAACACACATATTTTGGCCCGGATCGATTTGAAATCTACCATGGTTTCAGAGAAATCATACTCCATGGTTCGTAGATCTGACAGAATGTTGAACGACTAACCCTAACTAAAATCTATCCACTCAACAAAAATTATTTCACACCACAGATTCATTTTGGTCAGGATCGATTTGAAATCCACCATGGTTTCAGAGAAATCATACTGCATGGTTCTTTGTTCTGAAAGAATGTTGAACGACTACCCCTAACTAAAATCTATCCACTCAACAAAAATTATTTCACACCGCAGACTCAGTTTGGTCAGGATCGATTTGAAATCCACCATTTTTTCAGAGAAATCATACTTCATTGTTCGTGGTTGTGGTAGAATGTTGAACGACTACCCCTAACTAAAATCTATCCACTCAACAAAAATTATTTCACACCACAGACTCATTTTGGTCAGGATCGATTTGAAATCTATAATGGTTTCAGAGAAATCATACTTCATGGTTCGTAGTTCTGATAGAATGTTGAACGACTACCCCTAACTAAAATCTATCCACTCAACAAAAATTATTTCACACCACAGGCTCATTTTGGTCAGGATCGATTTGAAATCCACCATTTTTTCATTTGAAATCTATCATGGTTTCATAGAAATCATACTCCATGGTTAGTTGTTCTGATAGAATGTTGAACGACTACCCCTTAATCAAATCTATCCAGTCAAGAAAAATTATTTCACAAAACACACATATTTTGGCCCGGATCGATTTGAAATCTACCATGGTTTCAGAGAAATCATACTCCATGGTTCGTAGCTCTGACAGAATGTTGAACGACTAACCCTAACTAAAATCTATCCACTCAACAAACATTATTTCACACCACAGATTCATTTTGGTCAGGATCGATTTGAAATCCACCATGGTTTCAGAGAAATCATACTGCATGGTTCTTTGTTCTGAAAGAATGTTGAACGACTACCCCTAACTAAAATCTATCCACTCAACAAAAATTATTTCACACCGCAGACTCAGTTTGGTCAGGATCGATTTGAAATCTATCATGGTTTCAGAGAAATCATAGTTCATGGTTCGTACTTCTGATAGAACGTTGAACAACTACCCCTAACTAAAATCTATCCACTCAACAAAAATTATTTCACACCACAGACTCATTTTGGTCAGGATCGATTTGAAATCTACCATGGTTTCAGAGAAATCATACTTCATGGTTCGTTGTTCTGATAGAATATTGAACGACTACCCCTAACTAAAATCTATCCACTCATCAAAAATTATTTCACACCACAGACTCATTTTGGTCAGGATCGATTTGACATCTATCATGGTTTCAGAGAAATCATAGTTCATGGTTCGTACTTCTGATAGAACGTTGAACGACTACCCCTAACTAAAATCTATCCACCGAAGCAAAAATTATTTCACACCACAGACTCATTTTGGTCAGGATCGATTTGAAATCTATCATGGTTTCAGAGAAATCATAGTTCATGGTTCGTACTTCTGATAGAACGTTGAACGACTACCCCTAACTAAAATCTATCCACCGAAGCAAAAATTATTTCACACCACAGACTCATTTTGGTCAGGATCGATTTGAAATCCACCATTTTTTCATTTGAAATCTATCATGGTTTCATAGAAATCATACTCCATGGTTAGTTGTTCTGATAGAATGTTGAACGACTACCCCTTAATCAAATCTATCCAGTCAAGAAAAATTATTTCACAAAACACACATATTTTGGCCCGGATCGATTTGAAATCTACCATGGTTTCAGAGAAATCATACTCCATGGTTCGTAGATCTGACAGAATGTTGAACGACTAACCCTAACTAAAATCTATCCACTCAACAAAAATTATTTCACACCACAGATTCATTTTGGTCAGGATCGATTTGAAATCCACCATGGTTTCAGAGAAATCATACTGCATGGTTCTTTGTTCTGAAAGAATGTTGAACGACTACCCCTAACTAAAATCTATCCACTCAACAAAAATTATTTCACACCGCAGACTCAGTTTGGTCAGGATCGATTTGAAATCTATCATGGTTTCAGAGAAATCATAGTTCATGGTTCGTACTTCTGATAGAACGTTGAACAACTACCCCTAACTAAAATCTATCCACCGAAGCAAAAATTATTTCACACCACAGACTCATTTTGGTCAGGATCGATTTGAAATCTACCATGGTTTCAGAGAAATCATACTTCATGGTTCGTTGTTCTGATAGAATATTGAACGACTACCCCTAACTAAAATCTATCCACTCATCAAAAACTATTTCACACCACAGACTCATTTTGGTCAGGATCGATTTGACATCTATCATGGTTTCAGAGAAATCATAGTTCATGGTTCGTACTTCTGATAGAACTTTGAACGACTACCCCTAACTAAAATCTATCCACCGAAGCAAAAATTATTTCACACCACAGACTCATTTTGGTCAGGATCGATTTGAAATCTATCATGGTTTCAGAGAAATCATAGTTCATGGTTCGTACTTCTGATAGAACGTTGAACGACTACCCCTAACTAAAATCTATCCACCGAAGCAAAAATTATTTCACACCACAGACTCATTTTGGTCAGGATCGATTTAAAATCCACCATGGTTTCAGAGAAATCATACTTCATGGTTCGTAGTTCTGATAGAATGTTGAATGACTACCCCTAACTAAAATCTATCCACTCAACAAAAATTATTTCACACCACAGACCCATTTGGGTCAGGATCGATTTGAAATCTATCATGGTTTCAGAGAAATCATACTAATGTTGAACGACTACCCCTAACTAAAATCTATCCACCGAAGCAAAAATTATTTCACACCACAGACTTATTTTGGTCAGGATCGATTTGAAATCTACCATGGTTTCAGAGAAATCATACTTCATTGTTCGTAGTTCTGATAGAATGTTGAACGAATACCCCTAACTAATATCTATCCACTCAACAAAAATTATTTCACACCACAGACCAATTTGGGTCAGGATCGATTTGAAATCTATCATGGTTTCAGAGAAATCATACTAATGTTGAACGACTACCCCTAACTAAAATCTATCCACTCAACAAAAATTATTTCACACCACAGACTCATTTTGGTCAGGATCGATTTGAAATCTATCATGGTTTCAGAGACATCATACTTCATGGTTCGTGGTTCTGATAGAATGTTAAACGACTACCCCTAACTAAAATCTATCCACTCAACAAAAATTATTTCACACCACAGACTCATTTTGGTCAGGATCGATTTGAAATCTATCATGGTTTCAGAGAAATCACACTTCATGGTTCGTAGTTCTGATAGAATGTTGAACGACTACCCCTAACTAAAAGCTATCCACTCAACAAAAATTATTTCACACCACAGACTCATTTTTTTCAGGATCGATTTGAAATCTATCATGGTTTCAGAGAAATCATAATTCATGGTTCGTAGTTGAACGACTACCCCTAACTAAAATCTATTAACTCAACAAAAATTATTTCACACCACAGATTCATTTTGGTCACAATCGATTTGAAATCTATCATGGTTTCAGAGAAATCATACTCCATGTTTCGCAGTTCTGATAGAATGTTGAACGACTACCCCTAACTAAAATCTATCCACTCAACAAAAATTATTTCACACCACAGACTCATTTTGGTCAGGATCGATTTGAAATCCACCATGGTTTCAGAGAAATCATACTTCATGGTTCCTAGTTCTGATAGAATGTTGAACGATTACCCCTAACTAATATCTATCCACTCAACAAAAATTATTTCACACCACAGACCCATTTCGGTCAGAACCGATTTGAAATCTATTATGGTTTCAGAGAAATCATACTCCATGATTCGTTGTTCTGATAGAATGTTGAACGACTATCCCTAACTAAAAGCTATCCACTCAAAAAAAATTATTCCACACCACAGACCCATTTGTGTCAGAATCGATTTGAAATCTATTATGGTTTCAGAGAAATCATACTCCATGATTCGTTGTTCTGATAGAATGTTGAACGACTACCCCTAACTAAAATCTATCCACTCAACAAAAATTATTTCACACCACAGACTCATTTTGGTCAGGATCGATTTGAAATCCACCATGGTTTCAGAGAAATCATACTCCATGGTTCGTTGTTCTGATAGTATGTTGAACGACTACCCCTAACTAAAATCTATCCACCGAAGCAAAAATTATTTCACACCACAGACTCCTTTTGGTCAGGATCGATTTGAAATCTATCATTCTTTCAGAGAAATCATACTTCATGGTTCATAGTTCTGATAGAATGTTGAACGACTACCATTAACTAAAATCTATCCACTCAACAAAAATTATTTCACACCACAGACTCATTTTGGTCAGGATGGACTTGAAATCTACCATGGTTTCAGAGAAATCATACCTCATGGTTCGTAGTTCTGATAGAATGTTGAACGACTATCCCTAACTAAAATCTATCCACCGAAGCAAAAATTATTTCACACCACAGACTCATTTTGGGCAGTATCGATTTGAAATCTATCATGGTTTCATAGAAATCATACTTCATCGTTCGTAGTTCTGATAGAATGTTGAACGACTACCCCTAACTAAAATCTATCCACTCTACAAAAATTATTTCACACCACAGACTCATTTTGGTCAGGATGGATTTGAAATCTATCATGGTTTCAGAGAAATCATACTTCATGGTTCGTAGTTCTGATAGAATGTTGAACTACTACCTCTAACTAAAATATATCCACTCAACAAAAATTATTTCACACCACCGTCTCATTTTGGTCAGATCGATTTAAAATCTATCATGGTTTCAGAGAAATCATACTTCATGGTTCGTTGTTCTGATAGAATGTTGAACGACTACTCCTAACTAAAATCTATCCACTCAACAAAAATTATTTAACACCACAGACTCATTTTGGTCAGGATCGATTTAAAATCCACCATGGTTTCAGAGAAATCATACTTCATGGTTCGTTGTTCTGATAGAATGTTGAACAACTACCCCTAACTAAAATCTATCCACCGAAGCAAAAATTATTTCACACCACAGACTCATTTTGGTCAGGATCGATTTGAAATCTATCATTCTTTCAGAGAAATCATACTTCATGGTTCGTAGTTCTGATAGAATGTTGAGCGACTACCCCTAACTAAAATCTATCCACCGAAGCAAACATTATTTCACACCACAGACTCATTTTGGTCAGGATCGATTTGAAATCCACCATGGTATTAGAGAATTCATACTTCATGGTTCGTAGTTCTGATAGAATGTTGAACGACTACCCCTAACTAAAATCTATCCACTCAACAAAAATTATTTCACACCACAGACTCATTTTGGTCAGGATCGATTTGAAATCCACCATGGTTTTAGAGAATTCATACTTCATGGTTCGTAGTTCTGATAGAATGTTGAACGACTACCCCTAACTAAAATCTATCCACTCAACAAAAATTATTTCACACCACTGACTCATTTTGGTCAGGATCGATTTGAAATCCACCATGGTTTCAGAGAAATCATACTTCATGGTTCGTAGTTCTGATAGAATGTTGAACGACTACCCCTAACTAATATCTATCCACTCAACAAAAATTATTTCACACCACAGACCCATTTGGGTCAGGATCGATTTGAAATCTATTATGGTTTCAGAGAAATCATAGTCCATGATTCGTTGTTCTGATAGAATGTTGAACGACTACCCCTAACTAAAATCTATCCGCTCAACAAAAAATTTTTCACACCACAGACTCATTTTGGTCAGGATCGATTTCAAATCCACCATGGTTTCAGAGAAATCATACTCCATGGTTCGTTGTTCTGATAGAATTTTGAACGACTAGCTCTAACTAAAATCTATCCACCGAAGCAAAAATTATTTCACACCACAGACTCATTTTGGTCAGGATCGATTTGAAATCCACCATGGTTTCAGAGAAATCATACTTCATGGTTCGTAGTTCTGATAGAATGTTGAACGACTAGCTCTAACTAAAATCTATCCACCGAAGCAAAAATTATTTCACACCACAGACTCATTTTGGTCAGGATCGATTTGAAATCTATCTTTCTTTCAGGGAAATCATACTTCATGGTTCGTAGTTCTGATAGAATGTTGAACGACTACCCCTAACTAAAATCTATCCACTCAACAAAAATTATTTCACACCACTGACTCATTTCGGTCAGGATCGATTTGAAATCCACCATGGTTTCAGAGAAATCATACTTCATGGTTCGTAGTTCTGATAGAATGTTGAACGACTACCCCTAACTAATATCTATCCACTCAACAAAAATTATTTCACACCACAGACCCATTTGGGTCAGGATCGATTTGAAATCTATTATGGTTTCAGAGAAAACATATTCCATGGTTCGTTGTTCTGATAGAATGTTGAACGACTACCCCTAACTAAAATCTATCCACTCAACAAAAATTATTTCACACCACCGACTCATTTTGGTCGGGATCGATTTGAAATCTATCATGGTTTCAGAGAAATCATACTTCATGGTTCGTAGTTCTGATAGAATGTTGAACGCCTACCCCTAACTAAAATCTATCCACTCAACAAAAATTATTTCACACCACAGACTCATTTTGGTCAGGATCGATTTGAAATCTATCATGGTTTCAGAGAAATCGTACTCCATGGTTATTTGTTCTGATAGAATGTTGAACGACTACCCCTAACTAAAATCTATCCACTCAACAAAAATTATTTCACACCACAGATGCATTTTGTTCAGGATCGATTTGAAATCTATCATGGTTTCAGAGAAATCATACTCCATGGTTCGTTGTTCTGATAGAATGTTGAACGACTACCCCTAACTAAAATCTATCCACTCAACGAAAATTATTTCACACCACAGATTCATTTTGGTCAGTATCGATTTGAAATCTATCATGGTTTCAGAGAAATCATACTCCATGGTTCGTTGTTCTGAAAGAATGTTGAACGAGTACCATTAACTAAAATCTATCCACTCAACAAAAATTATTTCACACCACAGAGCCATTTGGGTCAGAATCGATTTGAAATCTATTATGGTTTCAGAGAAATCATACTCCATGATTTGTTGTTCTGATAGAATGTTTAACGACTACCCCTAACTAAAATCTATCCACTCAACAAAAATTATTTCACACCACAGACTCATTTTGGTCAGGATCGATTTGAAATCCACCATGGTTTCAGAGAAATCATACTCCATGGTTTGTTGTTCTGATAGAATTTTGAACGACTAGCTCTAACTAAAATCTATCCACCGAAGCAAAAATTATTTCACACCACAGACTCATTTTGGTCAGGATCGATTTGAAATCCACCATGGTTTCAGAGAAATCATACTTCATGGTTCGTAGTTCTGATAGAATGTTGAACGACTAGCTCTAACTAAAATCTATCCACCGAAGCAAAAATTATTTCACACCACAGACTCATTTTGGTCAGGATCGATTTGAAATCTATCTTTCTTTCAGAGAAATCATACTTCATGGTTCGTAGTTCTGATAGAATGTTGAACGACTACCCCTAACTAAAATCTATCCACTCAACAAAAATTATTTCACACCACTGACTCATTTCGGTCAGGATCGATTTGAAATCCACCATGGTTTCAGAGAAATCATACTTCATGGTTCGTAGTTCTGATAGAATGTTGAACGACTACCCCTAACTAATATCTATCCACTCAACAAAATTATTTCACACCACAGACTCTTTTTGGTCAGGATCGATTTGAAATCTATTATGGTTTCAGAGAAATCATTGTCCATGATTCGCTGTTCTGATAGAATGTTGAACGACTACCCCTAACTAAAATGTATCCACTCAACAAAAAATTTTTCACACCACAGACTCATTTTGGTCAGGATCGATTTGAAATCTATCATGGTTTCAGAGAAATCATACTCCATGGTTCGTTGTTCTGATAGTATGTTGAACGACTACCCCTAACTAAAATCTATCCACTCAACAAAAATTATTTCACACCACCGACTCATTTTGGTCAGGATCGATTTGAAATCTATCATGGTTTTAGAGAAATCATACTTCATGGTTCGTAGTTCTGATAGAATGTTGAACGACTACCCCTAACTAAAATCTATCCACTCAACAAAAATTATTTCACACCACACACTCATTTTGGTCAGGATCGATTTGAAATCTATCATGGTTTCAGAGAAATCGTACTCCATGGTTATTTGTTCTGATAGAATGTTGAACGACTACCCCTAACTAAAATCTATCCACTCAACAAAAATTATTTAACAAAACAGACCCATTTTGGTCCGGATCGATTTGAAATCTATCATGGTTTCAGAGAAATCATACTCCATGGTTCGTTGTTCTGATAGAATGTTGAACGACTACCCCTAACTAAAATCTATCCACTCAACAAAAATTATTTCACACCACAGACTTATTTTGGTCAGGATCGATTTGAAATCTACCATGGTTTCAGAGAAATCATACTTCATGGTTCGTAGTTCTGATAGAATGTTGAACGACTACCCCTAACTAAAATCTATCCACTCAACAAAAATTATTTCACACCACAGGCTCATTTTGGTCAGGATCGATTTGAAATCTATCATGGTTTCAGAGAAATCATACTTCATTGTTCGTAGTTCTGATAGAATGTTGAACGACTACCCCTAACTAAAATCTATCCACCGAAGCAAAAATTATTTCACACCACAGACTTATTTTGGTCAGGATCGATTTGAAATCTACCATGGTTTCAGAGAAATCATACTTCATTGTTCGTAGTTCTGATAGAATGTTGAACGAATACCCCTAACTAATATCTATCCACTCAACAAAAATTATTTCACACCACAGACCCATTTGGGTCAGGATCGATTTGAAATCTATCATGGTTTCAGAGAAATCATACTAATGTTGAACGACTACCCCTAACTAAAATCTATCCACTCAACAGTTCTGATAGAATGTTGAACGACTACCCCTAACTAAAATCTATCCACTGAAGCAAAAATTATTTCACACCACAGACTTATTTTGGTCAGGATCGATTTGAAATCCACCATGGTTTCAGAGAAATCATACTTCATTGTTCGTAGTTCTGATAGAATGTTGAACGAATACCCCTAACTAATATCTATCCACTCAACAAAAATTATTTCACACCACAGACCCATTTGGGTCAGGATCGATTTGAAATCTATCATGGTTTCAGAGAAATCATACTAATGTTGAACGACTACCCCTAACTAAAATCTATCCACTCAACAAAAATTATTTCACACCACAGACTCATTTTAGTCAGGGTCGATTTGAAATCCACCATGGTTTCAGAGAAATCATACTTCATGGTTCGTTGTTCTGATAGAATGTTGAACGACTACCCCTAACTAAAATCTATCCACTCAACAAAAATTATTTCACACCACTGACTCATTTTGGTCAGGATCGATTTGAAATCCACCATTTTTTCAGAGAAATCATACTTCATTGTTCGTGGTTGTGATAGAATGTTGAACGACTACCCCTAACTAAAATCTATCCACTCAACAAAAATTATTTCACACCACAGACTCATTTTGGTCAGGATCGATTTGAAATCTATCATGGTTTCAGAGAAATCATACTTCATGGTTCGTAGTTCTGATAGAATGTTGAACGACTACCCCTAACTAAAATCTATCCACTCAACAAAAATTATTTCACACCACAGGCTCATTTTGGTCAGGATCGATTTGAAATCCACCATTTTTTCATTTGAAATCTATCATGGTTTCATAGAAATCATACTCCATGGTTAGTTGTTCTGATAGAATGTTGAACGACTACCCCTTAATCAAATCTATCCAGTCAAGAAAAATTATTTCACAAAACACACATATTTTGGCCCGGATCGATTTGAAATCTACCATGGTTTCAGAGAAATCATACTCCATGGTTCGTAGATCTGACAGAATGTTGAACGACTAACCCTAACTAAAATCTATCCACTCAACAAAAATTATTTCACACCACAGATTCATTTTGGTCAGGATCGATTTGAAATCCACCATGGTTTCAGAGAAATCATACTGCATGGTTCTTTGTTCTGAAAGAATGTTGAACGACTACCAATAACTAAAATCTATCCACTCAACAAAAATTATTTCACACCGCAGACTCAGTTTGCTCAGGATCGATTTGAAATCTATCATGGTTTCAGAGAAATCATAGTTCATGGTTCGTACTTCTGATAGAACGTTGAACGACTACCCCTAACTAAAATCTATCCACCGAAGCAAAAATTATTTCACACCACAGACTCATTTTGGTCAGGATCGATTTGAAATCTACCATGGTTTCAGAGAAATCATACTTCATGGTTCGTTGTTCTGATAGAATATTGAACGACTACCCCTAACTAAAATCTATCCACTCATCAAAAATTATTTCACACCACAGACTCATTTTGGTCAGGATCGATTTGACATCTATCATGGTTTCAGAGAAATCATAGTTCATGGTTCGTACTTCTGATAGAGCGTTGAACGACTACCCCTAACTAAAATCTATCCACCGAAGCAAAAATTATTTCACACCACAGACTTATTTTGGTCAGGATCGATTTGAAATCTACCATGGTTTCAGAGAAATCATACTTCATGGTTCGTAGTTCTGATAGAATGTTGAACGACTACCCCTAACTAAAATCTATCCACTCAACAAAAATTATTTCACACCACAGGCTCATTTTGGTCAGGATCGATTTGAAATCTATCATGGTTTCAGAGAAATCATACTTCATTGTTCGTAGTTCTGATAGAATGTTGAACGACTACCCCTAACTAAAATCTATCCACCGAAGCAAAAATTATTTCACACCACAGACTTATTTTGGTCAGGATCGATTTGAAATCTACCATGGTTTCAGAGAAATCATACTTCATTGTTCGTAGTTCTGATAGAATGTTGAACGAATACCCCTAACTAATATCTATCCACTCAACAAAAATTATTTCACACCACAGACCCATTTGGGTCAGGATCGATTTGAAATCTATCATGGTTTCAGAGAAATCATACTAATGTTGAACGACTACCCCTAACTAAAATCTATCCACTCAACAGTTCTGATAGAATGTTGAACGACTACCCCTAACTAAAATCTATCCACTGAAGCAAAAATTATTTCACACCACAGACTTATTTTGGTCAGGATCGATTTGAAATCTACCATGGTTTCAGAGAAATCATACTTCATTGTTCGTAGTTCTGATAGAATGTTGAACGACTACCCCTAACTAAAATCTATCCACTCAACAAAAATTATTTCACACCACAGACCCATTTGGGTCAGGATCGATTTGAAATCTATCATGGTTTCAGAGAAATCATACTAATGTTGAACGACTACCCCTAACTAAAATCTATCCACTCAACAAAAATTATTTCACACCACAGACTCATTTTGGTCAGGGTCGATTTGAAATCCACCATGGTTTCAGAGAAATCATACTTCATGGTTCGTTGTTCTGATAGAATGTTGAACGACTACCCCTAACTAAAATCTATCCACTCAACAAAAATTATTTCACACCACTGACTCATTTTGGTCAGGATCGATTTGAAATCCACCATTTTTTCAGAGAAATCATACTTCATTGTTCGTGGTTGTGATAGAATGTTGAACGACTACCCCTAACTAAAATCTATCCACTCAACAAAAATTATTTCACACCACAGACTCATTTTGGTCAGGATCGATTTGAAATCTATCATGGTTTCAGAGAAATCATACTTCATGGTTCGTAGTTCTGATAGAATGTTGAACGACTACCCCTAACTAAAATCTATCCACTCAACCAAAATTATTTCACACCACAGGCTCATTTTGGTCAGGATCGATTTGAAATCCACCATTTTTTCATTTGAAATCTATCATGGTTTCATAGAAATCATACTCCATGGTTAGTTGTTCTGATAGAATGTTGAACGACTACCCCTTAATCAAATCTATCCAGTCAAGAAAAATTATTTCACAAAACACACATATTTTGGCCCGGATCGATTTGAAATCTACCATGGTTTCAGAGAAATCATACTCCATGGTTCGTAGATCTGACAGAATGTTGAACGACTAACCCTAACTAAAATCTATCCACTCAACAAAAATTATTTCACACCACAGATTCATTTTGGTCAGGATCGATTTGAAATCCACCATGGTTTCAGAGAAATCATACTGCATGGTTCTTTGTTCTGAAAGAATGTTGAACGACTACCAATAACTAAAATCTATCCACTCAACAAAAATTATTTCACACCGCAGACTCAGTTTGCTCAGGATCGATTTGAAATCTATCATGGTTTCAGAGAAATCATAGTTCATGGTTCGTACTTCTGATAGAACGTTGAACGACTACCCCTAACTAAAATCTATCCACCGAAGCAAAAATTATTTCACACCACAGACTCATTTTGGTCAGGATCGATTTGAAATCTACCATGGTTTCAGAGAAATCATACTTCATGGTTCGTTGTTCTGATAGAATATTGAACGACTACCCCTAACTAAAATCTATCCACTCATCAAAAATTATTTCACACCACAGACTCATTTTGGTCAGGATCGATTTGACATCTATCATGGTTTCAGAGAAATCATAGTTCATGGTTCGTACTTCTGATAGAGCGTTGAACGACTACCCCTAACTAAAATCTATCCACCGAAGCAAAAATTATTTCACACCACAGACTCATTTTGGTCAGGATCGATTTGAAATCTATCATGGTTTCAGAGAAATCATAGTTCATGGTTCGTACTTCTGATAGAACGTTGAACGACTACCCCTAACTAAAATCTATCCACCGAACCAAAAATTATTTCACACCACAGACTCATTTTGGTCAGGATCGATTTAAAATCCACCATGGTTTCAGAGAAATCATACTTCATGGTTCGTAGTTCTGATAGAATGTTGAATGACTACCCCTAACTAAAATCTATCCACAGAAGCAAAAATTATTTCACACCACAGACTTATTTTGGTCAGGATCGATTTAAAATCCACCATGGTTTCAGAGAAATCATACTTCATGGTTCGTAGTTCTGATAGAATGTTGAACGACTACCCCTAAGTAAAATCTATCCACCGAAGTAAAATTATTTCACACCGCAGACTCATTTTGGTCAGGAGCGATTTAAAATCCACCATGGTTTCAGAGAAATCATACTTCATGGTTCGTAGTTCTGATAGAATGTTGAACGACTACCCCTAACTCAAATCTATCCAGTCAACAAAAATTATTTCACCAAACACACCCATTTTGGCCCGGATCGATTTGAAATCTATCATGGTTTCAGAGAAATCATACTCCATGGTTCGTTGTTCTGATAGAATGTTAAACGACTACCCCTAACTAAAATCTATCCACTCAATAAAAATTATTTCCCACCACAGATTCATTTTGGTCAGGATTGATTTGAAATCTATCATGCTTTCAGAGAAATCATACTCCGTGGTTCGTTGTTCTGATAGAATGTTGAACGACTACCCCTAACTAAAATCTATCCACTCAACAAAAATTATTTCACACCACTGACTCATTTTGGTCAGGATCGATTTGAAATCCACCATTTTTTCAGAGAAATCATACTTCATTGTTCGTGGTTGTGATAGAATGTTGAACGACTACCCCTAACTAAAATCTATCCACTCAACAAAAATTATTTCACACCACAGACTCATTTTGGTCAGGATCGATTTGAAATCTATCATGGTTTCAGAGAAATCATACTTCATGGTTCGTAGTTCTGATAGAATGTTGAACGACTACCCCTAACTAAAATCTATCCATTCAACAAAAATTATTTCGCACCACCGACTCATTTTGGTCAGATCGATTTAAAATCTATCATGGTTTCAGAGAAATCATACTCCATGGTTCGTTGTTCTGATAGAATGTTAAACGACTACCCCTAACTAAAATCTATCCACTCAACAAAAATTATTTCACACCACAGACTCATTTTGGTCAGGATCGATTTGAAATCTATCATGGTTTCAGAGAAATCATAGTTCATGGTTCGTTGTTCTGAAAGAATGTTGAACGACTACCCCTAACTAAAATCTATATACTCAACAAAAATTATTTCACACCACAGACTCATTTTGGTCAGGATCGATTTGAAATCTATCATGGTTTCAGAGAAATCATAGTTCATGGTTCGTAGTTCTGATAGAATGTTGAACGACTACCCCTAACTAAAATCTATCCACTCAATAAAAATTATTTCCCACCACAGATTCATTTTGGTCAGGATTGATTTGAAATCTATCATGCTTTCAGAGAAATCATACTCCGTGGTTCGTTGTTCTGATAGAATGTTGAACGACTACCTCTAACTAAAATCTATCCACTCAATAAAAATTATTTCCCACCACAGATTCATTTTGGTCAGGATTGATTTGAAATCTATCATGGTTTCAGAGAAATCATACTCCATGGTTCGTTGTTCTGATAGAATGTTAAACGACTACCCCTAACTAAAATCTATCCACTCAACAAAAATTATTTCACACCACAGATTCATTTTGGTCAGGATCGATTTGAAATCTATCATGGTTTCAGAGAAATCATACTCTATGGTTCGTTGTTCTGAAAGAATGTTGAACGACTACCCCTAACTAAAATCTATATACTCAACAAAAATTATTTCACACCACAGACTCATTTTGGTCAGGATCGATTTGAAATCTATCATGGTTTCAGAGAAATCATAGTTCATGGTTCGTAGTTCTGATAGAATGTTGAACGACTACCCCTAACTAAAATCTATCCACCGAACCAAAAATTATTTCACACCACAGACTCATTTTGGTCAGGATCGATTTAAAATCCACCATGGTTTCAGAGAAATCATACTTCATGGTTCGTAGTTCTGATAGAATGTTGAATGACTACCCCTAACTAAAATCTATCCACAGAAGCAAAAATTATTTCACACCACAGACTTATTTTGGTCAGGATCGATTTGCAATCTACTATGGTTTCCGAGAAATCATACTCCATGATTCGTTGTTCTGATAGAATGTTGAACGACTACCCCTAACTAAAATCTATCCACCGAAGTAAAATTATTTCACACCGCAGACTCATTTTGGTCAGGAGCGATTTAAAATCCACCATGGTTTCAGAGAAATCATACTTCATGGTTCGTAGTTCTGATAGAATGTTGAACGACTACCCCTAACTCAAATCTATCCAGTCAACAAAAATTATTTCACCAAACACACCCATTTTGGCCCGGATCGATTTGAAATCTATCATGGTTTCAGAGAAATCATACTCCATGGTTCGTTGTTCTGATAGAATGTTAAACGACTACCCCTAACTAAAATCTATCCACTCAATAAAAATTATTTCCCACCACAGATTCATTTTGGTCAGGATTGATTTGAAATCTCTCATGGTTTCAGAGAAATCATACTCCATGGTTCGTTATTCTGATAGAATGTTGAACGACTACCTCTAACTAAAATCTATCCATTCAACAAAAATTATTTCGCACAACCGACTCATTTTGGTCAGATCGATTTAAAATCTATCATGGTTTCAGAGAAATCATACTTCATGGTTCGTAGTTCTGATAGAATGTTGAACGACTACCCCTAACTAAAATCTATCCACTCAACAAAAATGATTTCACACTACAGACCCATTTGGGTCAGGATCGATTTGAAATCTATTATGGTTTCAGAGAAATCATACTCCATGATTCGTTGTTCTGATAGAATGTTGAACGACTACCGCTAACTAAAATCTATCCACTCAACAAAAATTATTTCACACCACAGACTCATTTTGGTCAGGACCGATTTGACTTCCACCATGGTTTCAGAGAAATCATACTCCATGATTCGTTGTTCTGATAGAATGTTGAACGACTACCCCTAACTAAAATCTATCCACTCAATAAACATTATTTCACACCACAGACTCATTTTGATCAGGATCGATTTGAAATCTATCATTCTTTCAGAGAAATCATACTTCATGGTTCGTAGTTCTGATAGAATGTTGAACGACTACCCCTAACTAAAATCTATCCACCGAAGCAAAAATTATTTCACACCACTGACTCATTTTGGTCAGGATCGATTTGAAATCCACCATGGTTTCAGAGAAACTCAACAAAAATCATTTGACAAAACAGACCCATTTTGGTACGGATCGATTTGAAATCTATCATGGTTTCAGAGAAATCATACTCCATGGTTCGTTGTTCTGATAGAATGTTGAACGACTACCCCTAACTAAAATCTATCCACTCAACAAAAATTATTTCACACCACAGATTCATTTTGGTCAGTATCGATTTGAAATCTATCATGGTTTCAGAGAAATCATAGTTCATGGTTCGTAGTTCTGATAGAATGTTGAACGACTACCCCTAACTAAAATCTATCCACCGAAGTAAAATTATTTCACACCGCAGACTCATTTTGGTCAGGAGCGATTTAAAATCCACCATGGTTTCAGAGAAATCATACTTCATGGTTCGTAGTTCTGATAGAATGTTGAACGACTACCCCTAACTCAAATCTATCCAGTCAACAAAAATTATTTCACCAAACACACCCATTTTGGCCCGGATCGATTTGAAATCTATCATGGTTTCAGAGAAATCATACTCCATGGTTCGTTGTTCTGATAGAATGTTAAACGACTACCCCTAACTAAAATCTATCCACTCAATAAAAATTATTTCCCACCACAGATTCATTTTGGTCAGGATTGATTTGAAATCTATCATGGTTTCAGAGAAATCATACTCCATGGTTCGTTATTCTGATAGAATGTTGAACGACTACCTCTAACTAAAATCTATCCATTCAACAAAAATTATTTCGCACAACCGACTCATTTTGGTCAGATCGATTTAAAATCTATCATGGTTTCAGAGAAATCATACTTCATGGTTCGTAGTTCTGATAGAATGTTGAACGACTACCCCTAACTAAAATCTATCCACCCAACAAAAATGATTTCACACCACAGACCCATTTGGGTCAGGATCGATTTGAAATCTATTATGGTTTCAGAGAAATCATACTCCATGATTCGTTGTTCTGATAGAATGTTGAACGACTACCGCTAACTAAAATCTATCCACTCAACAAAAATTATTTCACACCACAGACTCATTTTGGTCAGGACCGATTTGACTTCCACCATGGTTTCAGAGAAATCATACTCCATGATTCGTTGTTCTGATAGAATGTTGAACGACTACCCCTAACTAAAATCTATCCACTCAATAAACATTATTTCACACCACAGACTCATTTTGATCAGGATCGATTTGAAATCTATCATTCTTTCAGAGAAATCATACTTCATGGTTCGTAGTTCTGATAGAATGTTGAACGACTACCCCTAACTAAAATCTATCCACCGAAGCAAAAATTATTTCACACCACTGACTCATTTTGGTCAGGATCGATTTGAAATCCACCATGGTTTCAGAGAAACTCAACAAAAATCATTTCACAAAACAGACCCATTTTGGTACGGATCGATTTGAAATCTATCATGGTTTCAGAGAAATCATACTCCATGGTTCGTTGTTCTGATAGAATGTTGAACGACTACCCCTAACTAAAATCTATCCACTCAACAAAAATTATTTCACACCACAGATTCATTTTGGTCAGTATCGATTTGAAATCTATCATGGTTTCAGAGAAATCATACTCCATGGTTCGTTGTTCTGAAAGAATGTTGAACGACTACCCCTAACTAAAATCTATCCACCGAAGCAAAAATTATTTCACAGCACAGACTCATTTTGGTCAGGATCGATTTGAAATCTACCATGGTTTCAGAGAAATCATACTTCATGGTTCGTAGTTCTGATAGAATGTTGAACGACTACCCTAACTAATATCTATCCACTCAACAAAAATTATTTCACACCACAGACCCATTTGGGTCAGGATCGATTTGAAATCTATTATGGTTTCAGAGAAATCATACTCCATGATTCGTTGTTCTGATAGAATGTTGAACGACTACCCCTAACTAAAATCTATCCACTCAACACAAATTATTTCACACCACAGATTCATTTTGGTCAGTATCGATTTGAAATCTATCATGGTTTCAGAGAAATCATACTGCATGGTTCGTTGTTCTGAAAGAATGTTGAACGACTACCCCTAATTAAAATCTATTCAGTCAACAAGAATTATTTCACAAAACACTCCCATTCTGGTCCGGATCGATTTGAAATCTATCATGGTTTCAGAGAAATCATACTTCATGGTTCGTTGTTCTTATAGAAGGTTGAACGACTACCAGTAACTAAAATCTATCCACCGAAGCAAAAATTACTTCACATGACAGACTTATTTTGGTCCGGATCGATTTGAAATCTATCATGGTTTCAAAGAAATCATACTCCATGATTCGTTGTTCTGATAGAATGTTGAACGACTACCCCTAACTAAAATCTATCCACTCAACAAAAATTATTTCACACCACAGATTCATTTTGGTCAGTATCTATTTGAAATCTATCATGGTTTCAGAGAAATCATACTCCATGGTTCGTTGTTCTGAAAGAATGTTGAACGACTACCCCTAATTAAAATCTATTCAGTCAACAAGAATTATTTCACAAAACACACCCATTCTGGTCCGGATCGATTTGAAATCTATCATGGTTTCAGAGAAATCATACTTCATGGTTCGTTGTTCTTATAGAATGTTGAACGACTACCAGTAACTAAAATCTATCCACCGAAGCAAAAATTACTTCACACGACAGACTTATTTTGGTCAGCATCGATTTGAAATCTATCATGGTTTCAGAGAAATCATACTTCATGGTTCGTAGTTCTAATAGAATGTTGAACGACTACCCCTAACTAAAATCTATCCACCGAAGCAAAAATTACTTCATATGACAGACTTATTTTGGTCAGGATCGATTTGAAATCTACCATGGTTTCAGAGAAATCATACTTCATGGTTCGTAGTTCTGATAGAATGTTGAACGACTACCCCTAACTAAAATTTATCCACCGAAGCAAAAATTATTTCACACCACAGACTCATTTTGGTCAGGATCGATTTGCAATCTACTATGGTTTCCGAGAAATCATACTCCATGATTCGTTGTTCTGATAGAATGTTGAACGACTACCCCTAACTAAAATCTATATACTCAACAAAAATTATTTCACACCACAGACTCATTTTGGTCAGGATCGATTTGAAATCTATCATGGTTTTAGAGAAATCGTACTCCATGGTTAGTTGTTCTGATAGAATGTTGAACGACTACCCCTAACTCAAATCTATCCAGTCAACAAAAACTATTTCACAAAAGACACCCATTTTGGTCCGGATCGATTTGAAATCTATCATGGTTTCAGAGAAATCATACTTCATGGTTCGTTGTTCTGAAAGAATGTTGAACGACTACCCCTAACTAAAATCTATCCACCGAAGCAAAAATTACTTCACACGACAGACTTATTTTGGTCAGGATCGATTTGAAATCTACCATGGTTTCAGAGAAATCATACTTCATGGTTCGTAGTTCTGATAGAATGTTGAACGACTACCCCTAACTAAAATCTATCCACTCAACAAAAATTATTTCACACCACAGACTCATTTTGGTCAGGATCGATTTGAAATCTATCATGGTTTCAGAGAAATCATACTCCATGGTTAGTTGTTCTGATAGAATGTTGAACGACTACCCCTAACTAAAATCTATCCACCGAAGCAAAAATTACTTCACACGACAGACTTATTTTGGTCAGGATCGATTTGAAATCTACCATGGTTTCAGAGAAATCATACTTCATGGTTCGTTGTTCTGATAGAATGTTGAACGACTACCCCTAACTAAAATCTATCCACCGAAGCAAAAATTACTTCAGACGACAGACTTATTTTGGTCAGGATCGATTTGAAATCTATCATGGTTTCAGAGAAATCATACTTCATGGTTCGTTGTTCTGAAAGAATGTTGAACGACTACCCCTAACTAAAATCTATCCACCGAAGCAAAAATTACTTCACACGACAGACTTATTTTGGTCAGGATCGATTTGAAATCTACTATGGTTTCCGAGAAATCATACTCCATGATTCGTTGTTCTGATAGAATGTTGAACGACTACCCCTAACTAAAATCTATCCACTCAACAAAAATTATTTCACACCACAGACTCATTTTGGTCAGGATCGATTTGAAATCTATCATGGTTTCAGAGAAATCATACTCCATGGTTTGTTCTTCTGATAGAATGTTGAACGACTACCCCTAACTAAAATCTATCCACTCAACAAAAATTATTTCACACCACAGACTCATTTTGGTCAGCATCGATTTGAAATCTATCATGGTTTCAGAGAAATCATACTTCATGGTTCGTAGTTCTAATAGAATGTTGAACGACTACCTTTTTTGGTCAGGATCGATTTGAAATCTACCATGGTTTCAGAGAAATCATACTCCATTATTCGTTCTTCTGATAGAATGTTGAACGACTACCCCTAACTAAAATCTATCCACCGAAGCAAAAGTTATTTCACACCACAGACTCAGTTTGGTCAGGATCGATTTGAAATCTATCATTGTTTCAGAGAAATCATACTCCATGGTTAGTTGTTCTGATAGAATGTTGAACGACTACCCCTAACTCAAATCTATCCAGTCAACAAAAATTATTTCACAAAACACACCCATTTTGGTCAGGATCGATTTGAAATCTATCATGGTTTCAGAAAAATCATACTTCATGGTTCGTTGTTCTGATAGAATGTTGAACGACTACCCCTAACTAAAATCTATCCACCGAAGCAAAAATTATTTCACACCACAGACTCATTTTCGTCAGGATCGATTTGAAATCTATCATGGTTTCAGAGAAATCATACTCCATGGTTCGTTGTTCTGATAGAATGTTGAACGACTACCCCTAAATAAAATCTATCCACCGAGGCAAAAATTATTTTACACCACAGATTCATTTTGGTCAGGATCGATTTGAAATCTATCATGGTTTCAGAGAAATCATACTCCATGGTTCGTTGTTCTGATAGAATGTTGAACGACTACCCCTAACTAAAATCTATCCACCGAGGCAAAAATTATTTTACACCACAGATTCATTTTGGTCAGGATCGATTTGAAATCTATCATGGTTTCAGAGAAATCATACTCCATAGTTCGTTCTTCTGATAGAATGTTGAACGACTACCCCTAACTAAAATCTATCCACTCAACAAATCAGACTCATTTTGGTCAGGATCGATTTGATTTCCACCATGGTTTCAGAGAAATCATACTTCATTGTTCGTTGTTCTGATAGAATGTTGAACGACTACCCCTAACTAAAATCTATCCACCGAAGCAAAAATTTTTTCACAAAACACATCCATTTTGGTCCGGATCGATTTGAAATCTATCATGGTTTCAGAGAAATCATACTTCATGGTTCGTTGTTCTGAAAGAATGTTGAACGACTACCCCTAACTAAAATCTATCCACCGAAGCAAAAATTACTTCACACGACAGACTTATTTTGGTCAGGATCGATTTGAAATCTACTATGGTTTCCGAGAAATCATACTTCATGGTTCGTAGTTCTGATAGAATGTTGAACGACTAACCCTAACTAAAATCTATCCACTCAACAAAAATTATTTCACACCACAGACTCATTTTGATCAGCATCGATTTGAAATCTATCATGGTTTCAGAGAAATCATACTTCATGGTTCGTAGTTCTAATAGAATGTTGAACGACTACCCCTAACTAAAATCTATCCACCGAAGCAAAAATTACTTCACACGACAGACTTATTTTGGTCAAGATCGATTTGAAATCTACCATGGTTTCAGAGAAATCATACTTAATTTTTTGTAGTTCTGAAAGAATGTTGAACGACTACCCCTAACTAAAATCTATCCACCGAAGCAAAAATTATTTCACACCACAGACTCATTTTGGTCAGGATCGATTTGATTTCCACCATGGTTTCAGAGAAATCATACTTCATTTTTCGTTGTTCTGATAGAATGTTGAACGACTACCCCTAACTAAAATCTATCCACCGAAGCAAAAATTATTTCGCACCACAGACTCATTTTGGTCAGGATCGATTTGAAATCTATCATGGTTTCAGAGAAATCATACTCCATTGTTCGTTGTTCTGATAGAATATTGAACGACTACCCCTAACTAAAATCTATCCACCGAGGCAAAAATTATTTTACACCAGATTCATTTTGGTCAGGATCGATTTGAAATCTATCACGGTTTCAGAGAAATCATACTCCATGTTTCGTTCTTCTGATAGAATGTTGAACGACTAAAATCTATCCACCGAAGCAAAAATTATTTCGCACCACAGACTCATTTTGGTCAGGATCGATTTGAAATCTATCATGGTTTCAGAGAAATCATACTCCATTGTTCGTTGTTCTGATAGAATATTGAACGACTACCCCTAACTAAAATCTATCCACCGAGGCAAAAATTATTTTACACCAGATTCATTTTGGTCAGGATCGATTTGAAATCTATCACGGTTTCAGAGAAATCATACTCCATGTTTCGTTCTTCTGATAGAATGTTGAACGACTAACCCTAACTAAAATCTATCCACTTAACAAAAATTATTTTACACCACAGACAATCATACTTCATGGTTCGTAGTTCTGATAGAATGTTGAACGACTACCCCTAACTAAAATCTATCCACCGAAGCAAAAAATTTTTCCCACCACAGGCTCAGTTTCGTCATAATCGATTTGAAATCTATCATGGTTTCAGAGAAATCATACTCCATGGTTCGTTGTTCTGATAGAATGTTGAACGACTACCCCTAACTAAAATCTATCCACCGAGGAAAAAATTATTTCACACCGCAGATTCACTTTGGTCAGGATCGATTTGAAATCTATCATGGTTTCAGAGAAATCATACTTCATGGTTCGTAGTTCTGATAGAATGTTGAACGACTAACCCTAACTAAAATCTATCCACTCAACAAAAATTATTTCACACCACAGACTCATTTTGATCAGCATCGATTTGAAATCTATCATGGTTTCAGAGAAATCATACTTCATGGTTCGTAGTTCTAATAGAATGTTGAACGACTACCCCTAACTAAAATCTATCCACCGAAGCAAAAATTACTTCACACGACAGACTTATTTTGGTCAAGATCGATTTGAAATCTACCATGGTTTCAGAGAAATCATACTTCATGGTTTGTAGTTCTGAAAGAATGTTGAACGACTACCCCTAACTAAAATCTATCCACCGAAGCAAAAATTATTTCACACCACAGACTCATTTTGGTCAGGATCGATTTGATTTCCACCATGGTTTCAGAGAAATCATACTTCATGGTTCGTTGTTCTGATAGAATGTTGAACGACTACCCCTAACTAAAATCTATCCAAAGAGGAAAAAATTATTTCACACCACAGATTCACTTTGGTCAGGATCGATTTGAAATCTATCATGGTTTCAGAGAAATCATACTTCATGGTTCGTAGTTCTGATAGAATGTTGAACGACTAACCCTAACTAAAATCTATCCACTCAACAAAAATTATTTCACACCACAGACTCATTTTGGTCAGGATCGATTTGATTTCCACCATGGTTTCAGAGAAATCATACTTCATTGTTCGTTGTTCTGATAGAATGTTGAACGACTACCCCTAACTAAAATCTATCCACCGAAGCAAAAATTTTTTCCCACCACAGGCTCAGTTTCGTCATAATCGATTTGAAATCTATCATGGTTTCAGAGAAATCATACTCCATGGTTCGTTGTTCTGATAGAATGTTGAACGACTACCCGTAACTAAAATCTATCCAACGAGGAAAAAATTATTTCACACCACAGATTCACTTTGGTCAGGATCGATTTGAAATCTATCATGGTTTCAGAGAAATCATACTTCATGGTTCGTAGTTCTGATAGAATGTTGAACGACTAACCCTAACTAAAATCTATCCACTCAACAAAAATTATTTCACACCACAGACTCATTTTGATCAGCATCGATTTGAAATCTATCATGGTTTCAGAGAAATCATACTTCATGGTTCGTAGTTCTAGTAGAATGTTGAACGACTACCCCTAACTAAAATCTATCCACCGAAGCAAAAATTACTTCACACGACAGACTTATTTTGGTCAAGATCGATTTGAAATCTACCATGGTTTCAGAGAAATCATACTTCATGGTTTGTAGTTCTGAAAGAATGTTGAACGACTACATCTAACTAAAATCTATCCACCGAAGCAAAAATTATTTCACACCACAGATTCACTTTGGTCAGGATCGATTTGAAATCTATCATGGTTTCAGAGAAATCATACTTCATGGTTCGTAGTTCTGATAGAATGTTGAACGACTAAAACTAACTAAAATCTATCCACTCAACAAAAATTATTTCACACCACAGACTCATTTTGATCAGCATCGATTTGAAATCTATCATGGTTTCAGAGAAATCATACTTCATGGTTCGTAGTTCTACTAG
Organism: Xylota sylvarum; assembly: GCA_905220385.1. Taxonomy (NCBI): domain Eukaryota; kingdom Metazoa; phylum Arthropoda; class Insecta; order Diptera; family Syrphidae; genus Xylota; species Xylota sylvarum. The sequence goes on from CAJMZQ010000074.1 coordinate 713,085, forward strand.
AATGTTGAACGACTACCCCTAACTAAAATCTATCCACCGAAGCAAAAATTACTTCACACGACAGACTTATTTTGGTCAAGATCGATTTGAAATCTACCATGGTTTCAGAGAAATCATACTCCATGGTTCGTTGTTCTGAAAGAATGTTGAACGACTACCCCTAACTAAAATCTATCCACCGAAGCAAAAATTATTTCACACCACAGATTCACTTTGGTCAGGATCGATTTGAAATCTATCATGGTTTCAGAGAAATCATACTCCATGGTTCGTTGTTCTGATAGAATATTGAACGACTACCCCTAACTAAAATCTAACCACCGAACCAAAAATTATTTCACACCACAGACTCATTTTGGTCAGTATCGATTTGAAATCTATCATGGTTTCAGAGAAATCATACTTCATGGCTCGTAGTTCTGATAGAATGTTGAGCGACTACCCCTAACTAAAATCTATCCACTCTACAAAAATTATTTCACACCACAGACTTATTTTGGTCAAGATCGATTTGAAATCTACCATGGTTTCAGAGAAATCATACTTCATGGTTTGTAGTTCTGAAAGAATGTTGAACGACTACATCTAACTAAAATCTATCCACCGAAGCAAAAATTATTTCACACCACAGATTCACTTTGGTCAGGATCGATTTGAAATCTATCATGGTTTCAGAGAAATCATACTTCAAGGTTCGTAGTTCTGATAGAATGTTGAACGACTAAAACTAACTAAAATCTATCCAACGAGGAAAAAATTATTTCACACCACAGATTCACTTTGGTCAGGATCGATTTGAAATCTATCATGGTTTCAGAGAAATCATACTTCATGGTTCGTAGTTCTGATAGAATGTTGAACGACTAACCCTAACTAAAATCTATCCACTCAACAAAAATTATTTCACACCACAGACTCATTTTGGTCAGGATCGATTTGATTTCCACCATGGTTTCAGAGAAATCATACTTCATGGTTCGTTGTTCTGATAGAATGTTGAACGACTACCCCTAACTAAAATCTATCCAAAGAGGAAAAAATTATTTCACACCACAGATTCACTTTGGTCAGGATCGATTTGAAATCTATCATGGTTTCAGAGAAATCATACTTCATGGTTCGTAGTTCTGATAGAATGTTGAACGACTAACCCTAACTAAAATCTATCCACTCAACAAAAATTATTTCACACCACAGACTCATTTTGGTCAGGATCGATTTGATTTCCACCATGGTTTCAGAGAAATCATACTTCATTGTTCGTTGTTCTGATAGAATGTTGAACGACTACCCCTAACTAAAATCTATCCACCGAAGCAAAAATTTTTTCCCACCACAGGCTCAGTTTCGTCATAATCGATTTGAAATCTATCATGGTTTCAGAGAAATCATACTCCATGGTTCGTTGTTCTGATAGAATGTTGAACGACTACCCGTAACTAAAATCTATCCAACGAGGAAAAAATTATTTCACACCACAGATTCACTTTGGTCAGGATCGATTTGAAATCTATCATGGTTTCAGAGAAATCATACTTCATGGTTCGTAGTTCTGATAGAATGTTGAACGACTAACCCTAACTAAAATCTATCCACTCAACAAAAATTATTTCACACCACAGACTCATTTTGATCAGCATCGATTTGAAATCTATCATGGTTTCAGAGAAATCATACTTCATGGTTCGTAGTTCTAGTAGAATGTTGAACGACTACCCCTAACTAAAATCTATCCACCGAAGCAAAAATTACTTCACACGACAGACTTATTTTGGTCAAGATCGATTTGAAATCTACCATGGTTTCAGAGAAATCATACTTCATGGTTTGTAGTTCTGAAAGAATGTTGAACGACTACATCTAACTAAAATCTATCCACCGAAGCAAAAATTATTTCACACCACAAACTCATTTTGGTCAGCATCGATTTGAAATCTATCATGGTTTCAGAGAAATCATACTTCATGGTTCGTAGTTCTGATAGAATGTTGAACGACTAAAACTAACTAAAATCTATCCACTCAACAAAAATTATTTCACACCACAGACTCATTTTGATCAGCATCGATTTGAAATCTATCATGGTTTCAGAGAAATCATACTTCATGGTTCGTAGTTCTACTAGAATGTTGAACGACTACCCCTAACTAAAATCTATCCACCGAAGCAAAAATTACTTCACACGACAGACTTATTTTGGTCAAGATCGATTTGAAATCTACCATGGTTTCAGAGAAATCATACTTCATGGTTTGTAGTTCTGAAAGAATGTTGAACGACTACCCCTAACTAAAATCTATCCACCGAAGCAAAAATTATTTCACACCACAGATTCACTTTGGTCAGGATCGATTTGAAATCTATCATGGTTTCAGAGAAATCATACTCCATGGTTCGTTGTTCTGATAGAATATTGAACGACTACCCCTAACTAAAATCTAACCACCGAACCAAAAATTATTTCACACCACAGACTCATTTTGGTCAGTATCGATTTGAAATCTATCATGGTTTCAGAGAAATCATACTTCATGGCTCGTAGTTCTGATAGAATGTTGAGCGACTACCCCTAACTAAAATCTATCCACTCTACAAAAATTATTTCACACCACAGACTTATTTTGGTCAAGATCGATTTGAAATCTACCATGGTTTCAGAGAAATCATACTTCATGGTTTGTAGTTCTGAAAGAATGTTGAACGACTACATCTAACTAAAATCTATCCACCGAAGCAAAAATTATTTCACACCACAGATTCACTTTGGTCAGGATCGATTTGAAATCTATCATGGTTTCAGAGAAATCATACTTCAAGGTTCGTAGTTCTGATAGAATGTTGAACGACTAAAACTAACTAAAATCTATCCACTCAACAAAAATTATTTCACACCACAGACTCATTTTGATCAGCATCGATTTGAAATCTATCATGGTTTCAGAGAAATCATACTTCATGGTTCGTAGTTCTACTAGAATGTTGAACGACTACCCCTAACTAAAATCTATCCACCGAAGCAAAAATTACTTCACACGACAGACTTATTTTGGTCAAGATCGATTTGAAATCTACCATGGTTTCAGAGAAATCATACTTCATGGTTTGTAGTTCTGAAAGAATGTTGAACGACTACCCCTAACTAAAATCTATCCACCGAAGCAAAAATTATTTCACACCACAGATTCACTTTGGTCAGGATCGATTTGAAATCTATCATGGTTTCAGAGAAATCATACTTCATGGTTCGTAGTTCTGATAGAATGTTGAACGACTAACCCTAACTAAAATCTATCCACTCAACAAAAATTATTTCACACCACAGACTCATTTTGATCAGCATCGATTTGAAATCTATCATGGTTTCAGAGAAATCATACTTCATGGTTCGTAGTTCTAGTAGAATGTTGAACGACTACCCCTAACTAAAATCTATCCACCGAAGCAAAAATTACTTCACACGACAGACTTATTTTGGTCAAGATCGATTTGAAATCTACCATGGTTTCAGAGAAATCATACTTCATGGTTTGTAGTTCTGAAAGAATGTTGAACGACTACATCTAACTAAAATCTATCCACCGAAGCAAAAATTATTTCACACCACAGATTCACTTTGGTCAGGATCGATTTGAAATCTATCATGGTTTCAGAGAAATCATACTTCATGGTTCGTAGTTCTGATAGAATGTTGAACGACTAAAACTAACTAAAATCTATCCACTCAACAAAAATTATTTCACACCACAGACTCATTTTGATCAGCATCGATTTGAAATCTATCATGGTTTCAGAGAAATCATACTTCATGGTTCGTAGTTCTACTAGAATGTTGAACGACTACCCCTAACTAAAATCTATAAACCGAAGCAAAAATTACTTCACACGACAGACTTATTTTGGTCAAGATCGATTTGAAATCTACCATGGTTTCAGAGAAATCATACTTCATGGTTTGTAGTTCTGAAAGAATGTTGAACGACTACCCCTAACTAAAATCTATCCACCGAAGCAAAAATTATTTCACACCACAGATTCACTTTGGTCAGGATCGATTTGAAATCTATCATGGTTTCAGAGAAATCATACTCCATGGTTCGTTGTTCTGATAGAATATTGAACGACTACCCCTAACTAAAATCTAACCACCGAACCAAAAATTATTTCACACCACAGACTCATTTTGGTCAGTATCGATTTGAAATCTATCATGGTTTCAGAGAAATCATACTTCATGGCTCGTAGTTCTGATAGAATGTTGAGCGACTACCCCTAACTAAAATCTATCCACTCTACAAAAATTATTTCACACCACAGACTTATTTTGGTCAAGATCGATTTGAAATCTACCATGGTTTCAGAGAAATCATACTTCATGGTTTGTAGTTCTGAAAGAATGTTGAACGACTACATCTAACTAAAATCTATCCACCGAAGCAAAAATTATTTCACACCACAGATTCACTTTGGTCAGGATCGATTTGAAATCTATCATGGTTTCAGAGAAATCATACTTCAAGGTTCGTAGTTCTGATAGAATGTTGAACGACTAAAACTAACTAAAATCTATCCACTCAACAAAAATTATTTCACACCACAGACTCATTTTGATCAGCATCGATTTGAAATCTATCATGGTTTCAGAGAAATCATACTTCATGGTTCGTAGTTCTACTAGAATGTTGAACGACTACCCCTAACTAAAATCTATCCACCGAAGCAAAAATTACTTCACACGACAGACTTATTTTGGTCAAGATCGATTTGAAATCTACCATGGTTTCAGAGAAATCATACTTCATGGTTTGTAGTTCTGAAAGAATGTTGAACGACTACCCCTAACTAAAATCTATCCACCGAAGCAAAAATTATTTCACACCACAGATTCACTTTGGTCAGGATCGATTTGAAATCTATCATAGTTTCAGAGAAATCATACTTCATGGTTCGTAGTTCTAGTAGAATGTTGAACGACTACCCCTAACTAAAATCTATCCACCGAAGCAAAAATTACTTCACACGACAGACTTATTTTGGTCAAGATCGATTTGAAATCTACCATGGTTTCAGAGAAATCATACTTCATGGTTTGTAGTTCTGAAAGAATGTTGAACGACTACCCCTAACTAAAATCTATCCACCGAAGCAAAAATTATTTCACACCACAGACTCATTTTGGTCAGGATCGATTTGAATTCCAGCATGGTTTCAGAGAAATCATACTTCATTGTTCGTTGTTCTGATAGAATGTTGAACGACTACCCCTAACTAAAATCTATCCACCGAGGAAAAAATTATTTCACACCATAGACTCATTTTGATCAGCATCGATTTGAAATCTATCATGGTTTCAGAGAAATCATACTCCATAGTTCGTTCTTCTGATAGAATGTTGAACGACTACCCCTAACTAAAATCTATCCACTCAACAAAAATTATTTCACACCACAGACTCATTTGGGTCAGGATCGATTTGAAATCTATCATGGTTTCAGAGAAATCATACTTCATGGTTTGTAGTTCTGAAAGAATGTTGAACGACTACCCCTAACTAAAATCTATCCACCGAAGCAAAAATTTTTTCCCACCACAGGCTCAGTTTCGTCATAATCGATTTGAAATCTATCATGGTTTCAGAGAAATCATACTCCATGGTTCGTAGTTCTACTAGAATGTTGAACGACTACCCCTAACTAAAATCTATCCACCGAGGAAAAAATTATTTCACACCACAGATTCACTTTGGTCAGGATCGATTTGAAATCTATCATGGTTTCAGAGAAATCATACTTCATGGTTCGTAGTTCTGATAGAATGTTGAACGACTAACCCTAACTAAAATCTATCCACTCAACAAAAATTATTTCACACCACAGACTCATTTCGATCAGCATCGATTTGAAATCTATCATGGTTTCAGAGAACTCATACTTCATGGTTCGTAGTTCTAATAGAATGTTGAACGACTACCCCTAACTAAAATCTATCCACCGAAGCAAAAATTACTTCACACGACAGACTTATTTTGGTCAAGATCGATTTGAAATCTACCATGGTTTCAGAGAAATCATACTTCATGGTTTGTAGTTCTGAAAGAATGTTGAACGACTACCCCTAACTAAAATCTATCCACCGAAGCAAAAATTATTTCACACCACAGACTCATTTTGGTCAGGATCGATTTGATTTCCACCATGGTTTCAGAGAAATCATACTTCATTGTTCGTTGTTCTGATAGAATGTTGAACGACTACCCCTAACCAAAATCTATCCACCGAAGCAAAAATTATTTCGCACCACAGACTCATTTTGGTCAGGATCGATTTGAAATCTATCATGGTTTCAGAGAAATCATACTCCATGGTTCGTTGTTCTGATAGAATATTGAACGACTACCCCTAACTAAAATCTAACCACCGAACCAAAAATTATTTCACACCACAGACTCATTTTGGTCAGTATCGATTTGAAATCTATCATGGTTTCAGAGAAATCATACTTCATGGCTCGTAGTTCTGATAGAATGTTGAACGACTACCCCTAACTAAAATCTATCCACTCTACAAAAATTATTTCACACCACAGACTCATTTTGGTCAGGATCGATTTGAAATCTATCATGGTTTCAGAGAAATCATACTTCATGGTTCGTAGTTCTAATAGAATATTGAACGACTACCCCTAATTAAAATCTATCCACTCAACGAAAATTATTTCACACCACAGACTTATTTTGGTCAGGATCGATTTGAAATCTATCATTCTTTCAGAGAAATTATACTTCAAGGTTCGTAGTTCTGATAGAATGTTGAACGACTACCCCTAACTAAAATCTATCCACTCTACAAAAATTATTTCACACCACTGACTCATTTTGGTCAGGATCGATTTGAAATCCACCATGGTTTCAGAGAAACTCAACAAAAATTATTTCACAAAACAGACCCATTTTGGTCCGGATCGATTTGAAATCTATCATGGTTTCAGAGAAATCATACTCCATGGTTCGTTGTTCTGATAGAATGTTGAACGACTACCCCTAACTAAAATCTATCCACTCAACAAAAATTATTTCACACCACAAATTCATTTTGGTCAGTATCGATTTGAAATCTATCATGGTTTCAGAGAAATCATACTCCATGGTTCGTTGTTCTGAAAGAATGTTGAACGACTACCTCTAACTAAAATCTATCCACCGAAGCAAAAATTATTTCACACCACAGACTTATTTTGGTCAGGATCGATTTGAAATCTACCATGGTTTCAGAGAAATCATACTTCATGGTTCGTAGTTCTGATAGAACGTCTACCCCTAACTAATATCTATCCACTCAACAAAAATTATTTCACACGACAGACCCATTTGGGTCAGGTTCGATTTGAAATCTATTATGGTTTCAGAGAAATCATACTCCATGATTCGTTGTTCTGATAGAATGTTGAACGACTACCCCTAACTAAAATCTATCCACTCAACAAAAATTATTTCACACCACAGACTCATTTTGGTCAGGATCGATTTGAAATCCACCATGGTTTCAGAGAAATCATACATCATGGTTCGTTGTTCTGATAGAATGTTGAACTACTACCAATAACTAAAATCTAACCACTGAAGCAAAAATTATTTCACACCACAGACTCATTTTGGTCAGGATCGATTTGAAATCTATCATTGTTTCAGAGAAATCATACTTCATGGTTCGTAGTTCTGATAGAATGTTGAACGACTGCCCCTAACTAAAATCTATCCACCGTAGCAAAAATTATTTCACACCACAGACTCATTTTGGTCAGGGTCGATTTGAAATAGACTATGGTTTTATAGAAATCATACTTCATGGTTCGTAGTTCTGATAGAATATTGAACGACTACCCCTAACTAAAATCTATCCACTCAACAAAAATTATTTCACACCACAGAGTCATTTTGGTCAAAATCGATTTGAAATCTATCATGGTTTCAGAGAAATCATACTCCATGGTTCGTTGTTCTGAAAGAATGTTGAACGACTACCCCTAACTAAAATCTATCCACCGAAGCAAAAATTATTTCACACCACAGACTTATTTTGGTCAGGATCGATTCGAAATCAACCATGGTTTCAGAGAAATCATACTTCATGGTTCGTAGTTCTGATAGAACGTCTACCCCTAACTAATATCTATCCACTCAACAAAAATTATTTCACACGACAGACCCATTTGGGTCAGGTTCGATTTGAAATCTACCATGGTTTCAGAGAAATCATACTTCATGGTTCGTAGTTCTGATAGAACGTCTACCCCTAACTAATATCTATCCACTCAACAAAAGTTATTTCACACGACAGACCCATTTGGGTCAGGTTTGATTTGAAATCTATTATGGTTTCAGAGAAATCATACTCCATGATTCGTTGTTCTGATAGAATGTTGAACGACTACCCCTAACTAAAATCTATCCACTCAACAAAAATTATTTCACACCACAGACTCATTTTGGTCAGGATCGATTTGAAATCCACCATGGTTTCAGAGAAATCATACATCATGGTTCGTTGTTCTGATAGAATGTTGAACGACTACCCCTAACTAAAATCTAACCACTGAAGCAAAAATTATTTCACAAAACAGACTCATTTTGGTCAGGATCGATTTGAAATCTATCATGGTTTCAGAGAAATCATACTTCATGGTTCGTAGTTCTGATAGAATGTTGAACGACCACCGTAGCAAAAATTATTTCACACCACAGACTCATTTTGGTCAGGGTCGATTTGAAATAGACTATGGTTTTATAGAAATCATACTTCATGGTTCGTAGTTCTGATAGAATATTGAACGGCTACCCCTAACTAAAATCTATCCACTCAACAAAAATTATTTCACACCACAGAGTCATTTTGGTCAGGATCGATTTGAAATCTATCATGGTTTCAGAGAAATCATACTCCATGGTTCGTTGTTCTGAAAGAATGTTGAACGACTAAACCTAACTAAAATCTATTCACTCAACAAAAATTTTTTCACAAAACAGAATCATTTTGGTCCGGCTCGATTTGAAATCTATCATGGTTTCAGAGAAATCATACTCCATGGTTCGTTGTTCTGATAGAATGTTGAACGACTACCCCTAACTAAAATCTATCCACTCAACAAAAATTATTTCACACCACAGACTCATTTTGGTCAGCATCGATTTGAAATCTATCATGGTTTCAGAGAAATCATACTTCATGATTCGTAGTTCTGATAGAATGTTGAACGTCTACCAATAACTAATATCTATCCACTCAACAAAAATTATTTCACACGACAGACCCATTTGGGTCAGGTTCGATTTGAAATCTATCATGGTTTCAGAGAAATCATACTTCATGGTTCTTAGTTCTGATAGAATGTTGAACGTCTAATGCTAACTAATATCTATCCACTCAACAAAAATTATTTCACACGACAGACCGATTTGGGTCAGGTTCGATTTGAAATCTATCATGCTTTCAGAGAAATCATACTCAATGGTTCGTAGTTCTGATAGAATGTTGAACGACTAACCCTAACTAAAATCTATCCAATCAACAAAAGTTATTTCACACCACAGACTCATTTTAGTCAGGATCGATTTGAAATCTACCATGGTTTCAGAGAAATCATACTTCATGGTTCGTAGTTCTGATAGAATGTTGAACGTCTACCCCTAACTAATATCTATCCACTCAACAAAAATTGTTTCACACGACAGACCCATTTGGGTCAGGTTCGATTTGAAATCTATCATGGTTTCAGAGAAATCATACTTCATTGTTCGTAGTTCTGATAGAATGTTGAACGTCTACCCCTAACTAATATCTATCCACTCAACAAAAATTATTTCACACGACAGACCCATTTGGGTCAGGTTCGATTTGAAATCTATCATGGTTTCAGAGAAATCATACTTCATGGTTCGTAGTTCAGATAGAATGTTGAACGTCTCCCCCTAACTAATATCTATACACTCAACAAAAATTATTTCACACGACAGACCCATTTGGGTCAGGTTCGATTTGAAATCTATCATGGTTTCAGAAAAATCTTACTTCATGGTTCGTAGTTCTGATAGAATGTTGAACGTCTACCCCTAACTAATATCTATCCACTCAACAAAAATTATTTCACACGACAGACCCATTTGTTTCAGGTTCGATTTGAAATCTATCATGGTTTCAGAGAAATCATACTTCATGGTTCGTAGTTCTGATAGAATGTTGAACGTCTACCCCTAACTAAAATCTATCCACTCAACAAAAATTATTTCACACCACAGATTCATTTTGGTCAGTATCGATTTGAAATCTAATATGGTTTCAGAGAAATCATACTTCATGGTTCGTAGTTCTGATAGAATGTTGAACGTCTACCCCTACCTAATATCTAACCACTCAACAAAAATTATTTCACACGACAGACCCACTTGGGTCAGGTTCGATTTGAAATCTATCATGGTTTCAGAGAAATCATACTTCATGGTTCGTAGTTCTGATAGAATGTTGAACGTCTACCCCTAACTAATATCTATCCACTCAACAAAAATTATTTCACACGACAGACCCATTTGGGTCAGGTTCGATTTAAAATCTATCATGGTTTCACAGAAATCATACTTCATGGTTCGTAGTTCTGATAGAATGTTGAACGACTACCCCTAACTAAAATCTATCCACCGTAGCAAAAATTATTTCACACCACAGACTCATTTTGGTCAGGATCGATTTGAAATAGACTATGGTTTTATAGAAATCATACTTCATGGTTCGTAGTTCTGATAGAATGTTGAACGTCTACCCCTAACTAAAATCTATCCACTCAACAAAAATTATTTCACACCACAGATTCATTTTGGTCAGTATCGATTTGAAATCTAATATGGTTTCAGAGAAATCATACTTCATGGTTCGTAGTTCTGATAGAATGTTGAACGTCTACCCCTAACTAATATCTAACCACTCAACAAAAATTATTTCACACGACAGACCCACTTGGGTCAGGTTCGATTTGAAATCTATCATGGTTTCAGAGAAATCATACTTCATGGTTCGTAGTTCTGATAGAATGTTGAACGTCTACCCCTAACTAATATCTATCCACTCAACAAAAATTATTTCACACGACAGACCCATTTGGGTCAGGTTCGATTTGAAATCTATCATGGTTTCAGAGAAATCATACTCAATGGTTCGTAGTTCTGATAGAATGTTGAACGACTAACCCTAACTAAAATCTATCCAATCAACAAAAATTATTTCACACCACAGACTCATTTTGGTCAGGATCGATTTGAAATCTATCATGGTTTCAGAGAAATCATACTCCATGGTTCGTTGTTCTGAAAGAATGTTGAACGACTACCCCTAACTAAAATCTATTCACTCAACAAATATTATTTCACAAAACAGAATCATTTTGGTCCGGATCGATTTGAAATCTATCATGGTTTCAGAGAAATCATACTCCATGGTTCGTTGTTCTGATAGAATGTTGAACGACTACCCCTAACTAAAATCTATCCACTCAACAAAAATTATTTCACACCAGAGATTCATTTTGGTCAGTATCGATTTGAAATCTATCATGGTTTCAGAGAAATCATACTCCATGGTTCGTTGTTCTGAAAGAATGTTGAACGACTACCCCTAACTAAAATCTATCCACCGAAGCAAAAATTATTTCACACCACAGACTTATTTTGGTCAGGATCGATTTGAAATCTACCATGGTTTCAGAGAAATCATACTTCATGGTTCGTAGTTCTGATAGAATGTTGAACGACTACCCCTAACTAATATCTATCCACTCAACAAAAATTATTTCACACGACAGACCCATTTGGGTCAGGTTCGATTTGAAATCTATCATGGTTTCAGAGAAATCATACTCAATGGTTCGTAGTTCTGATAGAATGTTGAACGACTAACCCTAACTAAAATCTATCCAATCAACAAAAATTATTTCACACCACAGACTCATTTTGGTCAGGATCGATTTGAAATCTATCATGGTTTCAGAGAAATCATACTCCATGGTTCGTTGTTCTGAAAGAATGTTGAACGACTACCCCTAACTAAAATCTATTCACTCAACAAAAATTATTTCACAAAACAGAATCATTTTGGTCCGGATCGATTTGAAATCTATCATGGTTTCAGAGAAATCATACTCCATGGTTCGTTGTTCTGATAGAATGTTGAACGACTACCCCTAACTAAAATCTATCCACTCAACAAAAATTATTTCACACCAGAGATTCATTTTGGTCAGTATCGATTTGAAATCTGTCATGGTTTCAGAGAAATCATACTCCATGGTTCGTTGTTCTGAAAGAATGTTGAACGACTACCCCTCACTAAAATCTATCCACTCTACAAAAATTATTTCACACCACAGACTCATTTTGGTCAGGATCGATTTGAAATCTATCATGGTTTCAGAGAAATCATACTCCATTGTTCGTTGTTCTGATAGAATGTTGAACGTCTACCCCTAACTAATATCTATCCACTCAACAAAAATTATTTCACACGACAGACCCATTTGGGTCCGGATCGATTTGAAATCTATCATGGTTTCAGAGAAATCATACTCCATGGTTCGTTGTTCTGATAGAATGTTGAACGACTACCCCTAACTAAAATCTATCCACTCAACAAAAATTATTTCACACCACAGACTCATTTTGGTCAGGATCGATTTGAAATCTATCATGGTTTCAGAGAAATCATACTTCATGGTTCGTTGTTCTGAAAGAATGTTGAACGACTACCCCTAACTAATATCTATCCACTCAACAAAAATTATTTCACACCACAGACTCATTTTGGTCAGGATCGATTTGAAATCCACCATGGTTTCAGAGAAACTCAACAAAAATTATTTCACAAAACAGACCCATTTTGGTCCGGATCGATTTGAAATCTATCATGGTTTCAGAGAAATCATACTCCATGGTTCGTTGTTCTGATAGAATGTTGAACGACTACCCCTAACTAAAATCTATCCACTCAACAAAATTTATTTCACACCACAGACTCATTTTGGTCAGGATCGATTTGAAATCTATCATGGTTTCAGAGAAATCATACTCCATTGTTCGTTGTTCTGATAGAATGTTGAACGACTACCCCAACTAAAATCTATCCACTCAACAAAAATTATTTCACACGACAGACCCATTTGGGTCAGGTTCGATTTGAAATCCACCATGGTTTCAGAGAAACTCAACAAAAATTATTTCACAAAACAGACCCATTTTGGTCCGGATCGATTTGAAATCTATCATGGTTTCAGAGAAATCATACTCCATGGTTCGTTGTTCTGATAGAATGTTGAACGACTACCGCTAACTAAAATCTATCCACTCAACAAAAATTATTTTACACCACAGATTCATTTTGGTCAGTATCGATTTGAAATCTATCATGGTTTCAGAGAAATCATACTTCATGGTTCGTAGTTCTGGTAGAATGTTGAACGACTACCCCTCACTAAAATCTATCCACTCTACAAAAATTATTTCACACCACAGACTCATTTTGGTCAGGATCGATTTGAAATCTATCATGGTTTCAGAGAAATCATACTTCATGGTTCGTAGTTCTGATAGAATGTTGAACGACTACCCCTCACTAAAATCTATCCACTCTACAAAAATTATTTCACACCACAGACTCATTTTGGTCAGGATCGATTTGAAATCTATTATGGTTTCAGAGAAATCATACTTCATGGTTCGTAGTTCTGATAGAATATTGAACGACTACCCCTAACTAAAATCTAACCACCGAAGCAAAAATTATTTCACACCACAGACTCATTTTGGTCAGGATCGATTTGAAATCCACCATGGTTTCAGAGAAACTCAACAAAAATTATTTCACAAAACAGACCCATTTTGGTCCGGATCGATTTGAAATCTATCATGGTTTCAGAGAAATCATACTCCATGGTTCGTTGTTCTGATAGAATGTTGAACGACTACCCCTAACTAAAATCTATCTACTCAACAAAAATTATTTCACACCACAGATTCATTTTGGTCAGTATCGATTTGAAATCTATCATGGTTTCAGAGAAATCATACTTCATGGTTCGTAGTTCTGATAGAATGTTGAACGACTACCCCTCACTAAAATCTATCCACTCTACAAAAATTATTTCACACCACAGACTCATTTTGGTCAGTATCGATTTGAAATCTATCATTCTTTCAGAGAAATCATACTTCATGGTTCGTAGTTCTGATAGAATGTTGAACGACTACTCCTAACTAAAATCTATCCACTCAACAAAAATTATTTCACACCACAGACTCATTTTGGTCAGGATCGATTTGAAATCCACCATGGTTTCAGAGAAACTCAACAAAAATTATTTCACAAAACAGACCCATTTTGGTCCGGATCGATTTGAAATCTATCATGGTTTCAGAGAAATCATACTTCATGGTTCGTTGTTCTGATAGAATGTTGAACGACTACCCTTAACTAAAATCTATCCACTCAACAAAAATTATTTCACACCACAGATTCATTTTGGTCAGTATCGATTTGAAATCTATCATGGTTTCAGAGAAATCATACTTCATGGTTCGTAGTTCTGATAGAATGTTGAACGACTACCCCTCACTAAAATCTATCCACTCTACAAAAATTATTTCACACCACAGACTCATTTTGGTCAGTATCGATTTGAAATCTATCATGGTTTCAGAGAAATCATACTTCATGGTTCGTAGTTCTGATAGAATGTTGAACGACTACCCCTCACTAAAATCTATCCACTCTACAAAAATTATTTCACACCACAGACTCATTTTGGTCAGGATCGATTTGAAATCTATCATGGTTTCAGAGAAATCATACTTCATGGTTCGTAGTTCTGATAGAATATTGAACGACTACCCCTAACTAAAATCTATCCACTCAACGAAAATTATTTCACACCACAGACTCATTTTGGTCAGGATCGATTTGAAATCTATCATTCTTTCAGAGAAATCATACTTCATGGTTCGTAGTTCTGATAGAATGTTGAACGACTACCCCTAACTAAAATCTATCCACTCAACAAAAATTATTTCACACCACAGACTCATTTTGGTCAGTATCGATTTGAAATCTATCATGGTTTCAGAGAAATCATACTTCATGGTTCGTAGTTCTGATAGAAAGTTGAACGACTACCCCTCACTAAAATCTATCCACTCTACAAAATATATTTCACACCACAGATTCATTTTGGTCAGGATCGATTTGAAATCCACCATGGTTTCAGAGAAACTCAACAAAAATTATTTCACAAAACAGACCCATTTTGGTCCGGATCGATTTGAAATCTATCATGGTTTCAGAGAAATGATACTCCATGGTTCGTAGTTCTGATAGAATATTGAACGACTACCCCTAACTAAAATCTATCCACTCTACAAAAATTATTTCACACCACAGACTCATTTTGGTCAGTATCGATTTGAAATCTATCATGGTTTCAGAGAAATCATACTTCATGGTTCGTAGTTCTGATAGAATGTTGAACGACTACCCCTCACAAAAATTATTTCACACCACAGACTCATTTTGGTCAGGATCGATTTGAAATCTATCATGGTTTCAGAGAAATCATACTTCATGGTTCGTAGTTCTGATAGAATATTGAACGACTACCCCTAACTAAAATCTATCCACTCAACGAAAATTATTTCACACCACAGACTCATTTTGGTCAGGATCGATTTGAAATCTATCATGGTTTCAGAGAAATCATACTTCATGGTTCGTAGTTCTGATAGAATATTGAACGACTACCCCTCACTAAAATCTATCCACTCTACAAAAATTATTTCACACCACAGACTCATTTTGGTCAGTATCGATTTGAAATCTATCATGGTTTCAGAGAAATCATACTTCATGGTTCGTAGTTCTGATAGAATATTGAACGACTACCCCTCACTAAAATCTATCCACTCTACAAAAATTATTTCACACCACAGACTCATTTTGGTCAGTATCGATTTGAAATCTATCATGGTTTCAGAGAAATCATACTTCATGGTTCGTAGTTCTGATAGAATGTTGAACGACTACCCCTCACTAAAATCTATCCACTCTACAAAAATTATTTCACACCACAGACTCATTTTGGTCAGGATCGATTTGAAATCTATCATGGTTTCAGAGAAATCATACTTCATGGTTCGTAGTTCTGATAGAATATTGAACGACTACCCCTCACTAAAATCTATCCACTCTACAAAAATTATTTCACACCACAGACTCATTTTGGTCAGTATCGATTTGAAATCTATCATGGTTTCAGAGAAATCATACTTCATGGTTCGTAGTTCTGATAGAATGTTGAACGACTACCCCTAACTAAAATCTATCCACTCAACAAAAATTATTTCACACCACAGACTCATTTTGGTCAGTATCGATTTGAAATCTATCATGGTTTCAGAGAAATCATACTTCATGGTTCGTAGTTCTGATAGAAAGTTGAACGACTACCCCTCACTAAAATCTATCCACTCTACAAAATATATTTCACACCACAGACTCATTTTGGTCAGGATCGATTTGAAATCCACCATGGCTTCAGAGAAACTCAACAAAAATTATTTCACAAAACAGACCCATTTTGGTCCGGATCGATTTGAAATCTATCATGGTTTCAGAGAAATGATACTCCATGGTTCGTAGTTCTGATAGAATATTGAACGACTACCCCTAACTAAAATCTATCCACTCTACAAAAATTATTTCACACCACAGACTCATTTTGGTCAGTATCGATTTGAAATCTATCATGGTTTCAGAGAAATCATACTTCATGGTTCGTAGTTCTGATAGAATGTTGAACGACTACCCCTCACAAAAATTATTTCACACCACAGACTCATTTTGGTCAGGATCGATTTGAAATCTATCATGGTTTCAGAGAAATCATACTTCATGGTTCGTAGTTCTGATAGAATATTGAACGACTACCCCTAACTAAAATCTATCCACTCAACGAAAATTATTTCACACCACAGACTCATTTTGGTCAGGATCGATTTGAAATCTATCATTCTTTCAGAGAAATCATACTTCGTGGTTCGTAGTTCTGATAGAATGTTGAACGACTACCCCTAACTAAAATCTATCCACTCAACAAAAATTATTTCACACCACAGACTCATTTTGGTCAGGATCGATTTGAAATCCACCATGGTTTCAGAGAAACTCAACAAAAATTATTTCACACCATAGACTCATTTTGGTCAGGATCGATTTGAAATCTATCATGGTTTCAGAGAAATCATACTCCATGGTTCGTTGTTCTGATAGAATGTTGAACGACTACCCCTAACTAAAATCTATCCACTCAACAAAAATTATTTCACACCACAGATTCATTTTGGTCAGTATCGATTTGAAATCTATCATGGTTTCAGAGAAATCATACTTCATGGTTCGTAGTTCTGATAGAATGTTGAACGACTACCCCTCACTAAAATCTATCCACTCTACAAAAATTATTTCACACCGCAGACTCATTTTGGTCAGTATCGATTTGAAATCTATCATGGTTTCAGAGAAATCATACTTCATGGTTCGTAGTTCTGATAGAATGTTGAACGACTACCCCTAACTAAAATCTATCCACTCAACAAAAATTATTTCACACCACAGATTCATTTTGGTCAGTATCGATTTGAAATCTATCATGGTTTCAGAGAAATCATACTTCATGGTTCGTAGTTCTGATAGAATGTTGAACGACTACCCCTCACTAAAATCTATCCACTCTACAAAAATTATTTCACACCGCAGACTCATTTTGGTCAGTATCGATTTGAAATCTATCATGGTTTCAGAGAAATCATACTTCATGGTTCGTAGTTCTGATAGAATATTGAACGACTACCCCTAACTAAAATCTATCCACTCAACGAAAATTATTTCACACCACAGACTCATTTTGGTCAGGATCGATTTGAAATCTATCATTCTTTCAGAGAAATCATACTTCATGGTTCGTAGTTCTGATAGAATGTTGAACGACTACCCCTAACTAAAATCTATCCACTCAACAAAAATTATTTCACACCACAGACTCATTTTGGTCAGGATCGATTTGAAATCCACCATGGTTTCAGAGAAACTCAACAAAAATTATTTCACAAAACAGACCCATTTTGGTCCGGATCGATTTGAAATCTATCATGGTTTCAGAGAAATCATACTCCATGGTTCGTTGTTCTGATAGAATGTTGAACGACTACCCCTAACAAAAATCTATCCACTCAACAAAAATTATTTCACACCACAGATTCATTTTGATCAGTATCGATTTGAAATCTATCATGGTTTCAGAGAAATCATACTTCATGGTTCGTAGTTCTGATAGAATGTTGAACGACTACCCCTCACTAAAATCTATCCACTCTACAAAAATTATTTCACACCACAGACTCATTTTGGTCAGGATCGATTTGAAATCTATCATGGTTTCAGAGAAATCATACTTCATGGTTCGTAGTTCGGATAGAATGTTGAACGACTACCCCTCACTAAAATCTATCCACTCAACAAAAATTATTTCACACCACAGACTCATTTTGGTCAGGATCGATTTGAAATCTATCATGGTTTCAGAGAAATCATACTTCATGGTTCGTAGTTCTGATAGAATGTTGAACGACTACCCCTCACTAAAATCTATCCACTCAACAAAAATTATTTCACACCACAGACTCATTTTGGTCAGGATCGATTTGAAATCTATCATGGTTTCAGAGAAATCATACTTCATGGTTCGTAGTTCTGATAGAATATTGAACGACTACCCCTAACTAAAATCTATCCACTCAACGAAAATTATTTCACACCACAGACTCATTTTGGTCAGGATCGATTTGAAATCTATCATTCTTTCGGAGAAATCATACTTCGTGGTTCGTAGTTCTGATAGAATGTTGAACGACTACCCCTAACTAAAATCTATCCACTCAACAAAAATTATTTCACACCACAGACTCATTTTGGTCAGGATCGATTTGAAATCCACCATGGTTTCAGAGAAACTCAACAAAAATTATTTCACACCATAGACTCATTTTGGTCAGTATCGATTTGAAATCTATCATGGTTTCAGAGAAATCATACTTCATGGTTCGTAGTTCTGATAGAATGTTGAACGACTACCCCTCACTAAAATCTATCCACTCTACAAAAATTATTTCACACCACAGTCTCATTTTGGTCAGTATCGATTTGAAATCTATCATGGTTTCAGAGAAATCATACTTCATGGTTCGTAGTTCTGATAGAATGTTGAACGACTACCCCTCACTAAAATCTATCCACTCTACAAAAATTATTTCACACCACAGACTCATTTTGGTCAGGATCGATTTGAAATCTATGATGGTTTCAGAGAAATCATACTTCATGGTTCGTAGTTCTGATAGAATATTGAACGACTACCCCTAACTAAAATCTATCCACTCAACGAAAATTATTTCACACCACAGACTCATTTTGGTCAGGATCGATTTGAAATCTATCATTCTTTCAGAGAAATCATACTTCATGGTTCGTAGTTCTGATAGAATGTTGAACGACTACCCCTAACTAAAATCTATCCACTCAACAAAAATTATTTCACACCACAGACTCATTTTGGTCAGGATCGATTTGAAATCCACCATGGTTTCAGAGAAACTCAACAAAAATTATTTCACACCACAGATTCATTTTGGTCAGTATCGATTTGAAATCTATCATGGTTGCAGAGAAATCATACTTCATGGTTCGTAGTTCTGATAGAATGTTGAACGACTACCCCTCACTAAAATCTATCCACTCTACAAAAATTATTTCACACCACAGACTCATTTTGGTCAGTATCGATTTGAAATCTATCATGGTTTCAGAGAAATCATACTTCATGGTTCGTAGTTCTGATAGAATGTTGAACGACTACCCCTCACTAAAATCTATCCACTCAACAAAAATTATTTCACACCACAGACTCATTTTGGTCAGGATCGATTTGAAATCTATCATGGTTTCAGAGAAATCATACTTCATGGTTCGTAGTTCTGATAGAATATTGAACGACTACCCCTAACTAAAATCTATCCACTCAACGAAAATTATTTCACACCACAGACTCATTTTGGTCACGATCGATTTGAAATCTATCATTCTTTCAGAGAAATCATACTTCGTGGTTCGTAGTTCTGATAGAATGTTGAACGACTACCCCTAACTAAAATCTATCCACTCAACAAAAATTATTTCACACCACAGACTCATTTTGGTCAGGATCGATTTGAAATCCACCATGGTTTCAGAGAAACTCAACAAAAATTATTTCACACCATAGACTCATTTTGGTCAGGATCGATTTGAAATCTATCATGGTTTCAGAGAAATCATACTCCATGGTTCGTTGTTCTGATAGAATGTTGAACGACTACCAGTAATTAAAATCTATCCACTCAACAAAAATTATTTCACACCACAGATTCATTTTGGTCAGTATCGATTTGAAATCTATCATGGTTTCAGAGAAATCATACTTCATGGTTCGTAGTTCTGATAGAATGTTGAACGACTACCCCTCACTAAAATCTATCCACTCTACAAAAATTATTTCACACCACAGACTCATTTTGGTCAGTATCGATTTGAAATCTATCATGGTTTCAGAGAAATCATACTTCATGGTTCGTAGTTCTGATAGAATGTTGAACGACTACCCCTCACTAAAATCTATCCACTCTACAAAAATTATTTCACACCACAGACTCATTTTGGTCAGGATCGATTTGAAATCTATCATGGTTTCAGAGAAATCATACTTCATGGTTCGTAGTTCTGATAGAATATTGAACGACTACCCCTAACTAAAATCTATCCACTCAACGAAAATTATTTCACACCACAGACTCATTTTGGTCAGGATCGATTTGAAATCTATCATTCTTTCAGAGAAATCATACTTCATGGTTCGTAGTTCTGATAGAATGTTGAACGACTACCCCTAACTAAAATCTATCCACTCAACAAAAATTATTTCACACCACAGACTCATTTTGGTCAGGATCGATTTGAAATCCACCATGGTTTCAGAGAAACTCAACAAAAATTATTTCACAAAACAGACCCATTTTGGTCCGGATCGATTTGAAATCTATCATGGTTTCAGAGAAATCATACTCCATGGTTCGTTGTTCTGATAGAATGTTGAACGACTACCCCTAACTAAAATCTATCCACTCAACAAAAATTATTTCACACCACAGATTCATTTTGGTCAGTATCGATTTGAAATCTATCATGGTTTCAGAGAAATCATACTTCATGTTTCGTAGTTCTGATAGAATGTTGAACGACTACCCCTCACTAAAATCTATCCACTCTACAAAAATTATTTCACACCACAGACTCATTTTGGTCAGTATCGATTTGAAATCTATCATGGTTTCAGAGAAATCATACTTCATGGTTCGTAGTTCTGATAGAATGTTGAACGACTACCCCTCACTAAAATCTATCCACTCAACAAAAATTATTTCACACCACAGACTCATTTTGGTCAGGATCGATTTGAAATCTATCATGGTTTCAGAGAAATCATACTTCATGGTTCGTAGTTCTGATAGAATATTGAACGACTACCCCTAACTAAAATCTATCCACTCAACGAAAATTATTTCACACCACAGACTCATTTTGGTCAGGATCGATTTGAAATCTATCATTCTTTCAGAGAAATCATACTTCGTGGTTCGTAGTTCTGATAGAATGTTGAACGACTACCCCTAACTAAAATCTATCCACTCAACAAAAATTATTTCACACCACAGACTCATTTTGGTCAGGATCGATTTGAAATCCACCATGGTTTCAGAGAAACTCAACAAAAATTATTTCACACCATAGACTCATTTTGGTCAGGATCGATTTGAAATCTATCATGGTTTCAGAGAAATCATACTCCATGGTTCGTTGTTCTGATAGAATGTTGAACGACTACCCCTAACTAAAATCTATCCACTCAACAAAAATTATTTCACACCACAGATTCATTTTGGTCAGTATCGATTTGAAATCTATCATGCTTTCAGAGAAATCATACTTCATGGTTCGTAGTTCTGATAGAATGTTGAACGACTACCCCTCACTAAAATCTATCCACTCTACAAAAATTATTTCACACCACAGACTCATTTTGGTCAGTATCGATTTGAAATCTATCATGGTTTCAGAGAAATCATACTTCATGGTTCGTAGTTCTGATAGAATGTTGAACGACTACCCCTCACTAAAATCTATCCACTCTACAAAAATTATTTCACACCACAGACTTATTTTGGTCAGGATCGATTTGAAATCTATCATGGTTTCAGAGAAATCATACTTCATGGTTCGTAGTTCTGATAGAATATTGAACGACTACCCCTAACTAAAATCTATCCACTCAACGAAAATTATTTCACACCACAGACTCATTTTGGTCAGGATCGATTTGAAATCTATCATTCTTTCAGAGAAATCATACTTCATGGTTCGTAGTTCTGATAGAATGTTGAACGACTACCCCTAACTAAAATCTATCCACTCAACAAAAATTATTTCACACCACAGACTCATTTTGGTCAGGATCGATTTGAAATCCACCATGGTTTCAGAGAAACTCAACAAAAATTATTTCACAAAACAGACCCATTTTGGTCCGGATCGATTTGAAATCTATCATGGTTTCAGAGAAATCATACTCCATGGTTCGTTGTTCTGATAGAATGTTGAACGACTACCCCTAACTAAAATCTATCCACTCAACAAAAATTATTTCACACCACAGATTCGTTTTGGTCAGTATCGATTTGAAATCTATCATGGTTTCAGAGAAATCATACTTCATGGTTCGTAGTTCTGATAGAATGTTGAACGACTACCCCTCACTAAAATCTATCCACTCTACAAAAATTATTTCACACCACAGACTCATTTTGGTCAGTATCGATTTGAAATCTATCATGGTTTCAGAGAAATCATACTTCATGGTTCGTAGTTCTGATAGAATGTTTAACGACTACCCCTCACTAAAATCTATCCACTCTACAAAAATTATTTCACACCACAGACTCATTTTGGTCAGTATCGATTTGAAATCTATCATGGTTTCAGAGAAATCATACTTCATGGTTCGTAGTTCTGATAGAATGTTGAACGACTACCCCTCACTAAAATCTATCCACTCTACAAAAATTATTTCACACCACAGACTCATTTTGGTCAGGATCGATTTGAAATCTATCATGGTTTCAGAGAAATCATACTTCATGGTTCGTAGTTCTGATAGAATATTGAACGGCTACCCCTAACTAAAATCTATCCACTCAACGAAAATTATTTCACACCACAGACTCATTTTGGTCAGGATCGATTTGAAATCTATCATTCTTTCAGAGAAATCATACTTCATGGTTCGTAGTTCTGATAGAATGTTGAACGACTACCCCTAACTAAAATCTATCCACTCAACAAAAATTATTTCACACCACAGACTCATTTTGGTCAGTATCGATTTGAAATCTATCATGGTTTCAGAGAAATCATACTTCATGGTTCGTAGTTCTGATAGAATGTTGAACGACTACCCCTCACTAAAATCTATCCACTCTACAAAAATTATTTCACACCACAGACTCATTTTCTTCAGGATCGATTTGAAATCCACCATGGTTTCAGAGAAACTCAACAAAAATTATTTCACAAAACAGACCCATTTTAGTCCGGATCGATTTGAAATCTATCATGGTTTCAGAGAAATCATACTCCATGGTTCGTAGTTCTGATAGAATATTGAACGACTACCCCTAACTAAAATCTAACCACCGAAGCAAAAATTATTTCACACCACAGATTCATTTTGGTCAGGATCGATTTGAAATCTATCATGGTTTCAGAGAAATCATACTTCATGGTTCGTAGTTCTGATAGAATGTTAAACGACTACCCCTCACTAAAATCTATCCAGTCTACAAAAATTATTTCACACCACAGACTCATTTTGGTCAGGATCGATTTGAAATCTATCATGGTTTCAGAGAAATCATACTTCATGGTTCGTAGTTCTGATAGAATATTGAACGACTACCCCTAACTAAAATCTATCCACTCAACGAAAATTATTTCACACCACAGACTCATTTTGGTCAGGATCGATTTGAAATCTATCATTCTTTCAGAGAAATCATACTTCATGGTTCGTAGTTCTGATAGAATGTTGAACGACTACCCCTAACTAAAATCTATCCACTCAACAAAAATTATTTCACACCACAGACTCATTTTGGTCAGGATCGATTTGAAATCCACCATGGTTTCAGAGAAACTCAACAAAAATTATTTCACAAAACAGACCCATTTTGGTCCGGATCGATTTGAAATCTATCATGGTTTCAGAGAAATCATACTCCATGGTTCGTTGTTCTGATAGAATGTTGAACGACTACCCCTAACTAAAATCTATCCACTCAACAAAAATTATTTCACACCACAGATTCATTTTGGTCAGTATCGATTTGAAATCTATCATGGTTTCAGAGAAATCATACTTCATGGTTCGTAGTTCTGATAGAATGTTGAACGACTACCCCTCACTAAAATCTATCCACTCTACAAAAATTATTTCACACCACAGACTCATTTTGGTCAGTATCGATTTGAAATCTATCATGGTTTCAGAGAAATCATACTTCATGGTTCGTAGTTCTGATAGAATGTTGAACGACTACCCCTCACTAAAATCTATCCACTCTACAAAAATTATTTCACACCACAGACTCATTTTGGTCAGGATCGATTTGAAATCTATCATGGTTTCAGAGCAATCATACTTCATGGTTCGTAGTTCTGATAGAATATTGAACGACTACCCCTAACTAAAATCTATCCACTCAACGAAAATTATTTCACACCACAGACTCATTTTGGTCAGTATCGATTTGAAATCTATCATGGTTTCAGAGAAATCATACTTCATGGTTCGTAGTTCTGATAGAATGTTGAACGACTACCCCTCACTAAAATCTATCCACTCTACAAAAATTATTTCACACCACAGACTCATTTTGGTCAGGATCGATTTGAAATCTATCATGGTTTCAGAGCAATCATACTTCATGGTTCGTTGTTCTGATAGAATGTTGAACGACTACCCCTAACTAAAATCTATCCACTCAACAAAAATTATTTCACACCACAGATTCATTTTGGTCAGTATCGATTTGAAATCTATCATGGTTTCAGAGAAATCATACTTCATGGTTCGTAGTTCTGATAGAATGTTGAACGACTACCCCTCACTAAAATCTATCCACTCTACAAAAATTATTTCACACCACAGACTCATTTTGGTCAGTATCGATTTGAAATCTATCATGGTTTCAGAGAAATCATACTTCATGGTTCGTAGTTCTGATAGAATGTTGAACGACTACCCCTCACTAAAATCTATCCACTCTACAAAAATTATTTCACACCACAGACTCATTTTGGTCAGGATCGATTTGAAATCTATCATGGTTTCAGAGCAATCATACTTCATGGTTCGTAGTTCTGATAGAATATTGAACGACTACCCCTAACTAAAATCTATCCACTCAACGAAAATTATTTCACACCACAGACTCATTTTGGTCAGGATCGATTTGAAATCTATCATTCTTTCAGAGAAATCATACTTCATGGTTCGTAGTTCTGATAGAATGTTGAACGACTACCCCTCACTAAAATCTATCCACTCAACAAAAATTATTTCACAAAACAGACCCATTTTGGTCCGGATCGATTTGAAATCTATCATGGTTTCAGAGAAATCATACTCCATGGTTCGTTGTTCTGATAGAATGTTGAACGACTACCCCTAACTAAAATCTATCCACTCAACAAAAATTATTTCACACCACAGATTCATTTTGGTCAGTATCGATTTGAAATCTATCATGGTTTCAGAGAAGTCATACTTCATGGTTCGTAGTTCTGATAGAATGTTGAACGACTACCCCTCACTAAAATCTATCCACTCTACAAAAATTATTTCACACCACAGACTCATTTTGGTCAGTATCGATTTGAAATCTATCATGGTTTCAGAGAAATCATACTTCATGGTTCGTAGTTCTGATAGAATGTTGAACGACTACCCCTCACTAAAATCTATCCACTCTACAAAAATTATTTCACACCACAGACTCATTTTGGTCAGGATCGATTTGAAATCTATCATGGTTTCAGAGAAATCATACTTCATGGTTCGTAGTTCTGATAGAATACTGAACGACTACTCCTAACTAAAATCTATCCACTCAACGAAAATTATTTCACACCACAGACTTATTTTGGTCAGGATCGATTTGAAATCTATCATTCTTTCAGAGAAATCATACTTCATGGTTCGTAGTTCTGATAGAATGTTGAACGACTACCCCTAACTAAAATCTATCCACTCAACAAAAATTATTTCACACCACAGACTCATTTTGGTCAGGATCGATTTGAAATCCACCATGGTTTCAGAGAAACTCAACAAAAATTATTTCACAAAACAGACCCATTTTGGTCCGGATCGATTTGAAATCTATCATGGTTTCAGAGAAATCATACTCCATGGTTCGTTGTTCTGATAGAATGTTGAACGACTACCCCTAACTAAAATCTATCCACTCAACAAAAATTATTTCACACCACAGATTCATTTTGGTCAGTATCGATTTGAAATCTATCATGGTTTCAGAGAAATCATACTTCATGGTTCGTAGTTCTGATAGAATGTTGAACGACTACCCCTCACTAAAATCTATCCACTCTACAAAAATTATTTCACACCACAGACTCATTTTGGTCCGGATCGATTTGAAATCTATCATGGTTTCAGAGAAATCATACTTCATGGTTCGTAGTTCTGATAGAATGTTGAACGACTACCCCTAACTAAAATCTATCCACTCAACAAAAATTATTTCACACCACAGACTCATTTTGGTCAGGATCGATTTGAAATCCACCATGGTTTCAGAGAAACTCAACAAAAATTATTTCACAAAACAGACCCATTTTGGTCCGGATCGATTTGAAATCTATCATGGTTTCAGAGAAATCATACTCCATGGTTCGTTGTTCTGATAGAATGTTGAACGACTACCCCTAACTAAAATCTATCCACTCAACAAAAATTATTTCACACCACAGATTCATTTTGGTCAGTATCGATTTGAAATCTATCATGGTTTCAGAGAAATCATACTTCATGGTTCGTAGTTCTGATAGAATGTTGAACGACTACCCCTCACTAAAATCTATCCACTCTACAAAAATTATTTCACACCACAGATTCATTTTGGTCAGTATCGATTTGAAATCTATCATGGTTTCAGAGAAATCATACTTCATGGTTCGTAGTTCTGATAGAATGTTGAACGACTACCCCTCACTAAAATCTATCCACTCTACAAAAATTATTTCACACCACAGACTCATTTTGGTCAGTATCGATTTGAAATCTATCATGGTTTCAGAGAAATCATACTTCATGGTTCGTAGTTCTGATAGAATGTTGAACGACTACCCCTCACTAAAATCTATCCACTCTACAAAAATTATTTCACACCACAGACTCATTTTGGTCAGGATCGATTTGAAATCTATCATGGTTTCAGAGCAATCATACTTCATGGTTCGTAGTTCTGATAGAATATTGAACGACTACCCCTAACTAAAATCTATCCACTCAACGAAAATTATTTCACACCACAGACTCATTTTGGTCAGGATCGATTTGAAATCTATCATTCTTTCAGAGAAATCATACTTCATGGTTCGTAGTTCTGATAGAATGTTGAACGACTACCCCTCACTAAAATCTATCCACTCAACAAAAATTATTTCACAAAACAGACCCATTTTGGTCCGGATCGATTTGAAATCTATCATGGTTTCAGAGAAATCATACTCCATGGTTCGTTGTTCTGATAGAATGTTGAACGACTACCCCTAACTAAAATCTATCCACTCAACAAAAATTATTTCACACCACAGATTCATTTTGGTCAGTATCGATTTGAAATGTATCATGGTTTCAGAGAAGTCATACTTCATGGTTCGTAGTTCTGATAGAATGTTGAACGACTACCCCTCACTAAAATCTATCCACTCTACAAAAATTATTTCACACCACAGACTCATTTTGGTCAGGATCGATTTGAAATCTATCATGGTTTCAGAGAAATCATACTTCATGGTTCGTAGTTCTGATAGAATATTGAACGACTACCCCTAACTAAAATCTATCCACTCAACGAAAATTATTTCACACCACAGACTCATTTTGGTCAGGATCGATTTGAAATCTATCATTCTTTCAGAGAAATCATACTTCATGGTTCGTAGTTCTGATAGAATGTTGAACGACTACCCCTAACTAAAATCTATCCACTCAACAAAAATTATTTCACACCACAGACTCATTTTGGTCAGGATCGATTTGAAATCCACCATGGTTTCAGAGAAACACAACAAAAATTATTTCACAAAACAGACCCATTTTGGTCCGGATCGATTTGAAATCTATCATGGTTTCAGAGAAATCATACTCCATGGTTCGTTGTTCTGATAGAATGTTGAACGACTACCCCTAACTAAAATCTATCCACTCAACAAAAATTATTTCACACCACAGATTCATTTTGGTCAGTATCGATTTGAAATCTATCATGGTTTCAGAGAAATCATACTTCATGGTTCGTAGTTCTGATAGAATGTTGAACGACTACCCCTCACTAAAATCTATCCACTCTACAAAAATTATTTCACACCACAGACTCATTTTGGTCCGGATCGATTTGAAATCTATCATGGTTTCAGAGAAATCATACTTCATGGTTCGTAGTTCTGATAGAATGTTGAACGACTACCCCTCACTAAAATCTATCCACTCTACAAAAATTATTTCACACCACAGACTCATTTTGGTCAGTATCGATTTGAAATCTATCATGGTTTCAGAGAAATCATACTTCATGGTTCGTAGTTCTGATAGAATGTTGAACGACTACCCCTCACTAAAATCTATCCACTCTACAAAAATTATTTCACACCACAGACTCATTTTGGTCAGGATCGATTTGAAATCCACCATGGTTTCAGAGAAACTCAACAAAAATTATTTCACAAAACAGACCCATTTTGGTCCGGATCGATTTGAAATCTATCATGGTTTCAGAGAAATCATACTCCATGGTTCGTAGTTCTGATAGAATATTGAACGACTACCCCTAACTAAAATCTAACCACCGAAGCAAAAATTATTTCACACCACAGATTCATTTTGGTCATGATCGATTTGAAATCTATCATTCTTTCAGAGAAATCATACTTCATGGTTCGTAGTTCTGATAGAATGTTGAACGACTACCCCTCACTAAAATCTATCCACTCTACAAAAATTATTTCACACCACAGACTCATTTTGGTCAGTATCGATTTGAAATCTATCATGGTTTCAGAGAAATCATACTTCATGGTTCGTAGTTCTGATAGAATGTTGAACGACTACCCCTCACTAAAATCTATCCACTCTACAAAAATTATTTCACACCACAGACTCATTTTGGTCAGGATCGATTTGAAATCTATCATGGTTTCAGAGAAATCATACTTCATGGTTCGTAGTTCTGATAGAATATTGAACGACTACCCCTAACTAAAATCTATCCACTCAACGAAAATTATTTCACACCACAGACTCATTTTGGTCAGGATCGATTTGAAATCTATCATTCTTTCAGAGAAATCATACTTCATGGTTCGTAGTTCTGATAGAATGCTGAACGACTACCCCTACCTAAAATCTATCCACTCAACAAATATTATTTCACACCACAGACTCATTTTGGTCAGGATCGATTTGAAATCCACCACGGTTTCAGAGAAACTCAACAAAAATTATTTCACAAAACAGACCCATTTTGGTCCGGATCGATTTGAAATCTATCATGGTTTCAGAGAAATCATACTCCATGGTTCGTTGTTCTGATAGAATGTTGAACAACTACCCCTAACTAAAATCTATCCACTCAACAAAAATTATTTCACACCACAGATTCATTTTGGTCAGTATCGATTTGAAATCTATCATGGTTTCAGAGAAATCATACTTCATGGTTCGTAGTTCTGATAGAATGTTGAACGACTACCCCTCACTAAAATCTATCCACTCTACAAAAATTATTTCACACCACAGACTCATTTTGGTCAGTATCGATTTGAAATCTATCATGGTTTCAGAGAAATCATACTTCATGATTCGTAGTTCTGATAGAATATTGAACGACTACCCCTCACTAAAATCTATCCACTCTACAAAAATTATTTCACACCACAGACTCATTTTGGTCAGGATCGATTTGAAATCTATCATGGTTTCAGAGAAATCATACTTCATGGTTCGTAGTTCTGATAGAATATTGAACGACTACCCCTAACTAAAATCTATCCACTCAACGAAAATTATTTCACACCACAGACTCATTTTGGTCAGGATCGATTTGAAATCTATCATTCTTTCAGAGAAATCATACTTCATGGTTCGTAGTTCTGATAGAATGTTGAACGACTACCCCTAACTAAAATCTATCCACTCAACAAAAATTATTTCACACCACAGACTCATTTTGGTCAGGATCGATTTGAAATCCACCATGGTTTCAGAGAAACTCAACAAAAATTATTTCACAAAACAGACCCATTTTGGTCCGGATCGATTTGAAATCTATCATGGTTTCAGAGAAATCATACTCCATGGTTCGTTGTTCTGATAGAATGTTGAACGACTACCCCTCACTAAAATCTATCCACTCTACAAAAATTATTTCACACCACAGACTCATTTTGGTCAGTATCGATTTGAAATCTATCATGGTTTCAGAGAAATCATACTTCATGGTTCGTAGTTCTGATAGAATGTTGAACGACTACCCCTCACTAAAATCTATCCACTCTACAAAAATTATTTCACACCACAGACTCATTTTGGTCAGTATCGATTTGAAATCTATCATGGTTTCAGAGAAATCATACTTCATGGTTCGTAGTTCTGATAGAATGTTGAACGACTACCCCTCACTAAAATCTATCCACTCTACAAAAATTATTTCACACCACAGACTCATTTTGGTCAGGATCGATTTGAAATCCACCATGGTTTCAGAGAAACTCAACAAAAATTATTTCACAAAAGAGACCCATTTTGGTCCGGATCGATTTGAAATCTATCATGGTTTCAGAGAAATCATACTCCATGGTTCGTAGTTCTGATAGAATATTGAACGACTACCCCTAACTAAAATCTAACCACCGAAGCAAAAATTATTTCACACCACAGATTCATTTTGGTCAGTATCGATTTGAAATCTATCATGGTTTCAGAGAAATCATACTTCATGGTTCGTAGTTCTGATAGAATGTTGAACGACTACCCCTCACTAAATCTATCCACTCTACAAAAATTATTTCACACCACAGACTCATTTTGGTCAGTAGCGATTTGAAATCTATCATGGTTTCAGAGAAATCATACTTCATGGTTCGTAGTTCTGATAGAATGTTGAACGACTACCCCTCACTAAAATCTATCCACTCTACAAAAATTATTTCACACCACAGACTCATTTTGGTCAGGATCGATTTGAAATCCACCATGGTTTCAGAGAAACTCAACAAAAATTATTTCACAAAAGAGACCCATTTTGGTCCGGATCGATTTGAAATCTATCATGGTTTCAGAGAAATCATACTCCATGGTTCGTAGTTCTGATAGAATATTGAACGACTACCCCTAACTAAAATCTAACCACCGAAGCAAAAATTATTTCACACCACAGATTCATTTTGGTCAGTATCGATTTGAAATCTATCATGGTTTCAGAGAAATCATACTTCATGGTTCGTAGTTCTGATAGAATGTTGAACGACTACCCCTCACTAAAATCTATCCACTCTACAAAAATTATTTCACACCACAGACTCATTTTGGTCAGTATCGATTTGAAATCTATCATGGTTTCAGAGAAATCATACTTCATGGTTCGTAGTTCTGATAGAATGTTGAACGACTACCCCTCACTAAAATCTATCCACTCTACAAAAATTATTTCACACCACAGACTCATTTTGGTCAGGATCGATTTGAAATCCACCATGGTTTCAGAGAAACTCAACAAAAATTATTTCACAAAAGAGACCCATTTTGGTCCGGATCGATTTGAAATCTATCATGGTTTCAGAGAAATCATACTCCATGGTTCGTAGTTCTGATAGAATATTGAACGACTACCCCTAACTAAAATCTAACCACCGAAGCAAAAATTATTTCACACCACAGATTCATTTTGGTCAGTATCGATTTGAAATCTATCATGGTTTCAGAGAAATCATACTTCATGGTTCGTAGTTCTGATAGAATGTTGAACGACTACCCCTCACTAAATCTATCCACTCTACAAAAATTATTTCACACCACAGACTCATTTTGGTCAGTAGCGATTTGAAATCTATCATGGTTTCAGAGAAATCATACTTCATGGTTCGTAGTTCTGATAGAATGTTGAACGACTACCCCTCACTAAAATTTATCCACTCTACAAAAATTATTTCACACCACAGACTCATTTTGGTCAGGATCGATTTGAAATCTATCATGGTTTCAGAGAAATCATACTTCATGGTCCGTAGTTCTGATAGAATATTGAACGACTACCCCTAACTAAAATCTATCCACTCAACGAAAATTATTTCACACCACAGACTCATTTTGGTCAGGATCGATTTGAAATCTATCATTCATTCAGAGAAAACATACTTCATGGTTCGTAGTTCTGATAGAATGTTGAACGACTACCATTAACTAAAATCTATCCACTCAACAAAAATTATTTCACACCACAGATTCATTTTGGTCAGGATCGATTTGAAATCCACCATGGTTTCAGAGAAACTCAACAAAAATTATTTCACAAAACAGACCCATTTTGGTCCGGATCGATTTGAAATCTATCATGGTTTCAGAGAAATCATACTCCATGGTTCGTTGTTCTGATAGAATGTTGAACGACTACCCCTAACTAAAATCTATCCACTCAACAAAAATTATTTCACACCACAGATTCATTTTGGTCAGTATCGATTTGAAATCTATCATGGTTTCAGAGAAATCATACTTCATGCTTCGTAGTTCTGATAGAATGTTGAACGACTACCCCTCACTAAAATCTATCCACTCTACAAAAATTATTTCACACCACAGACTCATTTTGGTCAGTATCGATTTGAAATCTATCATGGTTTCAGAGAAATCATACTTCATGGTTCGTAGTTCTGATAGAATGTTGAACGACTACCCCTCACTAAAATCTATCCACTCAACAAAAATTATTTCACACCACAGACTCATTTTGGTCAGGATCGATTTGAAATCCACCATGGTTTCAGAGAAACTCAACAAAAATTATTTCACAAAACAGACCCATTTTGGTCCGGATCGATTTGAAATCTATCATGGTTTCAGAGAAATCATACTCCATGGTTCGTTGTTCTGATAGAATGTTGAACGACTACCCCTAACTAAAATCTATCCACTCAACAAAAATTATTTCACACCACAGATTCATTTTGGTCAGTATCGATTTGAAATCTATCATGGTTTCAGAGAAATCATACTTCATGGTTCGTAGTTCTGATAGAATGTTGAACGACTACCCCTCACTAAAATCTATCCACTCAACAAAAATTATTTCACACCACAGACTCATTTTGGTCAGTATCGATTTGAAATCTATCATGGTTTCAGAGAAATCATACTTCATGGTTCGTAGTTCTGATAGAATGTTGAACGACTACCCCTCACTAAAATCTATCCACTCTACAAAAATTATTTCACACCACAGACTCATTTTGGTCAGGATCGATTTGAAATCTATCATGGTTTCAGAGAAATCATACTTCATGGTTCGTAGTTCTGATAGAATATTGAACGACTACCCCTAACTAAAATCTATCCACTCAACGAAAATTATTTCACACCACAGACTCATTTTGGTCAGGATCGATTTGAAATCTATCATTCTTTCAGAGAAATCATACTTCATGGTTCGTAGTTCTGATAGAATGTTGAACGACTACCCCTAACTAAAATCTATCCACTCAACAAAAATTATTTCACACCACAGACTCATTTTGGTCAGGATCGATTTGAAATCCACCATGGTTTCAGAGAAACTCAACAAAAATTATTTCACAAAACAGACCCATTTTGGTCCGGATCGATTTGAAATCTATCATGGTTTCAGAAAAATCATACTTCATGGTTCGTAGTTCTGATAGAATGTTGAACGACTACCCCCCACTAAAATCTATCCACTCAACGAAAATTATTTCACACCACAGACTCATTTTGGTCAGGATCGATTTGAAATCTATCATTCTTTCAGAGAAATCATACTTCATGGTTCGTAGTTCTGATAGAATGTTGAACGACTACCCCTCACTAAAATCTATCCACTCTACAAAAATTATTTCACACCACAGACTCATTTTGGTCAGTATCGATTTGAAATCTATCATGGTTTCAGAGAAATCATACTTCATGGTTCGTTCTTCTGATAGAATGTTGAACGACTACCCCTAACTAAAATCTATCCACTCAACGAAAACTATTTCACACCACAGACTCATTTTGGTCAGGATCGATTTGAAATCTATCATGGTTTCAGAGAAATCATACTCCATGGTTCGTAGTTCTGATAGAATGTTGAACGACTACCCCTAACTAAAATCTATCCACTCAACAAAAATTATTTCACACCACAGACTCATTTTGGTCAGGATCGATTTGAAATCCACCATGGTTTCAGAGAAACTAAACAAAAATTATTTCACAAAACAGACCCATTTTGGTCCGGATCGATTTGAAATCTATCATGGTTTCAGAGAAATCATACTCCATGGTTCGTTGTTCTGATAGAATGTTGAACGACTACCCCTAACTAAAATCTATCCACTCAACAAAAATTATTTCACACCACAGATTCATTTTGGTCAGTATCGATTTGAAATCTATCATGGTTTCAGAGAAATCATACTTCATGGTTCGTAGTTCTGATAGAATGTTGAACGACTACCCCTCACTAAAATCTATCCACTCTACAAAAATTATTTCACACCACAGACTCATTTTGGTCAGTATCGATTTGAAATCTATCATGGTTTCAGAGAAATCATACTTCATGGTTCGTAGTTCTGATAGAATGTTGAACGACTACCCCTCACTAAATCTATCCACTCTACAAAAATTATTTCACACCACAGACTCATTTTGGTCAGTAGCGATTTGAAATCCACCATGGTTTCAGAGAAACTCAACAAAAATTATTTCACAAAAGAGACCCATTTTGGTCCGGATCGATTTGAAATCTATCATGGTTTCAGAGAAATCATACTTCATGGTTCGTAGTTCTGATAGAATGTTGAACGACTACCCCTCACTAAATCTATCCACTCTACAAAAATTATTTCACACCACAGACTCATTTTGGTCAGTAGCGATTTGAAATCCACCATGGTTTCAGAGAAACTCAACAAAAATTATTTCACAAAAGAGACCCATTTTGGTCCGGATCGATTTGAAATCTATCATGGTTTCAGAGAAATCATACTTCATGGTTCGTAGTTCTGATAGAATGTTGAACGACTACCCCTCACTAAAATCTATCCACTCTACAAAAATTATTTCACACCACAGACTCATTTTGGTCAGGATCGATTTGAAATCCACCATGGTTTCAGAGAAACTCAACAAAAATTATTTCACAAAAGAGACCCATTTTGGTCCGGATCGATTTGAAATCTATCATGGTTTCAGAGAAATCATACTCCATGGTTCGTAGTTCTGATAGAATATTGAACGACTACCCCTAACTAAAATCTAACCACCGAAGCAAAAATTATTTCACACCACAGATTCATTTTGGTCAGTATCGATTTGAAATCTATCATGGTTTCAGAGAAATCATACTTCATGGTTCGTAGTTCTGATAGAATGTTGAACGACTACCCCTCACTAAATCTATCCACTCTACAAAAATTATTTCACACCACAGACTCATTTTGGTCAGTAGCGATTTGAAATCTATCATGGTTTCAGAGAAATCATACTTCATGGTTCGTAGTTCTGATAGAATGTTGAACGACTACCCCTCACTAAAATTTATCCACTCTACAAAAATTATTTCACACCACAGACTCATTTTGGTCAGGATCGATTTGAAATCTATCATGGTTTCAGAGAAATCATACTTCATGGTCCGTAGTTCTGATAGAATATTGAACGACTACCCCTAACTAAAATCTATCCACTCAACGAAAATTATTTCACACCACAGACTCATTTTGGTCAGGATCGATTTGAAATCTATCATTCATTCAGAGAAAACATACTTCATGGTTCGTAGTTCTGATAGAATGTTGAACGACTACCATTAACTAAAATCTATCCACTCAACAAAAATTATTTCACACCACAGATTCATTTTGGTCAGGATCGATTTGAAATCCACCATGGTTTCAGAGAAACTCAACAAAAATTATTTCACAAAACAGACCCATTTTGGTCCGGATCGATTTGAAATCTATCATGGTTTCAGAGAAATCATACTCCATGGTTCGTTGTTCTGATAGAATGTTGAACGACTACCCCTAACTAAAATCTATCCACTCAACAAAAATTATTTCACACCACAGATTCATTTTGGTCAGTATCGATTTGAAATCTATCATGGTTTCAGAGAAATCATACTTCATGCTTCGTAGTTCTGATAGAATGTTGAACGACTACCCCTCACTAAAATCTATCCACTCTACAAAAATTATTTCACACCACAGACTCATTTTGGTCAGTATCGATTTGAAATCTATCATGGTTTCAGAGAAATCATACTTCATGGTTCGTAGTTCTGATAGAATGTTGAACGACTACCCCTAACTAAAATCTATCCACTCAACAAAAATTATTTCACACCACAGACTCATTTTGGTCAGGATCGATTTGAAATCCACCATGGTTTCAGAGAAACTCAACAAAAATTATTTCACAAAACAGACCCATTTTGGTCCGGATCGATTTGAAATCTATCATGGTTTCAGAGAAATCATACTCCATGGTTCGTTGTTCTGATAGAATGTTGAACGACTACCCCTAACTAAAATCTATCCACTCAACAAAAATTATTTCACACCACAGATTCATTTTGGTCAGTATCGATTTGAAATCTATCATGGTTTCAGAGAAATCATACTTCATGGTTCGTAGTTCTGATAGAATGTTGAACGACTACCCCTCACTAAAATCTATCCACTCTACAAAAATTATTTCACACCACAGACTCATTTTGGTCAGTATCGATTTGAAATCTATCATGGTTTCAGAGAAATCATACTTCATGGTTCGTAGTTCTGATAGAATGTTGAACGACTACCCCTCACTAAAATCTATCCACTCTACAAAAATTATTTCACACCACAGACTCATTTTGGCCAGGATCGATTTGAAATCTATCATGGTTTCAGAGAAATCATACTTCATGGTTCGTAGTTCTGATAGAATATTGAACGACTACCCCTAACTAAAATCTATCCACTCAACGAAAATTATTTCACACCACAGACTCATTTTGGTCAGGATCGATTTGAAATCTATCATTCTTTCAGAGAAATCATACTTCATGGTTCGTAGTTCTGATAGAATGTTGAACGACTACCCCTAACTAAAATCTATCCACTCAACAAAAATTATTTCACACCACAGACTCATTTTGGTCAGGATCGATTTGAAATCCACCATGGTTTCAGAGAAACTCAACAAAAATTATTTCACAAAACAGACCCATTTTGGTCCGGATCGATTTGAAATCTATCATGGTTTCAGAAAAATCATACTTCATGGTTCGTAGTTCTGATAGAATGTTGAACGACTACCCCCCACTAAAATCTATCCACTCAACGAAAATTATTTCACACCACAGACTCATTTTGTTCAGGATCGATTTGAAATCTATCATTCTTTCAGAGAAATCATACTTCATGGTTCGTAGTTCTGATAGAATGTTGAACGACTACCCCTCACTAAAATCTATCCACTCTACAAAAATTATTTCACACCACAGACTCATTTTGGTCAGTATCGATTTGAAATCTATCATGGTTTCAGAGAAATCATACTTCATGGTTCGTTCTTCTGATAGAATGTTGAACGACTACCCCTAACTAAAATCTATCCACTCAACGAAAACTATTTCACACCACAGACTCATTTTGGTCAGGATCGATTTGAAATCTATCATGGTTTCAGAGAAATCATACTCCATGGTTCGTAGTTCTGATAGAATGTTGAACGACTACCCCTAACTAAAATCTATCCACTCAACAAAAATTATTTCACACCACAGACTCATTTTGGTCAGGATCGATTTGAAATCCACCATGGTTTCAGAGAAACTAAACAAAAATTATTTCACAAAACAGACCCATTTTGGTCCGGATCGATTTGAAATCTATCATGGTTTCAGAGAAATCATACTCCATGGTTCGTTGTTCTGATAGAATGTTGAACGACTACCCCTAACTAAAATCTATCCACTCAACAAAAATTATTTCACACCACAGATTCATTTTGGTCAGTATCGATTTGAAATCTATCATGGTTTCAGAGAAATCATACTTCATGGTTCGTAGTTCTGATAGAATGTTGAACGACTACCCCTCACTAAAATCTATCCACTCAACAAAAATTATTTCACACCACAGACTCATTTTGGTCAGTATCGATTTGAAATCTATCATGGTTTCAGAGAAATCATACTTCATGGTTCGTAGTTCTGATAGAATGTTGAACGACTACCCCTCACTAAAATCTATCCACTCTACAAAAATTATTTCACACCACAGACTCATTTTGGTCAGGATCGATTTGAAATCTATCATGGTTTCAGAGAAATCATACTTCATGGTTCGTAGTTCTGATAGAATATTGAACGACTACCCCTAACTAAAATCTATCCACTCAACGAAAATTATTTCACACCACAGACTCATTTTGGTCATGATCGATTTGAAATCTATCATTCTTTCAGAGAAATCATACTTCATGGTTCGTAGTTCTGATAGAATGTTGAACGACTACCCCTAACTAAAATCTATCCACTCAACAAAAATTATTTCACACCACAGACTCATTTTGGTCAGGATCGATTTGAAATCCACCATGGTTTCAGAGAAACTAAACAAAAATTATTTCACAAAACAGACCCATTTTGGTCCGGATCGATTTGAAATCTATCATGGTTTCAGAGAAATCATACTCCATGGTTCGTAGTTCTGATAGAATATTGAACGACTACCCCTAACTAAAATCTATCCACTCTACAAAAATTATTTCACACCACAGATTCATTTTGGTCAGTATCGATTTGAAATCTATCATGGTTTCAGAGAAATCATACTTCATGGTTCGTAGTTCTGATAGAATGTTGAACGACTACCCCTCACTAAAATCTATCCACTCTACAAAAATTATTTCACACCACAGATTCATTTTGGTCAGTATCGATTTGAAATCTATCATGGTTTCAGAGAAATCATACTTCATGGTTCGTAGTTCTGATAGAATGTTGAACGACTACCCCTCACTAAAATCTATCCACTCTACAAAAATTATTTCACACCACAGACTCATTTTGGTCAGGATCGATTTGAAATCTATCATGGTTTCAGAGAAATCATACTTCATGGTTCGTAGTTCTGATAGAATGTTGAACGACTAACCCTAACTAAAATCTATCCACTCAACAAAAATTATTTCACACCACAGACTCATTTTGATCAGCATCGATTTGAAATCTATCATGGTTTCAGAGAAATCATACTTCATGGTTTGTAGTTCTGATAGAATGTTGAACGACTACCCCTAACTAAAATCTATCCACTCAACAAAAATTATTTCACACCACAGACTCATTTTGGTCAGGATCGATTTGAAATCCACCATGGTTTCAGAGAAACTCAACAAAAATTATTTCACAAAACAGACCCATTTTGGTCCGGATCGATTTGAAATCTATCATGGTTTCAGAGAAATCATACTCCATGGTTCGTTGTTCTGATAGAATGTTGAACGACTACCGTTAACTAAAATCTATCCACTCAACAAAAATTATTTCACACCACAGATTCATTTTGGTCAGTATCGATTTGAAATCTATCATGGTTTCAGAGAAATCATACTCCATGGTTCGTTGTTCTGAAAGAATGTTGAACGACTACCCCCAACTAAAATCTATCCACTCAACGAAAATTATTTCACACCACAGACTCATTTTGGTCAGGATCGATTTGAAATCTATCATTCTTTCAGAGAAATCATACTTCATGGTTCGTAGTTCTGATAGAATGTTGAACGACTACCATTAACTAAAATCTATCCACTCAACAAAAATTATTTCACATCACAGACTCATTTTGGTCAGGATCGATTTGAAATCCACCATGGTTTCAGAGAAACTCAACAAAAATTATTTCACAAAACAGACCCATTTTGGTCCGGATCGATTTGAAATCTATCATGGTTTCAGAGAAATCATACTCCATGGTTCGTTGTTCTGATAGAATGTTGAACGACTACCCCTAACTAAAATCTATCCACTCAACAAAAATTATTTCACACCACAGATTCATTTTGGTCAGTATCGATTTGAAATCTATCATGGTTTCAGAGAAATCATACTTCATGGTTCGTAGTTCTGATAGAATGTTGAACGACTACCCCTCGCTAAAATCTATCCACTCTACAAAAATTATTTCACACCACAGACTCATTTTGGTCAGTATCGATTTGAAATCTATCATGGTTTCAGAGAAATCATACTTCATGGTTCGTAGTTCTGATAGAATGTTGAACGACTACCCCTCACTAAAATC
This sequence comes from Xylota sylvarum, assembly GCA_905220385.1. Classification (NCBI taxonomy): domain Eukaryota; kingdom Metazoa; phylum Arthropoda; class Insecta; order Diptera; family Syrphidae; genus Xylota; species Xylota sylvarum. Next base: position 754,187 of record CAJMZQ010000074.1, read on the forward strand.
TATCCACTCTACAAAAATTATTTCACACCACAGACTCATTTTGGTCAGGATCGATTTGAAATCTATCATGGTTTCAGAGAAATCATACTTCATGGTTCGTAGTTCTGATAGAATATTGAACGACTACCCCTAACTAAAATCTATCCACTCAACGAAAATTATTTCACACCACAGACTCATATTGGTCAGGATCGATTTGAAATCTATCATTCTTTCAGAGAAATCATACTTCATGGTTCGTAGTTCTGATAGAATGTTGAACGACTACCCCTAACTAAAATCTATCCACTCAACAAAAATTATTTCACACCACAGACTCATTTTGGTCAGGATCGATTTGAAATCCACCATGGTTTCAGAGAAACTCAACAAAAATTATTTCACAAAACAGACCCATTTTGGTCCGGATCGATTTGAAATCTATCATGGTTTCAGAGAAATCATACTTCATGGTTCGTAGTTCTGATAGAATATTGAACGACTACCCCTAACTAAAATCTATCCACTCAACGAAAATTATTTCACACCACAGACTCATTTTGGTCAGGATCGATTTGAAATCTATCATTCTTTCAGAGAAATCATACTCCATGGTTCGTTGTTCTGATAGAATGTTGAACGACTACCCCTAACTAAAATCTATCCACTCAACAAAAATTATTTCACACCACAGATTCATTTTGGTCAGTATCGATTTGAAATCTATCATGGTTTCAGAGAAATCATACTTCATGGTTCGTAGTTCTGATAGAATGTTGAACGACTACCCCTCACTAAAATCTATCCACTCTACAAAAATTATTTCACACCACAGACTCATTTTGGTCAGTATCGATTTGAAATCTATCATGGTTTCAGAGAAATCATACTTCATGGTTCGTAGTTCTGATAGAATGTTGAACGACTACCCCTCACTAAAATCTATCCACTCTACAAAAATTATTTCACACCACAGACTCATTTTGGTCAGGATCGATTTGAAATCTATCATGGTTTCAGAGAAATCATACTTCATGGTTCGTAGTTCTGATAGAATATTGAACGACTACCCCTAACTAAAATCTATCCACTCAACGAAAATTATTTCACACCACAGACTCATTTTGGTCAAGATCGATTTGAAATCTATCATTCTTTCAGAGAAATCATACTTCATGGTTCGTAGTTCTGATAGAATGTTGAACGACTACCCCTCACTAAAATCTATCCACTCTACAAAAATTATTTCACACCACAGACTCATTTTGGTCAGGATCGATTTGAAATCTATCATGGTTTCAGAGAAATCATACTTCATGGTTCGTAGTTCTGATAGAATATTGAACGACTACCCCTAACTAAAATCTATCCACTCAACGAAAATTATTTCACACCACAGACTCATTTTGGTCAGGATCGATTTGAAATCTATCATTCTTTCAGAGAAATCATACTTCATGGTTCGTAGTTCTGATAGAATGTTGAACGACTACCCCTAACTAAAATCTATCCACTCAACAAAAATTATTTCACACCACAGACTCATTTTGGTCAGGATCGATTTGAAATCCACCATGGTTTCAGAGAAACTCAACAAAAATTATTTCACAACACAGACCCATTTTGGTCCGGATCGATTTGAAATCTATCATGGTTTCAGAGAAATCATACTCCATGGTTCGTTGTTCTGATAGAATGTTGAACGACTACCCCTAACTAAAATCTATCCACTCAACAAAAATTATTTCACACCACAGATTCATTTTGGTCAGTATCGATTTGAAATCTATCATGGTTTCAGAGAAATCATACTTCATGGTTCGTAGTTCTGATAGAATGTTGAACGACTACCTATCACTAAAATCTATCCACTCTACAAAAATTATTTCACACCACAGACTCATTTTGGTCAGTATCGATTTGAAATCTATCATGGTTTCAGAGAAATCATACTTCATGGTTCGTAGTTCTGATAGAATGTTGAACGACTACCCCTCACTAAAATCTATCCACTCTACAAAAATTATTTCACACCACAGACTCATTTTGGTCAGGATCGATTTGAAATCTATCATGGTTTCAGAGAAATCATACTTCATGGTTCGTAGTTCTGCTAGAATATTGAACGCCTACCCCTAACTAAAATCTATCCACTCAACGAAAATTATTTCACACCACAGACTCATTTTGGTCAGGATCGATTTGAAATCTATCATTCTTTCAGAGAAATCATACTTCATGGTTCGTAGTTCTGATAGAATGTTGAACGACTACCCCTAACTAAAATCTATCCACTCAACAAAAATTATTTCACACCACAGACTCATTTTGGTCAGGATCGATTTGAAATCCACCATGGTTTCAGAGAAACTCAACAAAAATTATTTCACAAAACAGACCCATTTTGGTCCGGATCGATTTGAAATCTATCATGGTTTCAGAGAAATCATACTCCATGGTTCGTAGTTCTGATAGAATATTGAACGACTACCCCTAACTAAAATCTAACCACCGAAGCAAAAATTATTTCACACCACAGATTCATTTTGGTCAGTATCGATTTGAAATCTATCATGGTTTCAGAGAAATCATACTTCATGGTTCGTAGTTCTGATAGAATGTTGAACGACTACCCCTCACTAAAATCTATCCACTCAACGAAAATTATTTCACACCACAGACTCATTTTGGTCACGATCGATTTGAAATCTATCATTCTTTCAGAGAAATCATACTTCATGGTTCGTAGTTCTGATAGAATGTTGAACGACTACCCCTAACTAAAATCTATCCACTCAACAAAAATTATTTCACACCACAGACTCATTTTGGTCAGGATCGATTTGAAATCCACCATGGTTTCAGAGAAACTCAACAAAAATTATTTCACAAAACAGACTCATTTTGGTCAGGATCGATTTGAAATCTATCATTCTTTCAGAGAAATCATACTTCATGGTTCGTAGTTCTGATAGAATGTTGAACGACTACCCCTAACTAAAATCTATCCACTCAACAAAAATTATTTCACACCACAGACTCATTTTGGTCAGGATCGATTTGAAATATATCATGGTTTCAGAGAAATCATACTTCATGGTTCGTAGTTCTGATAGAATATTGAACGACTACCCCTAACTAAAATATATCCACTCAACGAAAATTATTTCACACCACAGACTCATTTTGGTCAGGATCGATTTGAAATCTATCATTCTTTCAGAGAAATCATACTTCATGGTTCGTAGTTCTGATAGAATGTTGAACGACTACCCCTAACTAAAATCTATCCACTCAACAAAAATTATTTCACACCACAGACTCATTTTGGTCAGGATCGATTTGAAATCCACCATGGTTTCAGAGAAACTCAACAAAAATTATTTCACAAAACAGACCCATTTTGGTCCGGATCGATTTGAAATCTATCATGGTTTCAGAGAAATCATACTCCATGGTTCGTTGTTCTGATAGAATGATGAACGACTACCCCTAACTAAAAACTATCCACTCAACAAAAATTATTTCACACCACAGATTCATTTTGGTCAGTATCGATTTGAAATCTATCATGGTTTCAGAGAAATCATACTCCATGGTTCGTTGTTCTGAAAGAATGTTGAACGACTACCCCTAACTAAAATCTATCCACTCAACGAAAATTATTTCACACCACAGACTCATTTTGGTCAGGATCGATTTGAAATCTATCATTCTTTCAGAGAAATCATACTTCATGGTTCGTAGTTCTGATAGAATGTTGAACGACTACCCCTAACTAAAATCTATCCACTCAACAAAAATTATTTCACATTACAGACTCATTTTGGTCAGGATCGATTTGAAATCCACCATGGTTTCAGAGAAACTCAACAAAAATTATTTCACAAAACAGACCCATTTTGGTCCGGATCGATTTGAAATCTATCATGGTTTCAGAGAAATCATACTCCATGGTTCGTAGTTCTGATAGAATATTGAACGACTACCCCTAACTAAAATCTAACCACCGAAGCAAAAATTATTTCACACCACAGATTCATTTTGGTCAGTATCGATTTGAAATCTATCATGGTTTCAGAGAAATCATACTTCATGGTTCGTAGTTCTGATAGAATGTTGAACGACTACCCCTCACTAAAATCTATCCACTCTACAAAAATTATTTCACACCACAGACTCATTTTGGTCAGTATCGATTTGAAATCTATCATGGTTTCAGAGAAATCATACTTCATGGTTCGTAGTTCTGATAGAATGTTGAACGACTACCCCTCACTAAAATCTATCCACTCTACAAAAATTATTTCACACCACAGACTCATTTTGGTCAGTATCGATTTGAAATCTATCATGGTTTCAGAGAAATCATACTTCATGGTTCGTAGTTCTGATAGAATATTGAACGACTACCCCTACCTAAAATCTATCCACTCAACGAAAATTATTTCACACCACAGACTCATTTTGGTCAGGATCGATTTGAAATCTATCATTCTTTCAGAGAAATCATACTTCATGGTTCGTAGTTCTGATAGAATGTTGAACGACTACCCCTAACTAAAATCTATCCACTCAACAAAAATTATTTCACACCACAGACTCATTTTGGTCAGGATCGATTTGAAATCCACCATGGTTTCAGAGAAACTCAACAAAAATTATTTCACAAAACAGAAACATTTTGGTCCGGATCGATTTGAAATCTATCATGGTTTCAGAGAAATCATACTCCATTGTTCGTTGTTCTGATAGAATATTGAACGACTACCCCTAACTAAAATCTAACCACCGAAGCAAAAATTATTTCACACCACAGATTCATTTTGGTCAGTATCGATTTGAAATCTATCATGGTTTCAGAGAAATCATACTTCATGGTTCGTAGTTCTGATAGAATGTTGAACGACTACCCCTCACTAAAATCTATCCACTCTACAAAAATTATTTCACACCACAGACTCATTTTGGTCAGTATCGATTTGAAATCTATCATGGTTTCAGAGAAATCATACTTCATGGTTCGTAGTTCTGATAGAATGTTGAACGACTACCCCTCACTAAAATCTATCCACTCTACAAAAATTATTTCACACCACAGACTCATTTTGGTCAGGATCGATTTGAAATCTATCATGGTTTCAGAGAAATCATACTTCATGGTTCGTAGTTCTGATAGAATATTGAACGACTACCCCTACCTAAAATCTATCCACTCAACGAAAATTATTTCACACCACAGACTCATTTTGGTCAGGATCGATTTGAAATCTATCATTCTTTCAGAGAAATCATACTTCATGGTTCGTAGTTCTGATAGAATGTTGAACGACTACCCCTAACTAAAATCTATCCACTCAACAAAAATTATTTCACACCACAGACTCATTTTGGTCAGGATCGATTTGAAATCCACCATGGTTTCAGAGAAACTCAACAAAAATTATTTCACAAAACAGAAACATTTTGGTCCGGATCGATTTGAAATCTATCATGGTTTCAGAGAAATCATACTCCATTGTTCGTTGTTCTGATAGAATATTGAACGACTACCCCTAACTAAAATCTAACCACCGAAGCAAAAATTATTTCACACCACAGACTCATTTTGGTCAGGATCGATTTGAAATCTATCATGGTTTCAGAGAAATCATACTCCATTGTTCGTTGTTCTGATAGAATATTGAACGACTACCCCTAACTAAAATCTAACCACCGAAGCAAAAATTATTTCACACCACAGACTCATTTTGGTCAGTATCGATTTGAAATCTATCATGGTTTCAGAGAAATCACAATTCATGGTTCGTAGTTCTGATAGAATGTTGAACGACTACCCCTAACTAAAATCTAACCACCGAAGCAAAAATTATTTCACACCACAGACTCATTTTGGTCAGTATCGATTTGAAATCTATCATGGTTTCAGAGAAATCATACTTCATGGTTCGTAGTTCTGATAGAATGTTGAACGACTACCCCTCACTAAAATCTATCCACTCTACAAAAATTATTTCACACCACAGACTCATTTTGGTCAGTATCGATTTGAAATCTATCATGGTTTCAGAGAAATCATACTTCATGGTTCGTAGTTCTGACAGAATGTTGAACGATTACCCCTCACTAAAATCTATCCACTCTACAAAAATTATTTCACACCACAGACTCATTTTGGTCAGGATCGATTTGAAATCTATCATGGTTTCAGAGAAATCATACTTCATGGTTCGTAGTTCTGATAGAATATTGAACGACTACCCGTAACTAAAATCTATCCACTCAAAGAAAATTATTTCACACCACAGACTCATTTTGGTCAGGATCGATTTGAAATCTATCATTCTTTCAGAGAAATCATACTTCATGGTTCGTAGTTCTGATAGAATGTTGAACGACTACCCCTAACTAAAATCTATCCACTCAACAAAAATTATTTCACACCACAGACTCATTTTGGTCAGTATCGATTTGAAATCTATCATGGTTTCAGAGAAATCATACTTCATGGTTCGTAGTTCTGATAGAATGTTGAACGACTACCACTAACAAAAATCTATCCACTCTACAAAAATTATTTCACACCACAGACTCATTTTGGTCAGTATCGATTTGAAATCTATCATGGTTTCAGAGAAATCACAATTCATGGTTCGTAGTTCTGATAGAATGTTGAACGACTACCCCTAACTAAAATCTAACCACCGAAGCAAAAATTATTTCACACCACAGATTCATTTTGGCCAGTATCGATTTGAAATCTATCATGGTTTCAGAGAAATCATACTCCATGGTTCGTTGTTCTGAAAGAATGTTGAACGGCTACCCCTAACTAAAATCTATCCACTCAACGAAAATTATTTCACACCACAGACTCATTTTGGTCAGGATCGATTTGAAATCTATCATTCTTTCAGAGAAATCATACTTCATGGTTCGTAGTTCTGATAGAATGTTGAACGACTACCCCTAACTAAAATCTATCCACTCAACAAAAATTATTTCACACCACAGACTCATTTTGGTCAGGATCGATTTGAAATCCACCATGGTTTCAGAGAAACTCAACAAAAATTATTTCACAAAACAGACCCATTTTGGTCCGGATCGATTTGAAATCTATCATGGTTTCAGAGAAATCATACTCCATGGTTCGTAGTTCTGATAGAATATTGAACGACTACCCCTAACTAAAATCTAACCACCGAAGCAAAAATTATTTCACACCACAGATTCATTTTGGTCAGTATCGATTTGAAATCTATCATGGTTTCAGAGAAATCATACTTCATGGTTCGTAGTTCTGATAGAATGTTGAACGACTACCCCTCACTAAAATCTATCCACTCTACAAAAATTATTTCACACCACAGACTCATTTTGGTCAGTATCGATTTGAAATCTATCATGGTTTCAGAGAAATCATACTTCATGGTTCGTAGTTCTGATAGAATGTTGAACGACTACCCCTCACTAAAATCTATCCACTCTACAAAAATTATTTCACACCACAGACTCATTTTGGTCAGTCTCGATTTGAAATCTATCATGGTTTCAGAGAAATCATACTTCCTGGTTCGTAGTTCTGACAGAATGTTGAACGATTACCCCTCACTAAAATCTATCCACTCTACAAAAATTATTTCACACCACAGACTCATTTTGGTCAGGATCGATTTGAAATCTATCATGGTTTCAGAGAAATCATACTTCATGGTTCGTAGTTCTGATAGAATATTGAACGACTACCCCTAACTAAAATCTATCCACTCAACGAAAATTATTTCACACCACAGACTCATTTTGGTCAGGATCGATTTGAAATCTATCATTCTTTCAGAGAAATCATACTTCATGGTTCGTAGTTCTGATAGAATGTTGAACGACTACCCCTAACTAAAATCTATCCACTCAACAAAAATTATTTCACACCACAGACTCATTTTGGTCAGGATCGATTTGAAATCCACCATGGTTTCAGAGAAACTCAACAAAAATTATTTCACAAAACAGACCCATTTTGGTCCGGATCGATTTGAAATCTATCATGGTTTCAGAGAAATCATACTCCATGGTTCGTTGTTCTGATAGAATGTTGAACGACTACCCCTAACTAAAATCTATCCCCTCAACAAAAATTATTTCACACCACAGATTCATTTTGGTCAGTATCGATTTGAAATCTATCATGGTTTCAGAGAAATCATACTCCATGGTTCGTTGTTCTGAAAGAATGTTGAACGACTACCCCTAACTAAAATCTATCCACTCAACGAAAATTATTTCACACCACAGACTCATTTTGGTCAGGATCGATTTGAAATCTATCATTCTTTCAGAGAAATCATACTTCATGGTTCGTAGTTCTGATAGAATGTTGAACGACTACCCCTAACTAAAATCTATCCACTCAACAAAAATTATTTCACACCACAGACTCATTTTGGTCAGTATCGATTTAAAATCTATCATGGTTTCAGAGAAATCATACTTCATGGTTCGTAGTTCTGATAGAATGTTGAACGACTACCCCTAACTAAAATCTATCCACTCAACAAAAATTATTTCACACCACAGATTCATTTTGGCCAGTATCGATTTGAAATCTATCATGGTTTCAGAGAAATCATACTCCATGGTTCGTTGTTCTGAAAGAATGTTGAACGACTACCCCTAACTAAAATCTATCCACTCAACGAAAATTATTTCACACCACAGACTCATTTTGGTCAGGATCGATTTGAAATCTATCATTCTTTCAGAGAAATCATACTTCATGGTTCGTAGTTCTGATAGAATGTTGAACGACTACCCCTAACTAAAATCTATCCACTCAACAAAAATTATTTCACACCACAGACTCATTTTGGTCAGGATCGATTTGAAATCCACCATGGTTTCAGAGAAACTCAACAAAAATTATTTCACAAAACAGACCCATTTTGGTCCGGATCGATTTGAAATCTATCATGGTTTCAGAGAAATCATACTCCATGGTTCGTAGTTCTGATAGAATATTGAACGACTACCCCTAACTAAAATCTAACCACCGAAGCAAAAATTATTTCACACCACAGATTCATTTTGGTCAGTATCGATTTGAAATCTATCATGGTTTCAGAGAAATCATACTTCATGGTTCGTAGTTCTGATAGAATGTTGAACGACTACCCCTCACTAAAATCTATCCACTCTACAAAAATTATTTCACACCACAGACTCATTTTGGTCAGTATCGATTTGAAATCTATCATGGTTTCAGAGAAATCATACTTCATGGTTCGTAGTTCTGATAGAATGTTGAACGACTACCCCTCACTAAAATCTATCCACTCTACAAAAATTATTTCACACCACAGACTCATTTTGGTCAGGATCGATTTGAAATCTATCATGGTTTCAGAGAAATCATACTTCATGGTTCGTAGTTCTGATAGAATATTGAACGACTACCCCTAACTAAAATCTATCCACTCAACGAAAATTATTTCACACCACAGACTCATTTTGGTCAGGATCGATTTGAAATCTATCATTCTTTCAGAGAAATCATACTTCATGGTTCGTAGTTCTGATAGAATGTTGAACGACTACCCCTAACTAAAATCTATCCACTCAACAAAAATTATTTCACACCACAGACTCATTTTGGTCAGGATCGATTTGAAATCCACCATGGTTTCAGAGAAACTCAACAAAAATTATTTCACAAAACAGACCCATTTTGGTCCGGATCGATTTGAAATCTATCATGGTTTCAGAGAAATCATACTCCATTGTTCGTTGTTCTGATAGAATATTGAACGACTACCCCTAACTAAAATCTAACCACCGAAGCAAAAATTATTTCACACCACAGACTCATTTTGGTCAGGATCGATTTGAAATCTATCATGGTTTCAGAGAAATCATACTCCATTGTTCGTTGTTCTGATAGAATATTGAACGACTACCCCTAACTAAAATCTAACCACCGAAGCAAAAATTATTTCACACCACAGACTCATTTTGGTCAGTATCGATTTGAAATCTATCATGGTTTCAGAGAAATCATACTTCATGGTTCGTAGTTCTGATAGAATGTTGAACGACTACCCCTAACTAAAATCTAACCACCGAAGCAAAAATTATTTCACACCACAGACTCATTTTGGTCAGTATCGATTTGAAATCTATCATGGTTTCAGAGAAATCATACTTCATGGTTCGTAGTTCTGATAGAATGTTGAACGACTACCCCTCACTAAAATCTATCCACTCTACAAAAATTATTTCACACCACAGACTCATTTTGGTCAGTATCGATTTGAAATCTATCATGGTTTCAGAGAAATCATACTCCATGGTTCGTAGTTCTGATAGAATGTTGAACGACTACCCCTCACTAAAATCTATCCACTCTACAAAAATTATTTCACACCACAGACTCATTTTGGTCAGGATCGATTTGAAATCTATCATGGTTTCAGAGAAATCATACTTCATGGTTCGTAGTTCTGATAGAATATTGAACGACTACCAATAACTAAAATCTATCCACTCAACGAAAATTATTTCACACCACAGACTCATTTTGGTCAGGATCGATTTGAAATCTATCATTCTTTCAGAGAAATCATACTTCATGGTTCGTAGTTTTGATAGAATGTTGAACGACTACCCCTAACTAAAATCTATCCACTCAACAAAAATTATTTCACACCACAGACTCATTTTGGTCAGGATCGATTTGAAATCCACCATGGTTTCAGAGAAACTCAACAAAAATTATTTCACAAAACAGACCCATTTTGGTCCGGATCGATTTGAAATCTATCATGGTTTCAGAGAAATCATACTCCATGGTTCGTTGTTCTGATAGAATGTTGAACGACTACCCCTAACTAAAATCTATCCCCTCAACAAAAATTATTTCACACCACAGATTCATTTTGGTCAGTATCGATTTGAAATCTATCATGGTTTCAGAGAAATCATACTCCATGGTTCGTTGTTCTGAAAGAATGTTGAACGACTACCCCTACCTAAAATCTATCCACTCAACGAAAATTATTTGACACCACAGACTCATTTTGGTCAGGATCGATTTGAAATCTATCATTCTTTCAGAGAAATCATACTTCATGGTTCGTAGTTCTGATAGAATGTTGAACGACTACCCCTAACTAAAATCTATCCACTCAACAAAAATTATTTCACACCACAGACTCATTTTGGTCAGGATCGATTTGAAATCCACCAAGGTTTCAGAGAAACTCAACAAAAATTATTTCACAAAACAGACCCATTTTGGTCCGGATCGATTTGAAATCTATCATGGTTTCAGAGAAATCATACTCCATGGTTCGTAGTTCTGATAGAATATTGAACGACTACCCCTAACTAAAATCTAACCACCGAAGCAAAAATTATTTCACACCACAGATTCATTTTGGTCAGTATCGATTTGAAATCTATCATGGTTTCAGAGAAATCATACTTCATGGTTCGTAGTTCTGATAGAATGTTGAACGACTACCCCTCACTAAAATCTATCCACTCTACAAAAATTATTTCACACCACAGACTCATTTTGGTCAGTATCGATTTGAAATCTATCATGATTTCAGAGAAATCATACTTCATGGTTCGTAGTTCTGATAGAATGTTGAACGACTACCCCTCACTAAAATCTATCCACTCTACAAAAATTATTTCACACCACAGACTCATTTTGGTCAGGATCGATTTGAAATCTATCATGGTTTCAGAGAAATCATACTCCATGATTCGTTGTTCTGAAAGAATGTTGAACGACTACCCCTAACTAAAATCTATCCACTCAACAAAAATTATTTCACACCAGAGATTCATTTTGGTCAGTATCGATTTGAAATCTATCATGGTTTCAGAGAAATCATACTAAATGATTCGTTGTTCTGAAAGAATGTTGAACGACTACCCCTAACTAAAATCTATCCACTCAACAAAAATTATTTCACACCAGAGATTCATTTTGGTCAGTATCGATTTGAAATCTATCATGGTTTCAGAGAAATCATACTCCATGATTCGTTGTTCTGAAAGAATGTTGAACGACTACCCCTAACTAAAATCTATCCACTCAACAAAAATTATTTCACACCACAGTCTCATTTTGGTCAGGACCGATTTGAAATCTATCATGGTTTCAGAGAAATCATACTCCATTGTTCGTTGTTCTGATAGAATATTGAACGACTACCCCTAACTAAAATCTAACCACCGAAGCAAAAATTATTTCACACCACAGACTCATTTTGGTCAGGATCGATTTGAAATCTATCATGGTTTCAGAGAAATCATACTCCATTGTTCGTTGTTCTGATAGAATATTGAACGACTACCCCTAACTAAAATCTAACCACCGAAGCAAAAATTATTTCGCACCACAGACTCATTTTGGTCAGGATCGATTTGAAATCTATCATGGTTTCAGAGAAATCATACTCCATTGTTCGTTGTTCTGATAGAATATTGAACGACTACCCCTAACTAAAATCTAACCACCGAAGCAAAAATTATTTCACACCACAGACTCATTTTGGTCAGGATCGATTTGAAATCTATCATGGTTTCAGAGAAATCATACTATATTGTTCGTTGTTCTGATAGAATATTGAACGACTACCCCTAACTAAAATCTAACCACCGAAGCAAAAATTATTTCACACCACAGACTCATTTTGGTCAGTATCGATTTGAAATCTATCATGGTTTCAGAGAAATCATACTTCATGGTTCGTAGTTCTGATAGAATGTTGAACGACTACCCCTAACTAAAATCTAACCACCGAAGCAAAAATTATTTCGCACCACAGACTCATTTTGGTCAGGATCGATTTGAAATCTATCATGGTTTCAGAGAAATCATACTCCATTGTTCGTTGTTCTGATAGAATATTGAACGACTACCCCTAACTAAAATCTAACCACCGAAGCAAAAATTATTTCGCACCACAGACTCATTTTGGTCAGGATCGATTTGAAATCTATCATGGTTTCAGAGAAATCATACTCCATTGTTCGTTGTTCTGATAGAATATTGAACGACTACCCCTAACTAAAATCTAACCACCGAAGCAAAAATTATTTCACACCACAGACTCATTTTGGTCAGGATCGATTTGAAATCTATCATGGTTTCAGAGAAATCATACTCCATTGTTCGTTGTTCTGATAGAATATTGAACGACTACCCCTAACTAAAATCTAACCACCGAAGCAAAAATTATTTCACACCACAGACTCATTTTGGTCAGTATCGATTTGAAATCTATCATTCTTTCAGCGAAATCATACTTCATGGTTCGTAGTTCTGATAGAATGTTGAACGACTACCCCTAACTAAAATCTATCCACCGAAGCAAAAATTATTTCGCACCACAGACTCATTTTGGTCAGGATCGATTTGAAATCTATCATGGTTTCAGAGAAATCATACTTCATGGTTCGTAGTTCTGATAGAATGTTGAACGACTACCCCTAACTAAAATCTAACCACCGAAGCAAAAATTATTTCGCACCACAGACTCATTTTGGTCAGGATCGATTTGAAATCTATCATGGTTTCAGAGAAATCATACTTCATGGTTCGTAGTTCTGATAGAATGTTGAACGACTACCCCTAACTAAAATCTATCCACCGAAGCAAAAATTATTTCGCACCACAGACTCATTTTGGTCAGGATCGATTTGAAATCTATCATGGTTTCAGAGAAATCATACTTCATGGTTCGTAGTTCTGATAGAATGTTGAACGACTACCCCTAACTAAAATCTAACCACCGAAGCAAAAATTATTTCGCACCACAGACTCATTTTGGTCAGGATCGATTTGAAATCTATCATGGTTTCAGAGAAACCATACTCCATTGTTCGTTGTTCTGATAGAATATTGAACGACTACAACTAACTAAAATCTAACCACCGAAGCAAAAATTATTTCACACCACAGACTCATTTTGGTCAGGATCGATTTGAAATCTATCATGGTTTCAGAGAAATCATACTTCATGGTTCGTAGTTCTGATAGAATGTTGAACGACTACCCCTAACTAAAACCTAACCACCGAAGCAAAAATTATTTCGCACCACAGACTCATTTTGGTCAGGATCGATTTGAAATCTATCATGGTTTCAGAGAAATCATACTTCATGGTTCGTAGTTCTGATAGAATGTTGAACGAATACCCCTAACTAATATCTATCCACCGAAGCAAAAATTATTTCGCACCACAGACTCATTTTGGTCAGGATCGATTTGAAATCTATCATGGTTTCAGAGAAATCATACTCCATTGTTCGTTGTTCTGATAGAATATTGAACGACTACCCCTAACTAAAATCTAACCACCGAAGCAAAAATTATTTCACACCACAGACTCATTTTGGTCAGGATCGATTTGAAATCTATCATGGTTTCAGAGAAATCATACTCCATTGTTCGTTGTTCTGATAGAATATTGAACGACTACCCCTAACTAAAATCTAACCACCGAAGCAAAAATTATTTCACACCACAGACTCATTTTGGTCAGGATCGATTTGAAATCTATCATGGTTTCAGAGAAATCATACTCCATTGTTCGTTGTTCTGATAGAATATTGAAAGACTACCCCTAACTAAAATCTAACCACCGAAGCAAAAATTATTTCGCACCACAGACTCATTTTGGTCAGGATCGATTTGAAATCTATCATGGTTTCAGAGAAATCATACTCCATTGTTCGTTGTTCTGATAGAATATTGAACGACTACCCCTAACTAAAATCTAACCACCGAAGCAAAAATTATTTCACACCACAGACTCATTTTGGTCAGGATCGATTTGAAATCTATCATGGTTTCAGAGAAATCATACTCCATTGTTCGTTGTTCTGATAGAATATTGAACGACTACCCCTAACTAAAATCTAACCACCGAAGCAAAAATTATTTCACACCACAGACTCATTTTGGTCAGTATCGATTTGAAATCTATCATGGTTTCAGAGAAATCATACTTCATGGTTCGTAGTTCTGATAGAATGTTGAACGACTGCCCCTAACTAAAATCTATCCACTCAACAAAAATTATTTCACACCACAGACTCATTTTGGTCAGTATCGATTTGAAATCTATCATGGTTTCAGAGAAATCATACTTCATGGTTCGTAGTTCTGATAGAATGTTGAACGACTACCCCTCACTAAAATCTATCCACTCTACAAAAATTATTTCACACCACAGACTCATTTTGGTCAGTATCGATTTGAAATCTATCATGGTTTCAGAGAAATCATACTTCATGGTTCGTAGTTCTGATAGAATGTTGAACGACTACCCCTCACTAAAATCTATCCACCGAAGCAAAAATTATTTCACACCACAGACTCATTTTGGTCAGGATCGATTTGAAATCTATCATGGTTTCAGAGAAATCATACTTCATGGTTCGTAGTTCTGATAGAATATTGAACGACTACCCCTAACTAAAATCTATCCACTCAACGAAAATTATTTCACACCACAGACTCATTTTGGTCAGGATCGATTTGAAATCTATCATTCTTTCAGAGAAATCATACTTCATGGTTCGTAGTTCTGAAAGAATGTTGAACGACTACCCCTAACTAAAATCTATCCACT
Organism: Xylota sylvarum; assembly: GCA_905220385.1. Lineage (NCBI taxonomy): Eukaryota > Metazoa > Arthropoda > Insecta > Diptera > Syrphidae > Xylota > Xylota sylvarum. The sequence continues at coordinate 769,816 of CAJMZQ010000074.1, forward strand.
CAACAAAAATTATTTCACACCACAGACTCATTTTGGTCAGGATCGATTTGAAATCCACCATGGTTTCAGAGAAACTCAACAAAAATTATTTCACAAAACAGACCCATTTTGGTCCGGATCGATTTGAAATCTATCATGGTTTCAGAGAAATCATACTCCATGGTTCGTTGTTCTGATAGAATGTTGAACGACTACCCCTAACTAAAATCTATCCACTCAACAAAAATTATTTCACACCACAGATTCATTTTGGTCAGTATCGATTTGAAATCTATCATGGTTTCAGAGAAATCATACTCCATGGTTCGTTGTTCTGAAAGAATGTTGAACGACTACCCCTAACTAAAATCTATCCACTCAACGAAAATTATTTCACACCACAGACTCATTTTGGTCAGGATCGATTTGAAATCTATCATTCTTTCAGAGAAATCATACTTCATGGTTCGTAGTTCTGATAGAATGTTGAACGACTACCCCTAACTAAAATCTATCCACTCAACAAAAATTATTTCACACCACAGACTCATTTTGGTCAGGATCGATTTGAAATCCACCATGGTTTCAGAGAAATTCAACAAAAATTATTTCACAAAACAGACCCATTTTGGTCCGGATCGATTTGAAATCTATCATGGTTTCAGAGAAATCATACTCCATGGTTCGTAGTTCTGATAGAATATTGAACGACTACCCCTAACTAAAATCTAACCACCGAAGCAAAAATTATTTCACACCACAGACTCATTTTGGTCAGGATCGATTTGAAATCTATCATGGTTTCAGAGAAATCATACTCCATTGTTCGTTGTTCTGAAAGAATATTGAACGACTACCCCTAACTAAAATCTAACCACCGAAGCAAAAATTATTTCACACCACAGACTCATTTTAGTCAGGATCGATTTGAAATCTATCATGGTTTCAGAGAAATCATACTTCATGGTTCGTAGTTCTGATAGAATGTTGAACGACTACCCCTAACTAAAACCTAACCACCGAAGCAAAAATTATTTCGCACCACAGACTCATTTTGGTCAGGATCGATTTGAAATCTATCATGGTTTCAGAGAAATCATACTTCATGGTTCGTAGTTCTGATAGAATGTTGAACGACTACCCCTAACTAAAACCTAACCACCGAAGCAAAAATTATTTCGCACCACAGACTCATTTTGGTCAGGATCGATTTGAAATCTATCATGGTTTCAGAGAAATCATACTTCATGGTTCGTAGATCTGATAGAATGTTGAACGACTACCCCTAACTAATATCTATCCACCGAAGCAAAAATTATTTCGCTCCACAGACTCATTTTGGTCAGGATCGATTTGAAATCTATCATGGTTTCAGAGAAATCATACTCCATTGTTCGTTGTTCTGATAGAATATTGAACGACTACCCCTAACTAAAATCTAACCACCGAAGCAAAAATTATTTCACACCACAGACTCATTTTGGTCAGGATCGATTTGAAATCTATCATGGTTTCAGAGAAATCATACTCCATTGTTCGTTGTTCTGATAGAATATTGAATGACTACCCCTAACTAAAATCTAACCACCGAAGCAAAAATTATTTCGCACCACAGACTCATTTTGGTCAGGATCGATTTGAAATCTATCATGGTTTCAGAGAAATCATACTCCATTGTTCGTTGTTCTGATAGAATATTGAACGACTACCCCTAACTAAAATCTAACCACCGAAGCAAAAATTATTTCACACCACAGACTCATTTTGGTCAGGATCGATTTGAAATCTATCATGGTTTCAGAGAAATCATACTCCATTGTTCGTTGTTCTGATAGAATATTGAACGACTACCCCTAACTAAAATCTAACCACCGAAGCAAAAATTATTTCACACCACAGACTCATTTTGGTCAGTATCGATTTGAAATCTATCATGGTTTCAGAGAAATCATACTTCATGGTTCGTAGTTCTGATAGAATGTTGAACGACTGCCCCTAACTAAAATCTAACCACCGAAGCAAAAATTATTTCACACCACAGACTCATTTTGGTCAGTATCGATTTGAAATCTATCATGGTTTCAGAGAAATCATACTTCATGGTTCGTAGTTCTGATAGAATGTTGAACGACTACCCCTCACTAAAATCTATCCACTCTACAAAAATTATTTCACACCACAGACTCATTTTGGTCAGTATCGATTTGAAATCTATCATGGTTTCAGAGAAATCATACTTCATGGTTCGTAGTTCTGATAGAATGTTGAACGACTACCCCTAACTAAAATCTATCCACTCAACAAAAATTATTTCACACCACAGACTCATTTTGGTCAGTATCGATTTGAAATCTATCATGGTTTCAGAGAAATCATACTTCATGGTTCGTAGTTCTGATAGAATGTTGAACGACTACCCCTAACTAAAACCTAACCACCGAAGCAAAAATTATTTCGCACCACAGACTCATTTTGGTCAGGATCGATTTGAAATCTATCATGGTTTCAGAGAAATCATACTTCATGGTTCGTAGTTCTGATAGAATGTTGAACGACTACCCCTAACTAAAACCTAACCACCGAAGCAAAAATTATTTCGCACCACAGACTCATTTTGGTCAGGATCGATTTGAAATCTATCATGGTTTCAGAGAAATCATACTTCATGGTTCGTAGTTCTGATAGAATGTTGAACGACTACCCCTAACTAATATCTATCCACCGAAGCAAAAATTATTTCGCACCACAGACTCATTTTGGTCAGGATCGATTTGAAATCTATCATGGTTTCAGAGAAATCATACTCCATTGTTCGTTGTTCTGATAGAATATTGAACGACTACCCCTAACTAAAATCTAACCACCGAAGCAAAAATTATTTCACACCACAGACTCATTTTGGTCAGGATCGATTTGAAATCTATCATGGTTTCAGAGAAATCATACTCCATTGTTCGTTGTTCTGATAGAATATTGAATGACTACCCCTAACTAAAATCTAACCACCGAAGCAAAAATTATTTCGCACCACAGACTCATTTTGGTCAGGATCGATTTGAAATCTATCATGGTTTCAGAGAAATCATACTCCATTGTTCGTTGTTCTGATAGAATATTGAACGACTACCCCTAACTAAAATCTAACCACCGAAGCAAAAATTATTTCACACCACAGACTCATTTTGGTCAGGATCGATTTGAAATCTATCATGGTTTCAGAGAAATCATACTCCATTGTTCGTTGTTCTGATAGAATATTGAACGACTACCCCTAACTAAAATCTAACCACCGAAGCAAAAATTATTTCACACCACAGACTCATTTTGGTCAGTATCGATTTGAAATCTATCATGGTTTCAGAGAAATCATACTTCATGGTTCGTAGTTCTGATAGAATGTTGAACGACTGCCCCTAACTAAAATCTAACCACCGAAGCAAAAATTATTTCACACCACAGACTCATTTTGGTCAGTATCGATTTGAAATCTATCATGGTTTCAGAGAAATCATACTTCATGGTTCGTAGTTCTGATAGAATGTTGAACGACTACCCCTCACTAAAATCTATCCACCGAAGCAAAAATTATTTCACACCACAGACTCATTTTGGTCAGGATCGATTTGAAATCTATCATGGTTTCAGAGAAATCATACTTCATGGTTCGTAGTTCTGATAGAATATTGAACGACTACCCCTAACTAAAATCTATCCACTCAACGAAAATTATTTCACACCACAGACTCATTTTGGTCAGGATCGATTTGAAATCTATCATTCTTTCAGAGAAATCATACTTCATGGTTCGTAGTTCTGATAGAATGTTGAACGACTACCCCTAACTAAAATCTATCCACTCAACAAAAATTATTTCACACCACAGACTCATTTTGGTCAGGATCGATTTGAAATCCACCATGGTTTCAGAGAAACTCAACAAAAATTATTTCACAAAACAGACCCATTTTGGTCCGGATCGATTTGAAATCTATCATGGTTTCAGAGAAATCATACTCCATGGTTCGTTGTTCTGATAGAATGTTGAACGACTACCCCTCACTAAAATCTATCCACTCAACAAAAATTATTTCACACCACAGATTCATTTTGGTCAGTATCGATTTGAAATCTATCATGGTTTCAGAGAAATCATACTCCATGGTTCGTTGTTCTGAAAGAATGTTGAACGACTACCCCTAACTAAAATCTATCCACTCAACGAAAATTATTTCACACCACAGACTCATTTTGGTCAGGATCGATTTGAAATCTATCATTCTTTCAGAGAAATCATACTTCATGGTTCGTAGTTCTGATAGAATGTTGAACGACTACCCCTAACTAAAATCTATCCACTCAACAAAAATTATTTCACACCACAGACTCATTTTGGTCAGGATCGATTTGAAATCCACCATGGTTTCAGAGAAACTCAACAAAAATTATTTCACAAAACAGACCCATTTTGGTCCGGATCGATTTGAAATCTATCATGGTTTCAGAGAAATCATACTCCATGGTTCGTAGTTCTGCTGGAATATTGAACGACTACCCCTAACTAAAATCTAACCACCGAAGCAAAAATTATTTCACACCACAGACTCATTTTGGTCAGGATCGATTTGAAATCTATCATGGTTTCAGAGAAATCATACTCCATTGTTCGTTGTTCTGATAGAATATTGAACGACTACCCCTAACTAAAATCTAACCACCGAAGCAAAAATTATTTCACACCACAGACTCATTTTGGTCAGGATCGATTTGAAATCTATCATGGTTTCAGAGAAATCATACTTCATGGTTCGTAGTTCTGATAGAATGTTGAACGACTACCCCTCACTAAAATCTATCCACTCTACAAAAATTATTTCACACCACAGACTCATTTTGGTCAGTATCGATTTGAAATCTATCATGGTTTCAGAGAAATCATACTTCATGGTTCGTAGTTCTGATAGAATATTGAACGACTACCCCTAACTAAAATCTATCCACTCAACGAAAATTATTTCACACCACAGACTCATTTTGGTCAGGATCGATTTGAAATCTATCATTCTTTCAGAGAAATCATACTTCATGGTTCGTAGTTCTGATAGAATGTTGAACGACTACCCCTAACTAAAATCTATCCACTCAACAAAAATTATTTCACACCACAGACTCATTTTGGTCAGGATCGATTTGAAATCCACCATGGTTTCAGAGAAACTCAACAAAAATTATTTCACAAAACAGACCCATTTTGGTCCGGATCGATTTGAAATCTATCATGGTTTCAGAGAAATCATACTCCATGGTTCGTTGTTCTGATAGCATGTTGAACGACTACCTCTAACTAAAATCTATTTACTCAACAAAAATTATTTCACACCACAGATTCATTTTGGTCAGTATCGATTTGAAATCTATCATGGTTTCAGAGAAATCATACTCCATGGTTCGTTGTTCTGAAAGAATGTTGAACGACTACCCCTAACTAAAATCTATCCACTCAACAAAAATTATTTCACACCAGAGATTCATTTTGGTCAGTATCGATTTGAAATCTATCATGGTTTCAGAGAAATCATACTCCATGGTTCGTTGTTCTGAAAGAATGTTGAACGACTACCCCTAACTAAAATCTATCCACTCAACAAAAATTATTTCACTCCACAGATTCATTTTGGTCAGTATCGATTTGAAATCTATCATGGTTTCAGAGAAATCATACTCCATGGTTCGTTGTTCTGAAAGAATGTTGAACGACTACCCCTAACTAAAATCTATCCACTCAACAAAAATTATTTCACACCAGAGATTCATTTTGGTCAGTATCGATTTGAAATCTATCATGGTTTCAGAGAAATCATACTTCATGGTTCGTAGTTCTGATAGAATGTTGAACGACTACCCCTAACTAAAATCTAACCACCGAAGCAAAAATTATTTCACACCACAGACTCATTTTGGTCAGGATCGATTTGAAATCTATCATGGTTTCAGAGAAATCATACTCCATTGTTCGTTGTTCTGATAGAATATTGAACGACTACCCCTAACTAAAATCTAACCACCGAAGCAAAAATTATTTCACACCACAGACTCATTTTGGTCAGTATCGATTTGAAATCTATCATGGTTTCAGAGAAATCATACTTCATGGTTCGTAGTTCTGATAGAATGTTGAACGACTACCCCTAACTAAAATCTAACCACCGAAGCAAAAATTATTTCACACCACAGACTCATTTTGGTCAGTATCGATTTGAAATCTATCATGGTTTCAGAGAAATCATACTTCATGGTTCGTAGTTCTGATAGAATGTTGAACGACTACCCCTCACTAAAATCTATCCACTGTACAAAAATTATTTCACACCACAGACTCATTTTGGTCAGTATCGATTTGAAATCTATCATTTTGGTCAGGATCGATTTGAAATCCACCATGGTTTCAGAGAAACTCAACAAAAATTATTTCACAAAACAGACCCATTTTGGTCCGGATCGATTTGAAATCTATCATGGTTTCAGAGAAATCATACTCCATGGTTCGTTGTTCTGATAGAATGTTGAACGACTACCCCTAACTAAAATCTATCCACTCAACAAAAATTATTTCACACCACAGATTCATTTTGGTCAGTATCGATTTGAAATCTATCATGGTTTCAGAGAAATCATACTCCATGGTTCGTTGTTCTGAAAGAATGTTGAACGACTACCCCTAACTAAAATCTATCCACTCAACGAAAATTATTTCACACCACAGACTCATTTTGGTCAGGATCGATTTGAAATCTATCATTCTTTCAGAGAAATCATACTTCATGGTTCGTAGTTCTGATAGAATGTTGAACGACTACCCCTAACTAAAATCTATCCACTCAACAAAAATTATTTCACACCACAGACTCATTTTGGTCAGGATCGATTTGAAATCCACCATGGTTTCAGAGAAACTCAACAAAAATTATTTCACAAAACAGACCCATTTTGGTCCGGATCGATTTGAAATCTATCATGGTTTCAGAGAAATCATACTCCATGGTTCGTAGTTCTGCTGGAATATTGAACGACTACCCCTAACTAAAATCTAACCACCGAAGCAAAAATTATTTCACACCACAGACTCATTTTGGTCAGGATCGATTTGAAATCTATCATGGTTTCAGAGAAATCATACTCCATTGTTCGTTGTTCTGATAGAATATTGAACGACTACCCCTAACTAAAATCTAACCACCGAAGCAAAAATTATTTCACACCACAGACTCATTTTGGTCAGGATCGATTTGAAATCTATCATGGTTTCAGAGAAATCATACTTCATGGTTCGTAGTTCTGATAGAATGTTGAACGACTACCCCTCACTAAAATCTATCCACTCTACAAAAATTATTTCACACCACAGACTCATTTTGGTCAGGATCGATTTGAAATCTATCATGGTTTCAGAGAAATCATACTTCATGGTTCGTAGTTCTGATAGAATATTGAACGACTACCCCTAACTAAAATCTATCCACTCAACGAAAATTATTTCACACCACAGACTCATTTTGGTCAGGATCGATTTGAAATCTATCATTCTTTCAGAGAAATCATACTTCATGGTTCGTAGTTCTGATAGAATGTTGAACGACTACCCATAACTAAATTCTATCCACTCAACAAAAATTATTTCACACCACAGACTCATTTTGGTCAGGATCGATTTGAAATCCACCATGGTTTCAGAGAAACTCAACAAAAATTATTTCACAAAACAGACCCATTTTGGTCCGGATCGATTTGAAATCTATCATGGTTTCAGAGAAATCATACTCCATGGTTCGTTGTTCTGATAGCATGTTGAACGACTACCTCTAACTAAAATCTATTTACTCAACAAAAATTATTTCACACCACAGATTCATTTTGGTCAGTATCGATTTGAAATCTATCATGGTTTCAGAGAAATCATACTCCATGGTTCGTTGTTCTGAAAGAATGTTGAACGACTACCCCTAACTAAAATCTATCCACTCAACAAAAATTATTTCACACTAGAGATTCATTTTGGTCAGTATCGATTTGAAATCTATCATGGTTTCAGAGAAATCATACTCCATGGTTCGTTGTTCTGAAAGAATGTTGAACGACTACCCCTAACTAAAATCTATCCACTCAACAAAAATTATTTCACTCCACAGATTCATTTTGGTCAGTATCGATTTGAAATCTATCATGGTTTCAGAGAAATCATACTCCATGGTTCGTTGTTCTGAAAGAATGTTGAACGACTACCCCTAACTAAAATCTATCCACTCAACAAAAATTATTTCACACCAGAGATTCATTTTGGTCAGTATCGATTTGAAATCTATCATGGTTTCAGAGAAATCATACTTCATGGTTCGTAGTTCTGATAGAATGTTGAACGACTACCCCTAACTAATATCTATCCACCGAAGCAAAAATTATTTCGCACCACAGACCCATTTTGGTCAGGATCGATTTGAAATCTATCATGGTTTCAGAGAAATCATACTCCATTGTTCGTTGTTCTGATAGAATATTGAACGACTACCCCTAACTAAAATCTAACCACCGAAGCAAAAATTATTTCACACCACAGACTCATTTTGGTCAGGATCGATTTGAAATCTATCATGGTTTCAGAGAAATCATACTCCATTGTTCGTTGTTCTGATAGAATATTGAACGACTACCCCTAACTAAAATCTAACCACCGAAGCAAAAATTATTTCGCACCACAGACTCATTTTGGTCAGGATCGATTTGAAATCTATCATGGTTTCAGAGAAATCATACTCCATTGTTCGTTGTTCTGATAGAATATTGAACGACTACCCCTAACTAAAATCTAACCACCGAAGCAAAAATTATTTCACACCACAGACTCATTTTGGTCAGGATCGATTTGAAATCTATCATGGTTTCAGAGAAATCATACTCCATGGTTCGTTGTTCTGATAGAATATTGAACGACTACCCCTAACTAAAATCTAACCACCGAAGCAAAAATTATTTCACACCACAGACTCATTTTGGTCAGTATCGATTTGAAATCTATCATGGTTTCAGAGAAATCATACTTCATGGTTCGTAGTTCTGATAGAATGTTGAACGACTACCCCTAACTAAAATCTAACCACCGAAGCAAAAATTATTTCACACCACAGACTCATTTTGGTCAGTATCGATTTGAAATCTATCATGGTTTCAGAGAAATCATACTTCATGGTTCGTAGTTCTGATAGAATGTTGAACGACTACCCCTCACTAAAATCTATCCACTGTACAAAAATTATTTCACACCACAGACTCATTTTGGTCAGTATCGATTTGAAATCTATCATTTTGGTCAGGATCGATTTGAAATCCACCATGGTTTCAGAGAAACTCAACAAAAATTATTTCACAAAACAGACCCATTTTGGTCCGGATCGATTTGAAATCTATCATGGTTTCAGAGAAATCATACTCCATGGTTCGTAGTTCTGCTGGAATATTGAACGACTACCCCTAACTAAAATCTAACCACCGAAGCAAAAATTATTTCACACCACAGACTCATTTTGGTCAGGATCGATTTGAAATCTATCATGGTTTCAGAGAAATCATACTCCATTGTTCGTTGTTCTGATAGAATATTGAACGACTACCCCTAACTAAAATCTAACCACCGAAGCAAAAATTATTTCACACCACAGACTCATTTTGGTCAGGATCGATTTGAAATCTATCATGGTTTCAGAGAAATCATACTTCATGGTTCGTAGTTCTGATAGAATGTTGAACGACTACCCCTCACTAAAATCTATCCACTCTACAAAAATTATTTCACACCACAGACTCATTTTGGTCAGGATCGATTTGAAATCTATCATGGTTTCAGAGAAATCATACTTCATGGTTCGTAGTTCTGATAGAATATTGAACGACTACCCCTAACTAAAATCTATCCACTCAACGAAAATTATTTCACACCACAGACTCATTTTGGTCAGGATCGATTTGAAATCTATCATTCTTTCAGAGAAATCATACTTCATGGTTCGTAGTTCTGATAGAATGTTGAACGACTACCCCTAACTAAAATCTATCCACTCAACAAAAATTATTTCACACCACAGACTCATTTTGGTCAGGATCGATTTGAAATCCACCATGGTTTCAGAGAAACTCAACAAAAATTATTTCACAAAACAGACCCATTTTGGTCCGGATCGATTTGAAATCTATCATGGTTTCAGAGAAATCATACTCCATGGTTCGTTGTTCTGATAGCATGTTGAACGACTACCTCTAACTAAAATCTATTTACTCAACAAAAATTATTTCACACCACAGATTCATTTTGGTCAGTATCGATTTGAAATCTATCATGGTTTCAGAGAAATCATACTCCATGGTTCGTTGTTCTGAAAGAATGTTGAACGACTACCCCTAACTAAAATCTATCCACTCAACAAAAATTATTTCACACCAGAGATTCATTTTGGTCAGTATCGATTTGAAATCTATCATGGTTTCAGAGAAATCATACTCCATGGTTCGTTGTTCTGAAAGAATGTTGAACGACTACCCCTAACTAAAATCTATCCACTCAACAAAAATTATTTCACTCCACAGATTCATTTTGGTCAGTATCGATTTGAAATCTATCATGGTTTCAGAGAAATCATACTCCATGGTTCGTTGTTCTGAAAGAATGTTGAACGACTACCCCTAACTAAAATCTATCCACTCAACGAAAATTATTTCACACCACAGACTCATTTTGGTCAGGATCGATTTGAAATCTATCATTCTTTCAGAGAAATCATACTTCATGGTTCGTAGTTCTGATAGAATGTTGAACGACTACCCCTAACTAATATCTATCCACCGAAGCAAAAATTATTTCGCACCACAGACTCATTTTGGTCAGGATCGATTTGAAATCTATCATGGTTTCAGAGAAATCATACTCCATTGTTCGTTGTTCTGATAGAATATTGAACGACTACCCCTAACTAAAATCTAACCACCGAAGGAAAAATTATTTCACACCACAGACTCATTTTGGTCAGGATCGATTTGAAATCTATCATGGTTTCAGAGAAATCATACTCCATTGTTCGTTGTTCTGATAGAATATTGAACGACTACCCCTAACTAAAATCTAACCACCGAAGCAAAAATTATTTCGCACCACAGACTCATTTTGGTCAGGATCGATTTGAAATCTATCATGGTTTCAGAGAAATCATACTCCATTGTTCGTTGTTCTGATAGAATATTGAACGACTACCCCTAACTAAAATCTAACCACCGAAGCAAAAATTATTTCACACCACAGACTCATTTTGGTCAGGATCGATTTGAAATCTATCATGGTTTCAGAGAAATCATACTCCATTGTTCGTTGTTCTGATAGAATATTGAACGACTACCCCTAACTAATATCTAACCACCGAAGCAAAAATTATTTCACACCACAGACTCATTTTGGTCAGTATCGATTTGAAATCTATCATGGTTTCAGAGAAATCATACTCCATTGTTCGTTGTTCTGAAAGAATGTTGAACGACTACCCCTAACTAAAATCTATCCACTCAACAAAAATTATTTCACACCAGAGATTCATTTTGGTCAGTATCGATTTGAAATCTATCATGGTTTCAGAGAAATCATACTCCATGGTTCGTTGTTCTGAAAGAATGTTGAACGACTACCCCTAACTAAAATCTATCCACTCAACAAAAATTATTTCACTCCACAGATTCATTTTGGTCAGTATCGATTTGAAATCTATCATGGTTTCAGAGAAATCATACTCCATGGTTCGTTGTTCTGAAAGAATGTTGAACGACTACCCCTAACTAAAATCTATCCACTCAACGAAAATTATTTCACACCACAGACTCATTTTGGTCAGGATCGATTTGAAATCTATCATTCTTTCAGAGAAATCATACTTCATGGTTCGTAGTTCTGATAGAATGTTGAACGACTACCCCTAACTAATATCTATCCACCGAAGCAAAAATTATTTCGCACCACAGACTCATTTTGGTCAGGATCGATTTGAAATCTATCATGGTTTCAGAGAAATCATACTCCATTGTTCGTTGTTCTGATAGAATATTGAACGACTACCCCTAACTAAAATCTAACCACCGAAGCAAAAATTATTTCACACCACAGACTCATTTTGGTCAGTATCGATTTGAAATCTATCATGGTTTCAGAGAAATCATACTTCATGGTTCGTAGTTCTGATAGAATGTTGAACGACTACCCCTAACTAAAATCTAACCACCGAAGCAAAAATTATTTCACACCACAGACTCATTTTGGTCAGTATCGATCTGAAATCTATCATGGTTTCAGAGAAATCATACTTCATGGTTCGTAGTTCTGATAGAATGTTGAACGACTACCCCTCACTAAAATCTATCCACTGTACAAAAATTATTTCACACCACAGACTCATTTTGGTCAGTATCGATTTGAAATCTATCATGGTTTCAGAGAAATCATACTTCATGGTTCGTAGTTCTGATAGAATGTTGAACGACTACCCCTCACTAAAATCTATCCACTCTAGAAAAATTATTTCACACCACAGACTCATTTTGGTCAGGATCGATTTGAAATCTATCATTCTTTCAGAGAAATCATACTTCATGGTTCGTAGTTCTGATAGAATATTGAACGACTACCCCTAACTAAAATCTATCCACTCAACGAAAATTATTTCACACCACAGACTCATTTTGGTCAGGATCGATTTGAAATCTATCATTCTTTCAGAGAAATCATACTTCATGGTTCGTAGTTCTGATAGAATGTTGAACGACTACCCCTAACTAAAATCTATCCACTCAACAAAAATTATTTCACACCACAGACTCATTTTGGTCATAATCGATTTGAAATCCACCATGGTTTCAGAGAAACTCAACAAAAATTATTTCACAAAACAGACCCATTTTGGTCCGGATCGATTTGAAATGTATCATGGTTTCAGAGAAATCATACTCCATGGTTCGTTGTTCTGATAGAATGTTGAACGACTACCCCTAACTAAAATCTATCCACTCAACAAAAATTATTTCACACCACAGATTCATTTTGGTCAGTATCGATTTGAAATCTATAATGGTTTCAGAGAAATCATACTCCATGGTTCGTTGTTCTGAAAGAATGTTGAACGACTACCCCTAACTAAAATCTATCCACTCAACGAAAATTATTTCACACCACAGACTCATTTTGGTCAGGATCGATTTGAAATCTATCATGGTTTCAGAGAAATCATACTTCATGGTTCGTAGTTCTGATAGAATGTTGAACGACTACCCCTAACTAAAATCTATCCACTCAACAAAAATTATTTCACACCACAGACTCATTTTGGTCAGGATCGATTTGAAATCCACCATGGTTTCAGAGAAACTCAACAAAAATTATTTCACAAAACAGACCCATTTTGGTCCGGATCGATTTGAAATCTATCATGGTTTCAGAGAAATCATACTCCATGGTTCGTAGTTCTGATAGAATATTGAACGACTACCCCTAACTAAAATCTAACCACCGAAGCAAAAATTATTTCACACCACAGACTCATTTTGGTCAGGATCGATTTGAAATCTATCATGGTTTCAGAGAAATCATACTCCATTGTTCGTTGTTCTGATAGAATATTGAACGACTACCCCTAACTAAAATCTAACCACCGAAGCAAAAATTATTTCACACCACAGACTCATTTTGGTCAGTATCGATTTGAAATCTATCATGGTTTCAGAGAAATCATACTTCATGGTTCGTAGTTCTGATAGAATGTTGAACGACTACCCCTCACTAAAATCTATCCACTCTACAAAAATTATTTCACACCACAGACTCATTTTGGTCAGGATCGATTTGAACTCTATCATGGTTTCAGAGAAATCATACTTCATGGTTCGTAGTTCTGATAGAATATTGAACGACTACCCCTAACTAAAATCTATCCACTCAACGAAAATTATTTCACACCACAGACTCATTTTGGTCAGGATCGATTTGAAATCTATCATTCTTTCAGAGAAATCATACTTCATGGTTCGTAGTTCTGATAGAATGTTGAACGACTACCCCTAACTAAAATCTATCCACTCAACAAAAATTATTTCACACCACAGACTCATTTTGGTCAGGATCGATTTGAAATCCACCATGGTTTCAGAGAAACTCAACCAAAATTATTTCACAAAACAGACCCATTTTGGTCCGGATCGATTTGAAATCTATCATGGTTTCAGAGAAATCATACTCCATGGTTCGTTGTTCTGATAGAATGTTGAACGACTACCCCTAACTAAAATCTATCCACTCAACAAAAATTATTTCACACCACAGATTCATTTTGGTCAGTATCGATTTGAAATCTATCATGGTTTCAGAGAAATCATACTCCATGGTTCGTTGTTCTGAAAGAATGTTGAACGACTACCCCTAACTAAAATCTATCCACTCAACAAAAATTATTTCACACCAGAGATTCATTTTGGTCAGTATCGATTTGAAATCTATCATGGTTTCAGAGAAATCATACTCCATGATTCGTTGTTCTGAAAGAATGTTGAACGACTACCCCTAACTAAAATCTATACACCGAAGCAAAAATTATTTCACACCACAGACTTATTTTGGTCAGGATCGATTTGAAATCTACCATGGTTTCAGAGAAATCATACTTCATGGTTCGTAGTTCTGATAGAATCTTGAACGACTACCCCTAACTAATATCTATCCAATCAACAAAAGTTATTTCACACCACAGACTCATTTTGGTCAGGATCGATTTGAAATCTACCATGTTTTCAGAGAAATCATACTTCATGGTTCGTAGTTCTGATAGAATGTTGAACGTCTACCCCTAACTAATATCTATCCACTCAACAAAAATTGTTTCACACGACAGACCCATTTGGGTCAGGTTCGATTTGAAATCTATCATGGTTTCAGAGAAATCATACTTCATTGTTCGTAGTTCTGATAGAATGTTGAACGTCTACCCCTAACTAATATCTATCCACTCAACAAAAATTATTTCACACGACAGACCCATTTGGGTCAGGTTCGATTTGAAATCTATCATGGTTTCAGAGAAATCATACTTCATGGTTCGTAGTTCTGATAGAATGTTGAACGTCTACCCCTAACTAATATCTATCCACTCAACAAAAATTATTTCACACGACAGACCCATTTGGGTCAGGTTCGATTTGAAATCTATCATGGTTTCAGGGAAATCATACTTCATGGTTCGTAGTTCTGATAGCATGTTGAACGTCTACCCCTAACTAATATCTATCCACTCAACAAAAATTATTTCACACCACAGACTCATTTTGGTCAGGATCGATTTGAAATCCACCATGGTTTCAGAGAAACTCAACAAAAATTATTTCACAAAACAGACCCATTTTGGTCCGGATCGATTTGAAATCTATCATGGTTTCAGAGAAATCATACTCCATGGTTCGTAGTTCTGATAGAATATTGAACGACTACCCTTAACTAAAATCTAACCACCGAAGCAAAAATTATTTCACACCACAGACTCATTTTGGTCAGGATCGATTTGAAATCTATCATGGTTTCAGAGAAATCATACTCCATTGTTCGTTGTTCTGATAGAATATTGAACGACTACCCCTAACTAAAATCTAACCACCGAAGCAAAAATTATTTCACACCACAGACTCATTTTGGTCAGTATCGATTTGAAATCTATCATGGTTTCAGAGAAATCATACTTCATGGTTCGTAGTTCTGATAGAATGTTGAACGACTACCCCTCACTAAAATCTATCCACTCTACAAAAATTATTTCACACCACAGACTCATTTTGGTCAGGATCGATTTGAAATCTATCATGGTTTCAGAGAAATCATACTTCATGGTTCGTAGTTCTGATAGAATATTGAACGACTACCCCTAACTAAAATCTATCCACTCAACGAAAATTATTTCACACCACAGACTCATTTTGGTCAGGATCGATTTGAAATCTATCATTCTTTCAGAGAAATCATACTTCATGGTTCGTAGTTCTGATAGAATGTTGAACGACTACCCCTAACTAAAATCTATCCACTCAACAAAAATTATTTCACACCACAGACTCATTTTGGTCAGGATCGATTTGAAATCCACCATGGTTTCAGAGAAACTCAACAAAAATTATTTCACAAAACAGACCCATTTTGGTCCGGATCGATTTGAAATCTATCATGGTTTCAGAGAAATCATACTCCATGGTTCGTAGTTCTGATAGAATGTTGAACGACTACCCCTAACTAAAATCTATCCACTCAACAAAAATGATTTCACACCACAGATTCATTTTGGTCAGTATCGATTTGAAATCTATCATGGTTTCAGAGAAATCATACTCCATGGTTCGTTGTTCTGAAAGAATGTTGAACGACTACCCCTAACTAAAATCTATCCACTCAACAAAAATTATTTCACACCAGAGATTCATTTTGGTCAGTATCGATTTGAAATCTATCATGGTTTCAGAGAAATCATACTCCATGATTCGTTGTTCTGAAAGAATGTTGAACGACTACCCCTAATTAAATCTATACACCGAAGCAAAAATTATTTCACACCACAGACTTATTTTGGTCAGGATCGATTTGAAATCTACCATGGTTTCAGAGAAATCATACTTCATGGTTCGTAGTTCTGATAGAATCTTGAACGACTACCCCTAACTAATATCTATCCAATCAACAAAAGTTATTTCACACCACAGACTCATTTTGGTCAGGATCGATTTGAAATCTACCATGTTTTCAGAGAAATCATACTTCATGGTTCGTAGTTCTGATAGAATGTTGAACGTCTACCCCTAACTAATATCTATCCACTCAACAAAAATTGTTTCACACGACAGACCCATTTGGGTCAGGTTCGATTTGAAATCTATCATGGTTTCAGAGAAATCATACTTCATTGTTCGTAGTTCTGATAGAATGTTGAACGTCTACCCCTAACTAATATCTATCCACTCAACAAAAATTATTTCACACGACAGACCCATTTGGGTCAGGTTCGATTTGAAATCTATCATGGTTTCAGAGAAATCATACTTCATGGTTCGTAGTTCTGATAGAATGTTGAACGTCTACCCCTAACTAATATCTATCCACTCAACAAAAATTATTTCACACGACAGACCCATTTGGGTCAGGTTCGATTTGAAATCTATCATGGTTTCAGGGAAATCATACTTCATGGTTCGTAGTTCTGATAGCATGTTGAACGTCTACCCCTAACTAATATCTATCTACTCAACAAAAATTATTTCACACGACAGACTCATTTGTTTCAGGTTCGATGTGAAATCTATCATGGTTTCAGAGAAATCATACTTCATGGTTCGTAGTTCTGATAGAATGTTGAACGTCTACCCCTAACTAAAATCTATCCACTCAACAAAAATTATTTCACACCACAGACTCATTGTGGTCAGGATCGATTTAAAATCTACCATAGTTTCAGAGAAATCATACTTCATGGTTCGTAGTTCTGATAGAATGTTGAACGACGACCCCTAACTAAAATCTATCCACCGAAGCAAAAATTATTTCACACGACAGACCCATTTGGGTCAGGTTCGATTTGAAATCTATCATGGTTTCAGAGAAATCATACTTCATGGTTCGTAGTTCTGATAGAATGTTGAACGTCTACCCCTAACTAATATCTATCCACTCAACAAAAATTATTTCACACGACAGACCCATTTGGGTCAGGTTCGATTTGAAATCTATCATGGTTTCAGAGAAATCATACTTCATGGTTCGTAGTTCTGATAGAATGTTGAACGACTACCCCTAACTAAAATCTATCCACCGTAGCAAAAATTATTTCACACCACAGACTCATTTTGGTCAGGATCGATTTGAAATAGACTATGGTTTTATAGAAATCATACTTCATGGTTCGTAGTTCTGATAGAATGTTGAACGACTACCCCTAACTAAAATCTATCCACCGTAGCAAAAATTATTTCACACCACAGACTTATTTTGGTCAGGATCGATTTGAAATCTACCATGGTTTCAGAGAAATCATACTTCATGGTTCGTAGTTCTGATAGAATGTTGAACGTCTACCCCTAACTAATATCTATCCACTCAACAAAAATTATTTCACACGACAGACCCATTTGGGTCAGGTTCGATTTGAAATCTATCATGGTTTCAGAGAAATCATACTTCATGGTTCGTAGTTCTGATAGAATGTTGAACGACTAACCCTAACTAACATCTATCCACCGAAGCAAAAATTATTTCACACCACAGACTCATTTTGGTCAGGATCGATTTGAAATCTATCATGGTTTCAGAGAAATCATACTCCATGGTTCGTTGTTCTGAAAGAATGTTGAACGACTACCCCTAACTAAAATCTATTCACTCAACAAAAATTATTTCACAAAACAGAATCATTTTGGTCCGGATCGATTTGAAATCTATCATGGTCTCAGAGAAATCATACTCCATGGTTCGTTGTTCTGATAGAATGTTGAACGACTACCCCTAACTAAAATCTATCCACCGAAGCAAAAATTATTTCACACCACAGACTTATTTTGGTCAGGATCGATTTGAAATCTACCATGGTTTCAGAGAAATCATACTTCATGGTTCGTAGTTCTGATAGAATGTTGAACGACTACCCCTAACTAATATCTATCCACTCAAAAAAATTATTTCACACCACAGACCCATTTGGGTCAGGATCGATTTGAAATCTACTATGGTTTCCGAGAAATCATACTCCATGGTTCGTTGTTCTGAAAGAATGTTGAACGACTACCCCTAACTAATATCTATCCACTCAACAAAAATTATTTCACACCAGAGATTCATTTTGGTCAGTATCGATTTGAAATCTATCATGGTTTCAGAGAAATCATACTCCATGGTTCGTTGTTCTGAAAGAATGTTGAACGACTACCCCTAACTAAAATCTATCCACCGAAGCAAAAATTATTTCACACCACAGACTTATTTTGGTCAGGATCGATCTGAAATCTACCATGGTTTCAGAGAAATCATACTTCATGGTTCGTAGTTCTGATAGAATGTTGAACGACTACCCCTAACTAATATCTATCCACTCAAAAAAATTATTTCACACCACAGACCCATTTGGGTCAGGATCGATTTGAAATCTACTATGGTTTCCGAGAAATCATACTAAATGATTCGTTGTTCTGATAGAATGTTGAACGACTACCCCTAACTAAAATCTATCCACTCAACAAAAATTATTTCACACCACAGATTCACTTTGGTCAGGATCGATTTGAAATCTATCATGGTTGCAGAGAAATCATACTTCATGGTTCGTAGTTCTGATAGAATGTTGAACGACTAACCCTAACTAAAATCTATCCACTCAACAAAAATTATTTCACACCACAGACTCATTTTGATCAGCATCGATTTGAAATCTATCATGGTTTCAGAGAAATCATACTTCATGGTTCGTAGTTCTAATAGAATGTTGAACGACTACCCCTAACTAAAATCTATCCACCGAAGCAAAAATTACTTCACACGACAGACTTATTTTGGTTAAGATCGATTTGAAATCTACCATGGTTTCAGAGAAATCATACTTCATGGTTTGTAGTTCTGATAGAATGTTGAACGACTACCCCTAACTAAAATCTATCCACCGAAGCAGAAATTATTTCACACCACAGACTCATTTTGGTCAGGATCGATTTGATTTCCACCATGGTTTCAGAGAAATCGTACTTCATTGTTCGTTGTTCTGATAGAATGTTGAACGACTACCCCTAACTAAAATCTATCCACCGAAGCAAAAATTATTTCGCACCATAGACTCATTTTGGTCAGGATCGATTTGAAATCTATCATGGTTTCAGAGAAATCATACTCCATTGTTCGTTGTTCTGATAGAATATTGAACGACTACCCCTAACTAAAATCTAACCACCGAAGCAAAAATTATTTCACACCACAGACTCATTTTGGTCAGTATCGATTTGAAATCTATCATGGTTTCAGAGAAATCATACTTCATGGTTCGTAGTTCTGATAGAATGTTGAACGACTACCCCTCACTAAAATCTATCCACTCTACAAAAATTATTTCACACCACAGACTCATTTTGGTCAGGATCGATTTGAAATCTATCATGGTTTCAGAGAAATCATACTTCATGGTTCGTAGTTCTGATAGAATATTGAACGACTACCCCTAACTAAAATCTATCCACTCAACGAAAATTATTTCACACCACAGACTCATTTTGGTCAGGATCGATTTGAAATCTATCATTCTTTCAGAGAAATCATACTTCATGGTTCGTAGTTCTGATAGAATGTTGAACGACTACCCCTAACTAAAATCTATCCACTCAACAAAAATTATTTCACACCACAGACTCATTTTGGTCAGGATCGATTTGAAATCCACCATGGTTTCAGAGAAACTCAACAAAAATTATTTCACAAAACAGACCCATTTTGGTCCGGATCGATTTGAAATCTATCATGGTTTCAGAGAAATCATACTCCATGGTTCGTTGTTCTGATAGAATGTTGAACGACTACCCCTAACTAAAATCTATCCACTCAACAAAAATTATTTCACACCACAGATTCATTTTGGTCAGTATCGATTTCAAATCTATCATGGTTTCAGAGAAATCATACTCCATGGTTCGTTGTTCTGAAAGAATGTTGAACGACTACCCCTAACTAAAATCTATCCACCGAAGCAAAAATTATTTCACACCACAGACTTATTTTGGTCAGGATCGATTTGAAATCTACCATGGTTTCAGAGAAATCATACTTCATGGTTCGTAGTTCTGATAGAATGTTGAACGTCTACAACTAACTAATATCTATCCACTCAACAAAAATTATTTCACACGACAGACCCATTTGGGTCAGGTTCGATTTGAAATCTATTATGGTTTCAGAGAAATCATACTCCATGATTCGTTGTTCTGATAGAATGTTGAACGACTACCCCTAACTAAAATCTATCCACTCAACAAAAATTATTTCACACCACAGACTCATTTTGGTCAGGATCGATTTGAAATCCACCATGGTTTCAGAGAAATCATACATCATGGTTCGTAGTTCTGATAGAATGTTGAACGACTACCCCTAACTGAAATCTAACCACTGAAGCAAAAATTATTTCACACCACAGACTCATTTTGGTCAGGATCGATTTGAAAACTATCATGGTTTTATAGAAATCATACTTCATGGTTCGTAGTTCTGATAGAATATTGAACGACTACCTCTAACTAAAATCTATCCACTCAACAAAAATTATTTCACACCACAGAGTCATTTTGGTCAGGATCGATTTGAAATCTATCATGGTTTCAGAGAAATCATACTCCATGGTTCGTTGTTCTGAAAGAATGTTGAACGACTACCCCTAACTAAAATCTATTCACTCAACAAAAATTATTTCACACCACAGACTCATTTTGGTCAGGATCGATTTGAAATAGACTATGGTTTTATAGAAATCATACTTCATGGTTCGTAGTTCTGATAGAATGTTGAACGTCTACCCCTAACTAATATCTATCCACTCAACAAAAATTATTTCACACGACAGACCCATTTGGGTCAGGTTCGATTTGAAATCTATCATGGTTTCAGAGAAATCATACTTCATGGTTCGTAGTTCTGATAGAATGTTGAACGTCTACCCCTAACTAATATCTATTCACTCAACAAAAATTATTTCACACCACAGACCCATTTGGGTCAGGTTCGATTTGAAATCTATCATGGTTTCAGAGAAATCATACTCCATGGTTCGTTGTTCTGAAAGAATGTTGAACGACTACCCCTAACTAAAATCTATCCACCGAAGCAAAAATTATTTCACACCACAGACTTATTTTGGTCAGGATCGATATGAAATCTACCATGGTTTCAGAGAAATCATACTTCATGGTTCGTAGTTCTGATAGAATGTTGAACGACTACCCCTAACTAATATCTATCCACTCAAAAAAATTATTTCACACCACAGACCCATTTGGGTCAGGATCGATTTGAAATCTATCATGGTTTCAGAGAAATCATACTCCATGGTTCGTTGTTCTGAAAGAATGTTGAACGACTACCCCTAACTAAAATCTATTCACTCAACAAAAATTATTTCACACCACAGACTCATTTTGGTCAGGATCGATTTGAAATCTATCATGGTTTCAGAGAAATCATACTTCATGGTTCGTAGTTCTGATAGAATATTGAACGACTACCCCTAACTAAAATCTATCCACTCAACGAAAATTATTTCACACCACAGACTCATTTTGGTCAGGATCGATTTGAAATCTATCATTCTTTCAGAGAAATCATACTTCATGGTTCGTAGTTCTGATAGAATGTTGAACGACTACCCCTAACTAAAATCTATCCACTCAACAAAAATTATTTCACACCACAGACTCATTTTGGTCAGGATCGATTTGAAATCCACCATGATTTCAGAGAAACTCAACAAAAATTATTTCACAAAACAGACCCATTTTGGTCCGGATTGATTTGAAATCTATCATGGTTTCAGAGAAATCATACTCCATGGTTCGTTGTTCTGATAGAATGTTGAACGACTACCCCTAACTAAAATCTATCCACTCAACAAAAATTATTTCACACCACAGATTCATTTTGGTCAGTATCGATTTGAAATCTATCATGGTTTCAGAGAAATCATACTCCATGGTTCGTTGTTCTGAAAGAATGTTGAACGACTACCCCTAACTAAAATCTATCCACCGAAGCAAAAATTATTTCACACCACAGACTTATTTTGGTCAGGATCGATTTGAAATCTACCATGGTTTCAGAGAAATCATACTTCATGGTTCGTAGTTCTGATAGAATGTTGAACGTCTACCCCTAACTAATATCTATCCACTCAACAAAAATTATTTCACACGACAGACCCATTTGGGTCAGGTTCGATTTGAAAGCTATTATGGTTTCAGAGAAATCATACTCCATGATTCGTTGTTCTGATAGAATGTTGAACGACTACTACTAACTAAAATCTATCCACTCAACAAAAATTATTTCACACCACAGACTCATTTTGGTCAGGATCGATTTGAAATCCACCATGGTTTCAGAGAAATCATACATCATGGTTCGTAGTTCTGATAGAATGTTGAACGACTACCCCTAACTGAAATCTAACCACTGAAGCAAAAATTATTTCACACCACAGACTCATTTTGGTCAGGATCGATTTGAAATCTATCATGGTTTCAGAGAAATCATACTTCATGGTTCGTAGTTCTGATAGAATGTTGAACGACTACCCCTAACTAAAATCTATTCACCGTAGCAAAAATTATTTCACACCACAGACTCATTTTGGTCAGGATCGATTTGAAATAGACTATGGTTTTATAGAAATCATACTTCATGGTTCGTAGTTCTGATAGAATATTGAACGACTACCTCTAACTAAAATCTATCCACTCAACAAAAATTATTTCACACCACAGAGTCATTTTGGTCAGGATCGATTTGAAATCTATCATGGTTTCAGAGAAATCATACTCCATGGTTCGTTGTTCTGAAAGAATGTTGAACGACTACCCCTAACTAAAATCTATTCACTCAACAAAAATTATTTCACACCACAGACTCATTTTGGTCAGGATCGATTTGAAATAGACTATGGTTTTATAGAAATCATACTTCATGGTTCGTAGTTCTGATAGAATGTTGAACGTCTACCCCTAACTAATATCTATCCACTCAACAAAAATTATTTCACACGACAGACCCATTTGGGTCAGGTTCGATTTGAAATCTATCATGGTTTCAGAGAAATCATACTTCATGGTTCGTAGTTCTGATAGAATGTTGAACGTCTACCCCTAACTAATATCTATTCACTCAACAAAAATTATTTCACACGACAGACCCATTTGGGTCAGGTTCGATTTGAAATCTATCATGGTTTCAGAGAAATCATACTCCATGGTTCGTTGTTCTGAAAGAATGTTGAACGACTACCCCTAACTAAAATCTATCCACCGAAGCAAAAATTATTTCACACCACAGACTTATTTTGGTCAGGATCGATTTGAAATCTACCATGGTTTCAGAGAAATCATACTTCATGGTTCGTAGTTCTGATAGAATGTTGAACGTCTACAACTAACTAATATCTATCCACTCAACAAAAATTATTTCACACGACAGACCCATTTGGGTCAGGTTCGATTTGAAATCTATTATGGTTTCAGAGAAATCATACTCCATGATTCGTTGTTCTGATAGAATGTTGAACGACTACCCCTAACTAAAATCTATCCACTCAACAAAAATTATTTCACACCACAGATTCATTTTGGTCAGTATCGATTTGAAATCTATCATGGTTTCAGAGAAATCATACTCCATGGTTCGTTGTTCTGAAAGAATGTTGAACGACTACCCCTAACTAAAATCTATTCACTCAACAAAAATTATTTCACACCACAGACTCATTTTGGTCAGGATCGATTTGAAATCTATCATGGTTTCAGAGAAATCATACTTCATGGTTCGTAGTTCTGATAGAATATTGAACGACTACCCCTAACTAAAATCTATCCACTCAACGAAAATTATTTCACACCACAGACTCATTTTGGTCAGGATCGATTTGAAATCTATCATTCTTTCAGAGAAATCATACTTCATCGTTCGTAGTTCTGATAGAATGTTGAACGACTACCCCTAACTAAAATCTATCCACCGAAGCAAATATTATTTCACACCACAGACTCATTTTGGTCAGGATCGATTTGAAATCCACCATGGTTTCAGAGAAACTCAACAAAAATTATTTCACAAAACAGACCCATTTTGGTCCGGATCGATTTGAAATCTATCATGGTTTCAGAGAAATCATACTCCATGGTTCGTTGTTCTGATAGAATGTTGAACGACTACCCCTAACTAAAATCTATCCACTCAACAAAAATTATTTCACACCACAGATTCATTTTGGTCAGTATCGATTTGAAATCTATCATGGTTTCAGAGAAATCATACTCCATGGTTCGTTGTTCTGAAAGAATGTTGCACGACTACCCCTAACTAAAATCTATCCACTCAACAAAAATTATTTCACACCACAGAGTCATTTTGGTCAGGATCGATTTGAAATCTATCATGGTTTCAGAGAAATCATACTCCATGGTTCGTTGTTCTGAAAGAATGTTGAACGACTACCCCTAACTAAAATCTATTCACTCAACAAAAATTATTTCACACCACAGACTCATTTTGGTCAGGATCGATTTGAAATAGACTATGGTTTTATAGAAATCATACTTCATGGTTCGTAGTTCTGATAGAATGTTGAACGTCTACCAATAACTAATATCTATCCACTCAACAAAAATTATTTCACACGACAGACCCATTTGGGTCAGGTTCGATTTGAAAGCTATTATGGTTTCAGAGAAATCATACTCCATGATTCGTTGTTCTGATAGAATGTTGAACGACTACCCCTAACTAAAATCTATCCACTCAACAAAAATTATTTCACACCACAGACTCATTTTGGTCAGGATCGATTTGAAATCCACCATGGTTTCAGAGAAATCATACATCATGGTTCGTAGTTCTGATAGAATGTTGAACGACTACCCCTAACTGAAATCTAACCACTGAAGCAAAAATTATTTCACACCACAGACTCATTTTGGTCAGGATCGATTTGAAATCTATCATGGTTTCAGAGAAATCATACTTCATGGTTCGTAGTTCTGATGGAATGTTGAACGACTACCCCTAACTAAAATCTATTCACCGTAGCAAAAATTATTTCACACCACAGACTCATTTTGGTCAGGATCGATTTGAAATAGACTATGGTTTTATAGAAATCATACTTCATGGTTCGTAGTTCTGATAGAATATTGAACGACTACCCCTAACTAAAATCTATCCACTCAACAAAAATTATTTCACACCACAGAGTCATTTTGGTCAGGATCGATTTGAAATCTATCATGGTTTCAGAGAAATCATACTCCATGGTTCGTTGTTCTGAAAGAATGTTGAACGACTACCCCTAACTAAAATCTATTCACTCAACAAAAATTATTTCACACCACAGACTCATTTTGGTCAGGATCGATTTGAAATAGACTATGGTTTTATAGAAATCATACTTCATGGTTCGTAGTTCTGATAGAATGTTGAACGTCTACCAATAACTAATATCTATCCACTCAACAAAAATTATTTCACACGACAGACCCATTTGGGTCAGGTTCGATTTGAAATCTATCATGGTTTCAGAGAAATCATACTTCATGGTTCGTAGTTCTGATAGAATGTTGAACGTCTACCCCTAACTAATATCTATTCACTCAACAAAAATTATTTCACACGACAGACCCATTTGGGTCAGGTTCGATTTGAAATCTATCATGGTTTCAGAGAAATCATACTCCATGGTTCGTTGTTCTGAAAGAATGTTGAACGACTACCCCTAACTAAAATCTATCCACCGAAGCAAAAATTATTTCACACCACAGACTTATTTTGGTCAGGATCGATTTGAAATCTACCATGGTTTCAGAGAAATCATACTTCATGGTTCGCTGTTCTGATAGAATGTTAAACGACGACCCCTAACTAAAATCTATCCACTCAACAAAAATTATTTCACACCACAGACCCATTTGGGTCAGGATCGATTTGAAATCTACTATGGTTTCCGAGAAATCATACTTCATGGTTCGCTGTTCTGATAGAATGTTAAACGACGACCCGTAACTAATATCTATCCACTCAAAAAAATTATTTCACACCACAGACCCATTTGGGTCAGGATCGATTTGAAATCTACTATGGTTTCCGAGAAATCATACTCCATGATTCGTTGTTCTGATAGAATGTTGAACGACTACCCCTAACTAAAATCTAACCACTCAACAAAAATTATTTCACACCACAGATTCACTTTGGTCAGGATCGATTTGAAATCTATCATGGTTGCAGAGAAATCATACTTCATGGTTCGTAGTTCTGATAGAATGTTGAACGACTAACCCTAACTAAAATCTATCCACTCAACAAAAATTATTTCACACCACAGACTCATTTTGATCAGCATCGATTTGAAATCTATCATGGTTTCAGAGAAATCATACTTCATGGTTCGTAGTTCTAATAGAATGTTGAACGACTACCCCTAACTAAAATCTATCCACCGAAGCAAAAATTACTTCACACGACAGACTTATTTTGATCAAGATCGATTTGAAATCTACCATGGTTTCAGAGAAATCATACTTCATGGTTTGTAGTTCTGATAGAATGCTGAACGACTACCCCTAACTAAAATCTATCCACCGAAGCAGAAATTATTTCACACCACAGACTCATTTTGGTCAGGATCGATTTGATTTCCACCATGGTTTCAGAGAAATCATACTTCATTGTTCGTTGTTCTGATAGAATGTTGAACGACTACCCCTAACTAAAATCTATCCACCGAAGCAAAAATTATTTCGCACCACGGACTCATTTTGGTCAGGATCGATTTGAAATCTATCATGGTTTCAGAGAAATCATACTCCATTGTTCGTTGTTCTGATAGAATATTGAACGACTACCCCTAACTAAAATGTAACCACCGAAGCAAAAATTATTTCACACCACAGACTCATTTTGGTCAGTATCGATTTGAAATCTATCATGGTTTCAGAGAAATCATACTTCATGGTTCGTAGTTCTGATAGAATGTTGAACGACTACCCCTCACTAAAATCTATCCACTCTACAAAAATTATTTCACACCACAGACTCATTTTGGTCAGGATCGATTTGAAATCTAGCATGGCTTCAGAGAAATCATACTTCATGGTTCGTAGTTCTGATAGAATATTGAACGACTACCCCTAACTAAAATCTATCCACTCAACGAAAATTATTTCACACCACAGACTCATTTTGGTCAGGATCGATTTGAAATCTATCATTCTTTCAGAGAAATCATACTTCATGGTTCGTAGTTCTGATAGAATGTTGAACGACTACCCCTAACTAAAATCTATTTGATCGATTTGAAATCTATCATGGTTTCAGAGAAATCATACTCCATGGTTCGTTGTTCTGAAAGAATGTTGAACGACTACCCCTAACTAAAATCTATTCACTCAACAAAAATTATTTCACACCACAGACTCATTTTGGTCAGGATCGATTTGAAATAGACTATGGTTTTATAGAAATCATACTTCATGGTTCGTAGTTCTGATAGAATGTTGAACGTCTACCCCTAACTAATATCTAACCACTCAACAAAAATTATTTCACACGACAGACCCATTTGGGTCAGGTTCGATTTGAAATCTATCATGGTTTCAGAGAAATCATACTTCATGGTTCGTAGTTCTGATAGAATGTTGAACGTCTACCCCTAACTAATATCTATCCACTCAACAAAAATTATTTCACACGACAGACCCATTTGGGTCAGGTTCGATTTGAAATCTATCATGGTTTCAGAGAAATCATACTTCATGGTTCGTAGTTCTGATAGAATGTTGAACGTCTACCCCTAACTAATATCTATCCACTCAACAAAAATTATTTCACACGACAGACCCATTTGGGTCAGGTTCGATTTGAAATCTATCATGGTTTCAGAGAAATCATACTTCATGGTTCGTAGCTCTGATAGAATGTTGAACGTCTACCCCTAACTAATATCTATCCACTCAACAAAAATTATTTCACACGACAGACCCATTTGGGTCAGGTTCGATTTGAAATCTATCATGGTTTCAGAGAAATCATACTTCATGGTTCGTAGTTCTGATAGAATGTTGAACGTCTACCCCTAACTAAAATCTATCCACTCAACAAAAATTATTTCACAAAACAGATTCATTTTGGTCAGTATCGATTTGAAATCGACCATGGTTTCAGAGAAATCATACTTCATGGTTCGTAGTTCTGATAGAATGTTGAACGTCTACCCCTAACTAATATCTATCCACTCAACAAAAATTATTTCACACGACAGACCCATTTGGGTCAGGTTCGATTTGAAATCTATCATGGTTTCAGAGAAATCATACTTCATGGTTCGTAGTTCTGATAGAATGTTGAACGTCTACCCCTAACTAATATCTATCCACTCAACAAAAAATTATTTCACACGACAGACCCATTTGGGTCAGGTTCGATTTGAAATCTATCATGGTTTCAGAGAAATCATACTTCATGGTTCGTAGTTCTGATAGAATGTTGAACGTCTACCCCTAACTAAAATCTATCCACTCAACAAAAATTATTTCACACCACAGATTCATTTTGGTCAGTATCGATTTGAAATCTACCATGGTTTCAGAGAAATCATACTTCATGGTTCGTAGTTCTGATAGAATGTTGAACGTCTACCCCTAACTAATATCTATCCACTCAACAAAAATTATTTCACACGACAGACCCATTTTGGTCAGGTTCGATTTGGAATCTATCATGGTTTCAGAGAAATCATACTTCATGGTTCGTAGTTCTGATAGAATGTTGAACGTCTACCCCTAACTAATATCTATCCACTCAACAAAAATTATTTCACACGACAGACCCATTTGGGTCAGGTTCGATTTGAAATCTATCATGGTTTCAGAGAAATAATACTTCATGGTTCGTAGTTCTGATAGAATGTTGAACGACTAACCCTAACTAAAATCTATCCACCGTAGCAAACATTATTTCACACCACCAGACTCATTTTGGTCAGGATCGATTTGAAATAGACTATGGTTTTATAGAAATCATACTTCATGGTTCGTAGGTCTGATAGAATATTGAACGACTACCCCTAACTAAAATCTATCCACTCAACAAAAATTATTTCACACCACAGACTTATTTTGGTCAGGATCGCTTTGAAATCTACCATGGTTTCAGAGAAATCATACTTCATGGTTCGTAGTTCTGATAGAATGTTGAACGTCTACCCCTAACTAATATCTATCCACTCAACAAAAATTATTTCACACGACAGACCCATTTGGGTCAGGTTCGATTTGAAATCTATCATGGTTTCAGAGAAATCATACCCAATGGTTCGTAGTTCTGATAGAATGTTGAACGACTAACCCTAACTAAAATCTATCCAATCAACAAAAATTATTTCACACCACAGACTCATTTTGGTCAGGATCGATTTGAAATCTATCATGGTTTCAGAGAAATCATACTCCATGGTTCGTTGTTCTGAAAGAATGTTGAACGACTACCCCTAACTAAAACCTATTCACTCAACAAAAATTATTTCACAAAACAGAATCATTTTGGTCCGGATCGATTTGAAATCTATCATGGTTTCAGAGAAATCATACTCCATGGTTCGTTGTTCTGATAGAATGTTGAACGACTACCCCTAACTAAAATCTATCCACTCAACAAAAATTATTTCACACCACAGATTCATTTTGGTCAGTATCGATTTGAAATCTATCATGGTTTCAGAGAAATCATACTCCATGGTTCGTTGTTCTGAAAGAATGTTGAACGACTACCCCTAACTAAAATCTATCCACCGAAGCAAAAATTATTTCACACCACAGACTTATTTTGGTCAGTATCGATTTGAAATCTACCATGGTTTCAGAGCAATCATACTTCATGGTTCGTAGTTCTGATAGAATGTTGAACGACTACCCCTAACTAATATCTATCCACTCAAAAAAATTATTTCACACCACAGACCCATTTGGGTCAGGATCGATTTGAAATCTACTATGGTTTCAGAGAAATCATACTCCATGATTCGTTGTTCTGATAGGATGTTGAACGACTACCCCTAACTAAAATCTATCCACTCAACAAAAATTATTTCACACCACAGACTCATTTTGGTCAGGATCGATTTGAAATCTATCATGGTTTCAGAGAAATCATACTCCATGGTTAGTTGTTCTGATAGAATGTTGAACGACTACCCCTAACTCAAATCTATCCAGTCAACAAAAATTATTTCACAAAACACAAACATTTTGGTCCTGATCGATTTGAAATCTATCATGGTTTCAGAGAAATCATACTCCATGGTTCGTTCTTCTGATAGAATGTTGAACGACTACCCCTAACTAAAATCTATCCACTCAACAAAAAT
Source organism: Xylota sylvarum (assembly GCA_905220385.1). Taxonomy (NCBI): domain Eukaryota; kingdom Metazoa; phylum Arthropoda; class Insecta; order Diptera; family Syrphidae; genus Xylota; species Xylota sylvarum. The sequence continues at coordinate 801,033 of CAJMZQ010000074.1, forward strand.
TATTTCACACCACAGACTCAATTTGGTCAGCATCGATTTGAAATCTATCATGGTTTCAGAGAAATCATACTCCATGGTTCGTTGTTCTGAAAGAATGTTGAACGACTACCCCTAACTAAAATCTATCCACCGAAGCAAAAATTATTTCACACCACAGACTTATTTTGGTCAGGATCGATTTGAAATCTACCATGGTTTCAGAGAAATCATACTTCATGGTTCGTAGTTCTGATAGAATGTTGAACGACTACCCCTAACTAATATCTATCCACTCAACAAAAATTATTTCACACCACAGACTCATTTTGGTCAGCATCGATTTGAACTCTACTATGGTTTCCGAGAAATCATACTCCATGATTTGTTGTTCTGATAGAATGTTGAACGACTACCCCTAACTAAAATCTATCCACTCAACAAAAATTATTTCACACCACGGACTCATTTTGGTCAGGATAGATTTGAAATCCACCATGGTTTCAGAGAAATCATACTTCATGGTTCGTAGTTCTAATAGTATGTTGAACGACTACCCCTAACTAATATCTATCCACTCAACAAAAATTATTTCACACCACAGACCTATTTGGGTCAGGATCGATTTGAAATCTACTATGGTTTCCGAGAAATCATACTTCATGGTTCGTAGTTCTGATAGAATGTTGAACGACTACCCCTAACTAAAATCTATCCACTCAACAAAAATTATTTCACACCACAGACTCATTTTGGTCAGAATCGATTTGAAATCTATCATGGTTTCAGGGAAATCATACTCCATGGTTAGTTGTTCTGATAGAATGTTGAACGACTACCCCTAACTCAAATCTATCCAGTCAACAAAAATTGTTTCACAAAACACAAACATTTTGGTCCGGATCGATTTGAAATCTATCATGGTTTCAGAGAAATCATACTCCATGGTTCGTTCTTCTGATAGAATGTTGAACGACTACCACTAACTAAAATCTATCCACTCAACAAAAATTATTTCACACCACAGACTCATTTTGGTCAGCATCGATTTGAAATCTATCATGGTTTCAGAGAAATCATACTTCATGGTTCGTAGTTCTAATAGAATGTTGAACGACTACGCCTAACTAATATCTATCCACTCAACAAAAATTATTTCACACCACAGACCTATTTGGGTCAGGATCGATTTGAAATCTACTATGGTTTCCGAGAAATCATACTTCATGGTTCGTAGTTCTGATAGAATGTTGAACGACTACCCCTAACTAAAATCTATCCACTCAACAAAAATTATTTCACACCACAGACTCATTTTGGTCAGGATCGATTTGAAATCTATCATGGTTTCAGAGAAATCATACTTCATGGTTCGTAGTTCTGATAGAATGTTGAACGACTACCCCTAACTCAAATCTATCCAGTCAACAAAAATTATTTCACAAAACACACCCATTTTGGTCCGGATCGATTTGAAATCTACCATGGTTTCAGAGAAATCATACTCCATTATTCGTTGTTCTGATAGAATGTTGAACGACTACCCCTAACTAAAATCTATCCACTCAACAAAAATTATTTCACACCACAGACTCATATTGGTCAGCATCGATTTGAAATCTATCATGGTTTCAGAGAAATCATACTTCATGGTTCGTAGTTCTAATAAGAAAACACAAACATTTTGGTCCGGATCGATTTGAAATCTATCATGGTTTCAGAGAAATCATACTCCATGGTTCGTTCTTCTGATAGAATGTTGAACGACTACCACTAACTAAAATCTATCCACTCAACAAAAATTATCTCACACCACAGACTCATTTTGGTCAGCATCGATTTGAAATCTATCATGGTTTCAGAGAAATCATACTTCATGGTTCGTAGTTCTAATAGAATGTTGAACGACTACGCCTAACTAAAATCTATCCACCGAAGGAAAAATTACTTCACACGACAGACTTATTTTGGTCAGGATCGATTTGAAATCTACCATGGTTTCAGAGAAATCATACTTCATGTTTCGTAGTTCTGATAGAATGTTGAACGACTACCCCTAACTAAAATCTATCCACTCAACAAAAATTATTTCACACCACAGACTCATTTTGGTCAGGATCGATTTGAAATCTATCATGGTTTCAGAGAAATCATACTTCATGGTTCGTAGTTCTGATAGAATGTTGAACAACTACCCCTAACTCAAATCTATCCAGTCAACAAAAATTATTTCACAAAACACACCCATTTTGGTCCGGATCGATTTGAAATCTACCATGGTTTCAGAGAAATCATACTCCATTATTCGTTGTTCTGATAGAATGTTGAACGACTACCCCTAAATAAAATCTATCCACTCAACAAAAATTATTTCACACCACAGACTCATATTGGTCAGCATCGATTTGAAATCTATCATGGTTTCAGAGAAATCATACTTCATGGTTCGTAGTTCTAATAGAATGTTGAACGACTACCCCTAACTAAAATCTATCCACTCAACAAAAATTATTTCACACCACAGACTCAGTTTGGTCAGGATCGATTTGAAATCTATCATGGTTTCAGAGAAATTATACTCCATGGTTAGTTGTTCTGATAGAATGTTGAACGACTACCCCTAACTAAAATCTATCCACTCAACAAAAATTATTTCACACCACAGACTCATTTTGGTCAGGATCGATTTGAAATCTATCATGGTTTCAGAGAAATCATACTCCATGGTTAATTGTTCTGATAGAATGTTGAACGACTACCAATAAATAAAATCTATCCACTCAACAAAAATTATTTCACACCACAGACTCATTTTGGTCAGGATCGATTTGAAATCCACCATGGTTTCAGAGAAATCATACTCCATGGTTAGTTGTTCTGATAGAATGTTGAACGACTACCCCTAACTAAAATCTATCCACTCAACAAAAATTATTTCACACCACAGACTCATTTTGGTCAGGATCGATTTGAAATCTATCATGGTTTCAGAGAAATCATACTCCATGGTTCGTTGTTCTGATAGAATGTTGAACGACTACCCCTAACTAAAATCTATCCACCGAGGCAAAAATTATTTTACACCCCAGATTCATTTTGATCAGGATCGATTTGAAATCTATCATGGTTTCAGAGAAATCATACTCCATGGTTCGTAGTTCTGATAGAATGTTGAACGACTACCCCTAACTAAAATCTATCCACTCAAGAAAAATAATTTCACACCACAGACTCATTTTGGTCAGGATCGATTTGAAATCTATCATGGTTTCAGAGAAATCATACTCCATGATTTGTTGTTCTGATAGAATGTTGAACGACTACCCCTAACTAAAATCTATCCACTCAACAAAAATTATTTCACACCTCAGACCCATTTGGGTCAGGATCGATTTGAAATCTGTTATGGTTTCAGAGAAATCATACTCCATGGTTCGTAGTTCTGATAGAATGTTGAACGACTACCCCTAACTAAAATCTATCCACTCAACAAAAATTATTTCACACCACCGACCCATTTGGGTCAGGATCGATTTGAAATCTGTTATGGTTTCAGAGAAATCATACTCCATGGTTCGTAGTTCTGATAGAATGTTGAACGACTACCCCTAACTAATATCTATCCACTCAACAAAAATTATTTCACACCACCGACCCATTTGGGTCAGGATCGATTTGAAATCTACTATGGTTTCCGAGAAATCATACTTCATGGTTCGTAGTTCTGATAGAATGTTGAACGACTACCCCTAACTAAAATCTATCCACTCAACAAAAATTATTTCACACCACAGACCCATTTGGGTCAGGATCGATTTGAAATCTACTATGGTTTCAGAGAAATCATACTTCATGGTTCGTAGTTCTGATAGTATGTTGAACGACTACCCCTAACTAATATCTATCCACTCAACAAAAATTATTTCACACCACAGACCCATTTGGGTCAGGATCGATTTGAAATCTACTATGGTTTCCGAGAAATCATACTTCATGGTTCGTAGTTCTGATAGAATGTTGAATGACTACCCCTAACTAAAATCTATCCACTCAACAAAAATTATTTCACACCACAGACTCATTTTGGTCAGAATCGATTTGAAATCTATCATGGTTTCAGAGAAATCATACTCCATGGTTAGTTGTTCTGATAGAATGTTGAACGACTACCCCTAACCCAAATCTATCCAGTCGACAAAAATTATTTCACACCACAGACTCATTTTGGTCAGTATCGATTTGAAATCTATCATGGTTTCAGAGAAATCATACTCCATGGTTCGTTCTTCTGATAGAATGTTGAACGACTACCCCTAACTAAAATCTATCCACTCAACAAAAATTATTTCACACCACAGACTCATTTTGGTCAGCATCGATTTGAAATCTATCATGGTTTCAGAGAAATCATACTTCATGGTTCGTAGTTGTAATAGAATGTTGAACGACTACAACTAATTAAAATCTATCCACCGAAGGAAAAATTACTTCACACGACAGACTTATTTTGGTCAGGATCGATTTGAAATCTACCATGGTTTCAGAGAAATCATACTTCATGTTTCGTAGTTCTGATAGAATGTTGAACGACTACCCCTAACTAAAATCTATCCACTCAACAAAAATTATTTCACACCACAGACCCATTTGGGTCAGGATCGATTTGAAATCTACTATGGTTTCAGAGAAATCATACTTCATGGTTCGTAGTTCTGATAGTATGTTGAACGACTACCCCTAACTAATATCTATCCACTCAACAAAAATTATTTCACACCACAGACCCATTTGGGTCAGGATCGATTTGAAATCTACTATGGTTTCCGAGAAATCATACTTCATGGTTCGTAGTTCTGATAGAATGTTGAATGACTACCCCTAACTAAAATCTATCCACTCAACAAAAATTATTTCACACCACAGACTCATTTTGGTCAGAATCGATTTGAAATCTATCATGGTTTCAGAGAAATCATACTCCATGGTTAGTTGTTCTGATAGAATGTTGAACGACTACCCCTAACCCAAATCTATCCAGTCAACAAAAATTATTTCACACCACAGACTCATTTTGGTCAGTATCGATTTGAAATCTATCATGGTTTCAGAGAAATCATACTCCATGGTTCGTTCTTCTGATAGAATGTTGAACGACTACCCCTAACTAAAATCTATCCACTCAACAAAAATTATTTCACACCACAGACTCATTTTGGTCAGCATCGATTTGAAATCTATCATGGTTTCAGAGAAATCATACTTCATGGTTCGTAGTTGTAATAGAATGTTGAACGACTACACCTAATTAAAATCTATCCACCGAAGGAAAAATTACTTCACACGACAGACTTATTTTGGTCAGGATCGATTTGAAATCTACCATGGTTTCAGAGAAATCATACTTCATGGTTCGTAGTTCTGATAGAATGTTGAACGACTACCCCTAACTAAAATCTATCCACTCAACAAAAATTATTTCACACCACAGACTCATTTTGGTCAGCATCGATTTGAAATATATCATGGTTTCAGAGAAATCATACTTCATGGTTCGTAGTTCTAATAGAATGTTGAACGACTACCCCTATCTAAAATCTATCCACTCAACAAAAATAATTTCACACCACAGACTCATTTTGGTCAGGATCGATTTGAAATCTATCATGGTTTCAGAGAAATCATACTCCATGGTTAGTTGTTCTGATAGAATGTTGAACGACTACCCCTAACTAAAATCTACAGACTCAACAAAAATTATTTCACACCACAGACTCATTTTGGTCAGGATAGATTTGAAATCTATCATGGTTTCAGAGAAATCATACTCCATGGTTAATTGTTCTGATAGAATGTTGAACGACTAATCCTAACTCAAATCTATCCAGTCAACAAAAATTATTTCACACCACAGACTCATTTTGGTCAGCATCGATTTGAAATATATCATGGTTTCAGAGAAATCATACTTCATGGTTCGTAGTTCTAATAGAATGTTGAACGACTACCCCTATCTAAAATCTATCCACTCAACAAAAATTATTTCACACCACAGACTCATTTTGGTCAGGATCGATTTGAAATCTATCATGGTTTCAGAGAAATCATACTCCATGGTTAGTTGTTCTGATAGAATGTTGAGCGACTACCCCTAACTAAAATCTATCCACCGAGGCAAAAATTATTTTACACCGCAGATTCATTTTGATCAGGATCGATTTGAAATCTATCATGGTTTCAGAGAAATCATACTCCATGGTTCGTAGTTCTGATAGAATGTTGAACGACTACCCCTAACTAAAATCTATCCACTCAACAAAAATAATTTCACACCACAGACTCATTTTGGTCAGGATCGATTTGAAATCTATCATGGTTTCAGAGAAATCATACTCCATGATTTGTTGTTCTGATAGAATGTTGAACGACTACCCCTAAATAAAATCTATCCACTCAACAAAAATTATTTCACACCACAGACTCATTTTGGTCAGGATCGATTTGAAATCCACCATGGTTTCAGAGAAATCATACTTCATGGTTCGTAGTTCTGATAGTATGTTGAACGACTACCATTAACTAATATCTATCCACTCAACAAAAATTATTTCACACCACCGACCCATTTGGGTCAGGATCGATTTGAAATCTACTATGGTTTCCGAGAAATCATACTTCATGGTTCGTAGTTCTGATAGAATGTTGAACGACTACCCCTAACTAAAATCTATCCACCGAGGCAAAAATTATTTCACACCACGGACCCATTTGGGTCAGGATCGATTTGAAATCTACTATGGTTTCCGAGAAATCATACTTCATGGTTCGTAGTTCTGATAGAATGTTGAACGACTACCCCTAACTAAAATCTATCCACTCAACAAAAATTATTTCACACCACAGACCCATTTGGGTCAGGATCGATTTGAAATCTACTATGGTTTCAGAGAAATCATACTTCATGGTTCGTAGTTCTGATAGTATGTTGAACGACTACCCCTAACTAATATCTATCCACTCAACTAAAATTATTTCACACCACAGACCCATTTGGGTCAGGATCGATTTGAAATCTACTATGGTTTCCGAGAAATCATACTTCATGGTTCGTAGTTCTGATAGAATGTTGAATGACTACCCCTAACTAAAATCTATCCACTCAACAAAAATTATTTCACACCACAGACTCATTTTGGTCAGAATCGATTTGAAATCTATCATGGTTTCAGAGAAATCATACTCCATGGTTAGTTGTTCTGATAGAATGTTGAACGACTAAACCTAACCCAAATCTATCCAGTCAACAAAAATTATTTCACACCACAGACTCATTTTGGTCAGTATCGATTTGAAATCTATCATGGTTTCAGAGAAATCATACTCCATGGTTCGTTCTTCTGATAGAATGTTGAACGACTACCCCTAACTAAAATCTATCCACTCAACAAAAATTATTTCACACCACAGACTCATTTTGGTCAGCATCGATTTGAAATCTATCATGGTTTCAGAGAAATCATACTTCATGGTTCGTAGTTGTAATAGAATGTTGAACGACTACACCTAATTAAAATCTATCCACCGAAGGAAAAATTACTTCACACGACAGACTTATTTTGGTCAGGATCGATTTGAAATCTACCATGGTTTCAGAGAAATCATACTTCATGTTTCGTAGTTCTGATAGAATGTTGAACGACTACCCCTAACTAAAATCTATCCACTCAACAAAAATTATTTCACACCACAGACTCATTTTGGTCAGGATCGATTTGAAATCTATCATGGTTTCAGAGAAATCATACTTCATGGTTCGTAGTTCTGATAGAATGTTGAACGACTACCCCTAACTCAAATCTATCCAGTCAACAAAAATTATTTCACAAAACACACCCATTTTGGTCCGGATCGATTTGAAATCTACCATAGTTTCAGAGAAATCATACTTCATGGTTCGTAGTTCTGATAGAATGTTGAACGACTACCCCTAACTAAAATCTATCCACTCAACAAAAATTATTTCACACCACAGACTCATTTTGGTCAGCATCGATTTGAAATATATCATGGTTTCAGAGAAATCATACTTCATGGTTCGTAGTTCTAATAGAATGTTGAACGACTACCCCTATCTAAAATCTATCCACTCAACAAAAATTATTTCACACCACAGACTCATTTTGGTCAGGATCGATTTGAAATCTATCATGGTTTCAGAGAAATCATACTCCATGGTTAGTTGTTCTGATAGAATGTTGAACGACTACCCCTAACTAAAATCTATAGACTCAACAAAAATTATTTCACACCACAGACTCATTTTGGTCAGGATAGATTTGAAATCTATCATGGTTTCAGAGAAATCATACTCCATGGTTAATTGTTCTGATAGAATGTTGAACGACTAATCCTAACTCAAATCTATCCAGTCAACAAAAATTATTTCACAAAACACACACATTTTGGTCCGGATCGATTTGAAATCTATCATGGTTTCAGAGAAATCATACTTCATGGTTCGTTGTTCTGATAGAATGTTGAACGACTACCCCTAACTAAAATCTATCCACTGAGGCAAAAATTATTTCACACCACAGACTCATTTTCGTCAGGATCGATTTGAAATTTATCATGGTTTCAGAGAAATCATACTCCATGGTTCGTTGTTCTGATAGAATGTTGAGCGACTACCCCAAACTAAAATCTATCCACTGAGGCAAAAATTATTTCACACCACAGACTCATTTTCATCAGGATCGATTTGAAATCTATCATGGTTTCAGAGAAATCATACTCCATGGTTCGTTGTCCTGATAGAATGTTGAACGACTACCCCTAACTAAAATCTATCCACCGAGGCAAAAATTATTTTACACCACAGATTCATTTTGATCATAATCGATTTGAAATCTATCATGGTTTCAGAGAAATCATACTCCATGGTTCGTAGTTCTGATAGAATGTTGAACGACTACCCCTAACTAAAATCTATTAACCGAGGCAAAAATTATTTTACACCACAGATTCATTTTGGTCAGGATCGATTTGAAATCTATCATGGTTTCAGAGAAATCATACTCCATGGTTCGTTCTTCTGATAGAATGTTGAACGACTACCCCTAACTAAAATCTATCCACTCAACAAAAATTATTTCACACCACGGACTCATTTTGGTCAGGATCGATTTGAAATCTATCATGGTTTCAGAGAAATCATACTTCATGGTACGTTGTTCTGATAGAATGTTGAACGACTACCCGTACCTAAAATCTATCCACCGAGGCAAAAATTATTTCACACCACAGACTCATTTTCGTCAGGATCGATTTGAAATCTATCATGGTTTCAGAGAAATCATACTCCATGGTTCGTTGTTCTGATAGAATGTTGAACGACTACCCCTAACTAAAATCTATCCACCGAGGCAAAAATTATTTCACACCACAGATTCATTTTGGTCAGGATAGATTTGAAATCTATCATGGTTTCAGAGAAATCATACCCCATGGTTCGTTGTTCTGATAGAATGTTGAGCGACTACTCCTAACTAAAATCTATCCACCGAAGCAAAAATTACTTCACACCACAGATTCATTTTCGTCATAATCGATTTGAAATCTATCATGGTTTCAGAGAAATCATACTCCATGGTTCGTTGTTCTGATAGAATGTTGAACGACTACCCCTAACTAAAATCTATCCACCGAGGCAAAAATTATTTCACACCACAGATTCACTTTGGTCAGGATCGATTTGAAATCTATCATGGTTTCAGAGAAATCATACTTCATGGTTCGTAGTTCTGATAGAATGTTGAACGACTAACCCTAACTAAAATCTATCCACTCAACAAAAATTATTTCACACCACAGACTCATTTTGGTCAGCATCGATTTGAAATCTATCATGGTTTCAGCGAAATCATACTTCATGGTTCGTAGTTCTAATAGAATGTTGAACGACTACCCCTAACTAAAAGCTATCCACCGAAGCAAACATTACTTCACACGACAGACTTATTTTGGTCAGGATCGATTTGAAATCTACCATGGTTTCAGAGAAATCATACTTCATGGTTCGTAGTTCTGATAGAATGTTGAACGACTACCCCTAACTAAAATCTAACTACCCCTGACTAAAATCTATCCACTCAAAAAAAATTATTTCACACCACAGACTCATTTTGGTCAGGATCGATTTGAAATCCACCATGGTTTCAGAGAAATCATACCTCATTGTTCGTTGTTCTGATAGAATGTTGAACGACTACCCCTAACTAAAATCTATCCACTCAACAAAAATTATTTCACACCACGGACTCATTTTGGTCAGGATCGATTTGAAATCTATCATGGTTTCAGAGAAATCATACTTCATGGTTGGTTGTTCTGATAGAATGTTGAACGACTGCCCCTAACTAAAATCTATCCACTAAAAAAAAATTATTTCAGACCACAGACTCATTTTGGTCAGGATCGTTTTGAAATCTATCATGGTTTCAGAGAAATCATACTTCATGGTTCGTAGTTCTAATAGAATGTTGAACGACTACCCCTAACTAAAATCTATCCACCGAAGCAAAAATTACTTCACACGACAGACTTATTTTGGTCAGGATCGATTTGGAATCTACCATGGTTTCAGAGAAATCATACTTCATGATTCGTAGTTCTGATAGAATGTTGAACGACTACTCCTAACTAAAATCTATCCACCGAAGCAAAAATTATTTCACACCACAGACTCATTTTGGTCAGGATCGATTTGATTTCCACCATGGTTTCAGAGAAATCATACTTCATGGTTCGTAGTTCTGATAGAATGTTGAACGACTACCCCTAACTAAAATCTATCCATTCAACAAAAATTATTTCACACCACAGACTCATTTTGGTCAGGATCGATTTGAAATCTATCATGGTTTCAGAGAAATCATACTTCATGGTTCGTAGTTCTGATAGAATGTTGAACGACTACCCCTGACTAAAATCTATCCACTCAACAAAAATTATTTCACACCACACACTCATTTTGGTCAGGATCGATTTGAAATCCACCATGGTTTCAGAGAAATCATACCTCATTGTTCGTTGTTCTGATAGAATGTTGAACGACTACCCCTAACTAAAATCTATCCACCGAAGCAAAAATTATTTCACACCACAGACTCATTTTGGTCAGGATCGATTTGATTTCCACCATGGTTTCAGAGAAATCATACTTCATGGTTCGTAGTTCTGATAGAATGTTGAACGACTACCCCTAACTAAAATCTATCTACCGAAGCAAAAATTATTTCACACCACAGACTCATTTTGGTCAGGATCGATTTGATTTCCACCATGGTTTCAGAGAAATCATACTTCATGGTTCGTAGTTCTGATAGAATGTTGAACGACTACCCCTAACTAAAATCTATCCACCGAAGCAAAAATTACTTCACACGACAGACTTATTTTGGTCAGGATCGATTTGGAATCTACCATGGTTTCAGAGAAATCATACTTCATTTTTCGTAGTTCTGATAGAATGTTGAACGACTACCCCTAACTAAAATCTATCTACCGAAGCAAAAATTATTTCACACCACAGACTCATTTTGGTCAGGATCGATTTGATTTCCACCATGGTTTCAGAGAAATCATACTTCATGGTTCGTAGTTCTGATAGAATGTTGAACGACTACCCCTAACTAAAATCTATCTACCGAAGCAAAAATTATTTCACACCACAGACTCATTTTGGTCAGGATCGATTTGATTTCCACCATGGTTTCAGAGAAATCATACTTCATGGTTCGTAGTTCTGATAGAATGTTGAACGACTACCCCTAACTAAAATCTATCCACTCAACAAAAATTATTTCACACCACAGACTCATTTTGGTCAGGATCGATTTAAAATCCACCATGGTTTCAGAGAAATCATACTTCATGGTTCGTAGTTCTGATAGAATGTTGAACGACTACCCCTAATTAAAATCTATCCACTCAACAAAAATTATTTCACACCACAGACTCATTGTGGTCAGGATCGATTTGAAATCCACCATGGTTTCAGAGAAATCATACCTCATTGTTCGTTGTTCTGATAGAATGTTGAACGACTACCCCTAACTAAAATCTATCCACTCAACAAAAATTATTTCACACCACGGACTCTTTTTGGTCAGGATCGATTTGAAATCTATAATGGTTTCAGAGAAATCATACTTCATGGTTCGTTGTTCTGATAGAATGTTGAACGACTGCCCCTAACTAAAATCTATCCACTAAAAAAAATTATTTCAGACCACAGACTCATTTTGGTCAGGATCGATTTGAAATCCACCATGGTTTCAGAGAAATCATACCTCATTTTTCGTTGTTCTGATAGAATGTTGAACGACTACCCCTAACTAAAATCTATCCACTCAACAAAAATTATTTCACACCACGGACTCATTTTGGTCAGGATCGGTTTGAAATCTATCTTGGTTTCAGAGAAATCATACTCCATGGTTCGTTCTTCTGATAGAATGTTGAACGATTACCCCTAACAAAAATTATTTCACACCACAGACTCATTTTTGTCAGGATCGATTTGACATCTATCATGGTTTCAGAGAAATCATATTCCATGTTTCGTTGTTCTGATAGAATGTCGAACGACTATCCCTAACTAAAATCTATCCACCGAAGCAAAAATTATTTCACACCACAGACTCATTTTTTTCAGGATCGGTTTGAAATCCACCATGGTGTCAGACAAATCATACGTCATTGTTCGTAGTTCTGATAGAATGTTGAACGACTACCCCTAACTAAAATCTATCCACTCAACAAAAATTATTTCACACCACGGACTCATTTTGGTCAGGATCGATTTGAAATCTATCATGGTTTCAGAGAAATCATACTTCATGGTTCGTAGTTCTGATAGAATGTTGAACGACTACCCCTGACTAAAATCTATCCACTCAACAAAAATTATTTCACACCACAGATTCATTTTTGTCAGGATCGATTTGACATCTATCATGGTTTCAGAGAAATCATACTTCATGGTTCGTAGTTCTGATAGAATGTTGAACGACTACCCCTGACAAAAATCTATCCACTCAACAAAAATTATTTCACACCACAGATTCATTTTGGTCCGGATCGATTTGAAATCTATCATGGTTTCAGAGAAATCATACTTCATGGTTCGTAGTTCTGATAGAATGTTGAACGACTACCCCTAACTAAAATCTATCCACTCAACAAAAATTATTTCACACCACAGACTCATTTTGGTCAGGATCGATTTAAAATCCACCATTGTTTCAGAGAAATCATACTTCATGGTTCGTAGTTCTGATAGAATGTTGAACGACTACCCCTAACTAAAATCTATCCACTCAACAAAAATTATTTCACACCACGGACTCATTTTGGTCAGGATCGATTTGAAATCTATCATGGTTTCAGAGAAATCATACTTCATACTTCATGGTTCGTAGTTCTGATAGAATGTTGAACGATTACCCCTAACAAAAATTATTTCACACCACAGACTCATTTTTGTCAGGATCGATTTGACATCTATCATGGTTTCAGAGAAATCATACTTCATGGTTCGTAGTTCTGATAGAATGTTGAACGACTACCACTGACTAAAATCTATCCACTCAACAAAAATTATTTCACACCACAGATTCATTTTGGTCCGGATCGATTTGAAATCTATCATGGTTTCAGAGAAATCATATTCCATGGTTCGTTGTTCTGATAGAATGTTGAACGACTATCCCTAACTAAAATCTATCCACCGAAGCAAAAATTATTTCACACCACAGACTCATTTTTTTCAGGATCGATTTAAAATCCACCATGGTTTCAGACAAATCATACGTCATTGTTCGTAGTTCTGATAGAATGTTGAACGACTACCCCTAACTAAAATCTATCCACTCAACAAAAATTATTTCACACCACGGACTCATTTTGGTCAGGATCGATTTGAAATCTATCATGGTTTCAGAGAAATCATACTTCATGGTTCGTAGTTCTGATAGAATGTTGAACGACTACCCCTGACTAAAATCTATTCACTCAACAAAAATTATTTCACACCACAGATTCATTTTTGTCAGGATCGATTTGACATCTATCATGGTTTCAGAGAAATCATACTTCATGGTTCGTAGTTCTGATAGAATGTTGAACGACTACCCCTGACGACTATCCACTCAACAAAAATTATTTCACACCACCGATTCATTTTGGTCCGGATCGATTTGAAATCTATCATGGTTTCAGAGAAATCATACTTCATGGTTCGTAGTTCTGATAGAATGTTGAACGACTACCCCTAAATAAAATCTATCCACTCAACAAAAATTATTTCACACCACAGACTCATTATGGTCAGGATCGATTTAAAATCCACCATTGTTTCAGAGAAATCATACTTCATGGTTCGTAGTTCTGATAGAATGTTGAACGACTATCCCTAACTAAAATCTATCCACTCAACAAAAATTATTTCACACCACGGACTCATTTTGGTCAGGATCGATTTGAAATCTATCATGGCTTCAGAGAAATCATACTTCATGGTTCGTTGTTCTGATAGAATGTTGAACGACTGCCCCTAACTAAAATCTATCCACTAAAAAAAAATTATTTCAGACCACAGACTCATTTTGGTCAGGATCGATTTGAAATCCACCATGGTTTCATCGAAATCATACTTCATGGTTCGTAATTCTGATAGAATGTTGAACGACTACCCCTAACTAAAATTTATCCACTCAACAAAAATTATTTCACACCACAGACTCATTTTGGTCAGGATCGGTTTGAAATCTATCTTGGTTTCAGAGAAATCATACTCCATGGTTCGTTGTTCTGATAGAATGTTGAACGATTACCCCTAACAAAAATTATTTCACACCACAGACTCATTTTTGTCAGGATCGATTTGACATCTATCATGGTTTCAGAGAAATCATACTTCATGGTTCGTAGTTCTGATAGAATGTTGAACGACTACCCCTGACTAAAATCTATCCACTCAACAAAAATTATTTCACACCACAGATTCATTTTGGTCCGGATCGATTTGAAATCTATCATGGTTTCAGAGAAATCATATTCCATGGTTTGTTGTTCTAATAGAATGTTGAACGACTACCCCTAACTAAAATCTATCCACCGAAGCAAAAATTATTTCACACCAAAGACTCATTTTTTTCAGGATCGGTTTGAAATCCACCATGGTTTCAGACAAATCATACGTCATTGTTCGTAGTTCTGATAGAATGTTGAACGACTACCCCTAACTAAAATCTATCCACTCAACAAAAATTATTTCACACCACAGACTCGTTTTGGTCAGGATCGTTTTGAAATCTATCATGGTTTCAGAGAAATCATACTCCATTATTCGTTATTCTGATAGAATGTTGAACGACTACCCCTAACTAAAATCTATCCACTCAACAAAAATTATTTCACACCACATACTCATTTTGGTCAGGATCGATTTGAAATCTATCATGGTTTCAGAGAAATCATACTCCATGTTTCGTTGTTCTGATAGAATGTTGAACGACTACCCCTAACTAAAATCTATCCACTCAACAAAAATTATTTCACACCACAGACTCGTTTTGGTCAGGATCGTTTTGAAATCTATCATGGTTTCAGAGAAATCATACTCCATTATTCGTTGTTCTGATAGAATGTTGAACGACTACCCCTAACTAAAAACTATCCACTCAACAAAAATTATTTCACAAAACATACTCATTTTGGTCAGGATCGATTTGAAATCTATCATGGTTTCAGAGAAATCATACTCCATGTTTCGTTCTTCTGATAGAATGCTGAACGACTACCCCTAACTAAAATCTATCCACTGAGGCAAAAATTATTTCACACAACAGATTCCTTTTTTTCAGGATCGATTTGAAATCTATCATGGTTTCAGAGAAATCATACCCCATGGTTCGTTGTTCTGATAGAATGTTGAACGACTACCCCTAACTAAAATCTATCCACTCAACAAAAATTATTTCACACCACAGACTCATTTTGGTCAGGATCGATTTGAAATCTATCATGGTTTCAGAGAAATCATACTCCATGGTTCGTTGTTCTGAAATAATGTTGAACGGCTACCCCTAACTAAAATCTATCCACTCAACAAAAATTATTTCTCACCACAGACTCATTTTGGTCAGGATCGATTTATGATCCACCATGATTTCAGAGAAATCATACTTCATGTTTCGTAGTTCTTATAGAAAGTTTAACGACTAACCCTAACTAAAATCTATCCACCGCAGCAAAAATTATTTCACACCACAGACTCATTTTGGTCAGGATCGATTTGAAATCTATCATGGTTTCAGAGAAATCATACTCCATGTTTCGTTCTTCTGATAGAATGTTGAACGACTACCCCTAACTAAAATCTATTCACTCAACAAAAATTATTTCACACCACAGACTCATTTTGGTCAGGATCGATTTGAAATCTATCATGGTTTCAGAGAAATCATACTCCATGGTTCGGTGTTCTGAAATAATGTTGAACGACTACCCCTAACTAAAATCTATCCATCGAAGCAAAAATTATTTCACACCACAGACTCATTTTGGTCAGGATCGATTTGAAATCTATCATGGTTTCAGAGAAATCATACTCCATGTTTCGTTCTTCTGATAGAATGCTGAACGACTACCCCTAACTAAAATCTATCCACTGAGGCAAAAATTATTTCACACAACAGATTCATTTTGGTCAGGATCGATTTGAAATCTATCATGGTTTCAGAGAAATCATACTCCATGGTTCGTTGTTCTGAAATAATGTTGAACGGCTACCCCTAACTAAAATCTATATACTCAACAAAAATTATATCTCACCACAGACTCATTTTGGTCAGGATCGATTTATGATCCACCATGATTTCAGAGAAATCATACTTCATGTTTCGTAGTTCTTATAGAAAGTTGAGCGACTACCCCTAACTAAAATCTATCCACCGCAGCAAAAATTATTTCACACCGCAGACTCATTTTGGTCAGGATCGATTTGAAATCTATCATGGTTTCAGAGAAATCATACTCCATGTTTCGTTCTTCTGATAGATTGTTGAACGACTACCCCTAACTAAAATCTATCCACTCAACAAAAATTATTTCACACCACAGACTCATTTTGGTCAGGATCGATTTGAAATCTATCATGGTTTCAGAGAAATCATACTCCATGGTTCGGTGTTCTGAAATAATGTTGAACGACTACCCCTAACTAAAATCTATCCACTCAACAAAAATTATTTCACATCATTTTGGTCAGCATCGATTTGAAATGTATCATGGTTTCAGAGAAATCATACTTCATGGTTCGTAGTTCTGATAGAATGTTGAATGTCTACCCCTAACTAAAATCTATCCACTCTACAAAAATTATTTCACACCACAGATTCGCTTTGGTCAGGATCGATTTAAATCTATCATGGTTTCAGAGAAATCATACTTCATGGTTCGTAGTTCTGATAGAATGTTGAACGACTAACCCTAACTAAAATCTATCCACTCAACAAAAATTATTTCACATCATTTTGGTCAGCATCGATTTGAAATGTATCATGGTTTCAGAGAAATCATACTTCATGGTTCGTAGTTCTAATAGAATGTTGAACGACTACCCCTAACTAAAATCTATCCACTCAACAAAAATTATTTCACACCACAGTCTTATTTTGGTCAGGATCGATTTGAAATCTACCATGGTTTCAGAGAAATCATACTTCATGGTTCGTAGTTCTGATAGAATGTTGAACGACTACCCCTAACTAAAATCTATCCACCGAAGCAAAAATTATTTCACACCACAGACTCATTTTGGTCAGGATCGATTTGATTTCCACCATGGTTTCAGAGAAATCATACTTCATTGTTCGTTGTTCTGATAGAATGTTGAACGACTACCCCTAACTACAATCTATCCACCGAGGCAAAAATTATTTCACACCACAGATTCGCTTTGGTCAGGATCAATTTAAATCTATCATGGTTTCAGAGAAATCATACTTCATGGTTCGTGGTTCTGATAGAATGTTGAACGACTAACACTAACTAAAATCTATCCACTCAACAAAAATTATTTCACACCACAGACTCATTTTGGTCAGCATAGATTTGAAATCTATCATGGTTTCAGAGAAATCATACTTCATGGTTCGTAGTTCTGCTAGACTGTTGAACGATTACCCCTAACTAAAATCTATCCACCGAAGCAAAAATTATTTCACACCACAGACTCATTTTGGTCAGGATCGATTTGATTTCCACCATGGTTTCATAGAAATCATACTTCATTGTTCGTTGCTCTGATAGAATGTTGAACGACTACCCCTAACTAAAATCTATCCACCGAAGCAAAAATTATTTCACACCACAGACTCATTTTGGTCAGGATAGATTTGAAATCTATCATGGTTTCAGAGAAATCATACTCCATGGTTCGTTGTTCTAATAGAATGTTGAACGACTACCCCTAACTAAAATCTATCCACTCAACAAAAATTATTTCACACCACAGACTCATTTTGGTCAGGGTCGATTTAAAATCCACCATGGTTTCAGAGAAATCATACTTCATGGTTCGTAGTTCTGATAGAATGTTGAACGACTACCCCTAACTAAAATCTATCCACTCAACAAAAATTATTTCACACCACGGACTCATTTTGGTCAGGATCGATTTGAAATCTATCATGGTTTCGGAGAAATCATACTCCATGGTTCGTTGTTCTGATAGAATGTTGAACGACTGCCCCTAACTAATATCTACCCACTCAAAAAAAATTATTTAACACCACAGACTCATTTTGGTCAGGATTGATTTGAAATTCACCATGGTTTCAACGAAATCATACTTCATGGTTCGTTGTTCTGATAGAATGTTGAACGACTACCCCTAACTAAAATCTATCCACTCAACAAAAATTATTTCACACCACAGACTCATTTTGGTCAGGATCGGTTTGAAATCTATCTTGGTTTCACAGAAATCATACTCCATGTTTCGTTGTTCTGATAGAATGTTGAAGGATTACCCCTAACAAAAATTATTTCACACCACAGACTCATTTTTGGCAGGATCGATTTGACATCTATCATGGTTTCAGAGAAATCATACTTCATGGTTCGTTGTTCTGATAGAATGTTGAACGACTACCCCTGACTAAAATCTATCCACTCAACAAAAGTTATTTCACACCACAGATTCATTTTGGTCAGGATCGATTTGAAATCTATCATGGTTTCAGAGAAATCATACTCCACGTTTCGTTGTTCTGATAGAATGTTGAACGACTACCCCTAAATAAAATCTATCCACTCAACAAAAATTATTTCACACCTCAGACCCATTTGGGTCAGGACCGATTTGAAATCTGTTATGGTTTCAGAGAAATCATATTCCATGGTTCGTTGTTCTGATAGAATGTTGAACGACTACCCCTAACTAAAATCTATCCACCGAAGCAAACATTATTTCACACCACAGACTTATTTTGGTCATGATCGATTTGAAATCTGTCATGGTTTCAGAGAAATCATACTTCATGGTTCGTACTTCTGACAGAATGTTGAACGACTACCCCTAACTAAAATCTATCCACCGAAGCAAAAATTATTTCACACCACAGACTCATTTTGGTCAGGATCGTTTTGAAATCTATCATGGTTTCAGAGAAATCATACTTCATTGTTCGTAGTTCTGATAGAATGTTGAACGACTGCCCCTAACTAAAATCAATCCACTCAACAAAAATTATTTCACACCACTGACTCATTTTGGTCAGGATGGATTTGAAATCCACCATGGTTTCAGAGAAATCATACTCCATGGTTCGTTGTTCTGATAGAATGTTGAACGACTACCCCTAACTAAAATCTATCCACTCAACAAAAATTATTTCACACCACATACTCATTTTGGTCAGGATCGATTTGAAATCTATTATGGTTTCAGAGAAATCATATTCCATGTTTCGTTGTTCTGATAGAATGTTGAACGACTACCCCTAAATAAAATCTATCCATCGAGGCAAAAATTATTTCACACCACAGATTCGCTTTGGTCAGGATCGATTTAAATCTATCATGGTTTCAGAGAAATCATACTTCATGGTTCGTAGTTCTGATAGAATGTTGAACGACTAACCCTAACTAAAATTTATCCACTCAACAAAAATTATTTCACACCACAGACTCATTTAGGTCAGCATCGATTTGAAATCTATCATGGTTTCAGAGAAATCATACTTCATGGTTCGTACTTCTGACAGAATGTTGAACGACTACCCCTAACTAAAATCTATCCACCGAAGCAAAAATTATTTCACATCACAGACTCATTTTGGTCAGGATCGATTTGATTTCCACCATGGTTTCAGAGAAATCATACTTCATTGTTCGTTGTTCTGATAGAATGTTGAACGACTACCATTAACTAAAATCTATCCACCGAAGCAAAAATTATTTCACACCACAGACTCATTTTGGTCAGGATAGATTTGAAATCTATCGTGGTTTCAGAGAAATCATACTCCATGGTTCGTTGTTCTAATAGAATGTTGAACGACTACCCCTAACTAAAATCTATCCACTCAAAAAAAATTATTTCACAACACAGACTCATTTTGGTCAGGGTCGATTTAAAATCCACCATGGATCCAGAGAAATCATACTTCATGGTTCGTAGTTCTGATAGAATGTTGAACGACTACCCCTAAGTAAAATCTATCGACTCAACAAAAATTATTTCAAACCACGGACTCATTTTGGTCAGGATCGATTTGAAATCTATCATGGTTTCAGAGAAATCATACTTCATGGTTCGTAGTTCTGATAGAATGTTGAACGACTAACCCTAACTAATATCAACCCACTCAAAAAAAATTATTTAACACCACAGACTCATTTTGGTCAGGATTGATTTGAAATCCACCATGGTTTCAGGGAAATCATACTTCATGATTCGTTGTTCTGATAGAATGTTGAACGACTACCCCTAACTAAAATCTATCCACTCAACAAAAATTATTTCACACCACAGACTCATTTTGGTCAGGATCGGTTTGAAATCTATCTTGGTTTCACAGAAATCATATTTCATGGTTCGTTGTTCTGATAGAATGTTGAAGGATTACCCCTAACAAAAATTATTTCACACCACAGACTCATTTTTGTCAGGATCGATTTGACATCTATCATGGTTCCAGAGAAATCATACTTCATGGTTCGTTGTTCTGATAGAATGTTGAACGACTACCCCTAACTAAAATCTATCCACTCAACAAAAATTATTTCACACCACAGACTCATTTTGGTCAGGATCGTTTTGAAATCTATCATGGTTTCAGAGAAATCATACTTCATGGTTCGTAGTTCTGATAGAA
Source organism: Xylota sylvarum (assembly GCA_905220385.1). Taxonomy (NCBI): domain Eukaryota; kingdom Metazoa; phylum Arthropoda; class Insecta; order Diptera; family Syrphidae; genus Xylota; species Xylota sylvarum. Next base: position 822,455 of record CAJMZQ010000074.1, read on the forward strand.
TGTTGAACGACTAACCCTAACTAATATCAACCCACTCAAAAAAAATTATTTAACACCACAGACTCATTTTGGTCAGGATCGATTTGAAATCTGTTATGGTTTCAGAGAAATCATACTTCATGGTTCGTACTTCTGACAGAATGTTGAACGACTACCCCTAACTAAAATCTATCCACCGAAGCAAAAATTATTTCACACCACAGACTCATTTTGGTCAGGATCGATTTGAAATCCACCATGGTTTCAGACAAATCATACCTCATTGTTCGTAGTTCTGATAGAATGTTGAACGACTACCCCTAACTAAAATCTATCCACTCAACAAAAATTATTTCACACCACAGACTCATTTTGGTCAGGATCGTTTTGAAATCTATCATGGTTTCAGAGAAATCATACTTCATGGTTCGCAGTTCTGATAGAATGTTGAACGACTGCCCCTAACTAAAATCAATCCACTCAACAAAAATTATTTCACACCACAGACTCATTTTGGTCAGGATGGATTTGAAATCCACCATGGTTTCAGGGAAATCATACTTCATGGTTCGTAGTTCTGATAGAATGTTGAACGACTACCCCTAACTAAAATCTATCCACCGAAGCAAAAATTATTTCACACCACAGACTCAATTTGGTCAGGATCGGTTTGAAATCTATCATGGTTTCAGAGAAATCATACTCCATGGTTCGTTGTTCTGATAGAATGTTGAACGACTACCCCTAACTAAAATCTATCCACTCAACAAAAATTATTTCACAAAACATACTCATTTTGGTCAGGATCGATTTGAAATTTATCATGGTTTCAGAGAAATCATACTCCATGTTTCGTTGTTCTGATAGAATGTTGAACGACTACCCCTAAATAAAATCTATCCACTCAACAAAAATTATTTCACACCTCAGACCCATTTGGGTCAGGATCGATTTGAAATCTGTTATGGTTTCAGAGAAATCATACTCCATGGTTCGTTGTTCTGATAGAATGTTGAACGACTACCCCTAACTAAAATCTATCCACTCAACAAAAATTATTTCACACCACAGACTCATTTTGGTCAGGATCGATTTAAAATCCACCATGGTTTCAGAGATATCATACTTCATGTTTCGTAGTTCTGATAGAAAGTTGAACGGCTACCCCTAACTAAAATCTATCCACCGAAGCAAAAATTATTTCACACCACAGACTCATTTTGGTCAGGATCGATTTGAAATCTATCATGGTTTCAGAGAAATCATACTTCATGGTTCGTAGTTCTGATAGAATGTTGAACGACTACCCCTAACTAAAATCTATCCACTTAACAAAAATTATTTTACACCACAGACTCATTTTGGTCAGGATCTATCACGGTTTCAGAGAAATAATACTTCATGGTTCGTAGTTCTGATAGAATGTTGAACGACTACCCCTAACTAAAATCTATCCACTCAACAAAAATTATTTCACACCACAGACTGGTCAGGATCGGTTTGAAATCTATCATGGTTTCAGAGAAATCATACTCCATGGTTCGTTGTTCTGATAGAATGTTGAACGACTACCCCTAACTAAAATCTATCCACTCAACAAAAATTATTTCACACCACAGACTCATTTTGGTCAGGATGGATTTGAAATCCACCATGGTTTGAGGGAAATCATACTCCATGGTTCGTTGTTCTGATAGAATATTGAACGACTACCCCTAACTAAAATCTATCCACCGTAGCAAAAATTATTTCACACCACAGACTCATTTTGGTCAGGATGGATTTGAAATCCACCATGGTTTGAGGGAAATCATACTCCATGGTTCGTTGTTCTGATAGAATATTGAACGACTACCCCTAACTAAAATCTATCCACCGTAGCAAAAATTATTTCACACCACAGACTCATTTTGGTCAGGATCGATTTGAAATCTATCATGGTTGCAGAGAAATCATACTTCATTGTTCGTAGTTCTGACAGAATGTTGAACGACTACCCCTAACTAAAATCTATCCACTCAACAAAAATTATTTCACACCACAGACTTATTTTGGTCAGGATCGATTTGAAATCCACCATGGTTTCAGAGACATCATACCTCATTGTTCGTTGTTCTGATAGAATGTTGAACGACTACCCCTAACTAAAATCTATCCACTCAACAAAAATTATTTCACACCACATACTCATTTTGGTTAGGATCGATTTGAAATCCACCATGGTTTCAGAGACATCATACCTCATTGTTCGTTGTTCTGATAGAATGTTGAACGACTACCCCTAACTAAAATCTATCCACTCAACAAAAATTATTTCACACCACAGACTTATTTTGGTCAGGATCGATTTGAAATCTATCATGGTTTCAGAGAAATCATACTTCATTGTTCGTAGTTCTGACAGAATGTTGAACGACTGCCCCTGACTAAAATCTATCCACTCAACAAAAATTATTTCACACCACAGATTCGCTTTGGTCAGGATCGATTTGACATCTATCATGGTTTCAGAGAAATCATACCTCATTGTTCGTTGTTCTGATAGAATGTTGAATGTCTACCCCTAACTAAAATCTATCCACTCTACAAAAATTATTTCACACCACAGATTCGCTTTGGTCAGGATCGATTTAAATCTATCATGGTTTCAGAGAAATCATACTTCATGGTTCGTTGTTCTGATAGAATGTTGAACGATTACCCCTAACAAAAATTATTTCACACCACAGACTCATTTTTGTCAGGATCGATTTGACATCTATCATGGTTTCAGAGAAATCATACTTCATGGTTCGTAGTTCTGATAGAATGTTGAACGACTACCCCTGACTAAAATCTATCCACTCAACAAAAATTATTTCACACCACAGATTCATTTTGGTCAGGATCGATTTGAAATCTATCATGGTTTCAGAGAAATCATATTCCATGGTTCGTTGTTCTGATAGAATGTTGAACGACTACCCCTAACTAAAATCTATCCACCGAAGCAAGAATTATTTCACACCACAGACTTATTTTGGTCAGGATCGATTTGAAATCTCTCATGGTTTCAGAGAAATCATACTTCATGGTTCGTACTTCTGATAGAATGTTGAACCACTACCCCTAACTAAAATCTATCCACCGAAGCAAAAATTATTTCACACCACAGACTCATTTTGGTCAGGATCGATTTGAAATCTATCATGGTTTCAGAGAAATCATATTCCATGGTTCGTTGTTCTGATAGAATGTTGAACGACTACCCCTAACTAAAATCTATCCACCGAAGCAAAAATTATTTCACACCACAGACTCATTTTGGTCAGGATCGATTTGAAATCCACCATGGTTTCAGACAAATCATACCTCATTGTTCGTAGTTCTGATAGAATGTTGAACGACTACCCCTAACTAAAATCTATCCACCGAAGCAAAAATTATTTCACACAACAGACTTATTTTGGTCAGGATCGATTTGAAATCTCTCATGGTTTCAGAGAAATCATACTTCATGGTTCGTACTTCTGATAGAATGTTGAACGACTACCCCTAACTAAAATCTATCCAAGTAAGCAAAAATTATTTCACACCACAGACTCATTTTGGTCAGGATCGTTTTGAAATCTATCATGGTTTCAGAGAAATCATACTTCATGGTTCGTAGTTCTGATAGAATGTTGAACGACTACCCCTAACTAAAATCTATCCACTTAACAAAAATTATTTTACACCACAGACTCATTTTGGTCAGGATCTATCACGGTTTCAGAGAAATAATACTTCATGGTTCGTAGTTCTGATAGAATGTTGAACGACTACCCCTAACTAAAATCTATCCACTCAACAAAAATTATTTCACACCACAGACTGGTCAGGATCGGTTTGAAATCTATCATGGTTTCAGAGAAATCATACTCCATGGTTCGTTGTTCTGATAGAATGTTGAACGACTACCCCTAACTAAAATCTATCCACTCAACAAAAATTATTTCACACCACAGACTCATTTTGGTCAGGATGGATTTGAAATCCACCATGGTTTGAGGGAAATCATACTCCATGGTTCGTTGTTCTGATAGAATATTGAACGACTACCCCTAACTAAAATCTATCCACCGTAGCAAAAATTATTTCACACCACAGACTCATTTTGGTCAGGATGGATTTGAAATCCACCATGGTTTGAGGGAAATCATACTCCATGGTTCGTTGTTCTGATAGAATATTGAACGACTACCCCTAACTAAAATCTATCCACCGTAGCAAAAATTATTTCACACCACAGACTCATTTTGGTCAGGATCGATTTGAAATCTATCATGGTTGCAGAGAAATCATACTTCATTGTTCGTAGTTCTGACAGAATGTTGAACGACTACCCCTAACTAAAATCTATCCACTCAACAAAAATTATTTCACACCACAGACTTATTTTGGTCAGGATCGATTTGAAATCCACCATGGTTTCAGAGACATCATACCTCATTGTTCGTTGTTCTGATAGAATGTTGAACGACTACCCCTAACTAAAATCTATCCACTCAACAAAAATTATTTCACACCACATACTCATTTTGGTTAGGATCGATTTGAAATCCACCATGGTTTCAGAGACATCATACCTCATTGTTCGTTGTTCTGATAGAATGTTGAACGACTACCCCTAACTAAAATCTATCCACTCAACAAAAATTATTTCACACCACAGACTTATTTTGGTCAGGATCGATTTGAAATCTATCATGGTTTCAGAGAAATCATACTTCATTGTTCGTAGTTCTGACAGAATGTTGAACGACTGCCCCTGACTAAAATCTATCCACTCAACAAAAATTATTTCACACCACAGATTCGCTTTGGTCAGGATCGATTTGACATCTATCATGGTTTCAGAGAAATCATACCTCATTGTTCGTTGTTCTGATAGAATGTTGAATGTCTACCCCTAACTAAAATCTATCCACTCTACAAAAATTATTTCACACCACAGATTCGCTTTGGTCAGGATCGATTTAAATCTATCATGGTTTCAGAGAAATCATACTTCATGGTTCGTTGTTCTGATAGAATGTTGAACGATTACCCCTAACAAAAATTATTTCACACCACAGACTCATTTTTGTCAGGATCGATTTGACATCTATCATGGTTTCAGAGAAATCATACTTCATGGTTCGTAGTTCTGATAGAATGTTGAACGACTACCCCTGACTAAAATCTATCCACTCAACAAAAATTATTTCACACCACAGATTCATTTTGGTCAGGATCGATTTGAAATCTATCATGGTTTCAGAGAAATCATATTCCATGGTTCGTTGTTCTGATAGAATGTTGAACGACTACCCCTAACTAAAATCTATCCACCGAAGCAAGAATTATTTCACACCACAGACTTATTTTGGTCAGGATCGATTTGAAATCTCTCATGGTTTCAGAGAAATCATACTTCATGGTTCGTACTTCTGATAGAATGTTGAACCACTACCCCTAACTAAAATCTATCCACCGAAGCAAAAATTATTTCACACCACAGACTCATTTTGGTCAGGATCGATTTGAAATCTATCATGGTTTCAGAGAAATCATATTCCATGGTGCGTTGTTCTGATAGAATGTTGAACGACTACCCCTAACTAAAATCTATCCACCGAAGCAAAAATTATTTCACACCACAGACTCATTTTGGTCAGGATCGATTTGAAATCCACCATGGTTTCAGACAAATCATACCTCATTGTTCGTAGTTCTGATAGAATGTTGAACGACTACCCCTAACTAAAATCTATCCACCGAAGCAAAAATTATTTCACACAACAGACTTATTTTGGTCAGGATCGATTTGAAATCTCTCATGGTTTCAGAGAAATCATACTTCATGGTTCGTACTTCTGATAGAATGTTGAACGACTACCCCTAACTAAAATCTATCCAAGTAAGCAAAAATTATTTCACACCACAGACTCATTTTGGTCAGGATCGTTTTGAAATCTATCATGGTTTCAGAGAAATCATACTTCATGGTTCGTAGTTCTGATAGAATGTTGAACGACTACCCCTAACTAAAATCTATCCACCGAAGCAAAAATTATTTCACACCACAGACTCATTTTGGTTAGGATCGATTTGAAATCTATCATGGTTTCAGAGAAATCATACTTCATGGTTCGTAGTTCTGATAGAATGTTGAACGACTACCCCTAACTAAAATCTATCCACTTAACAAAAATTATTTTACACCACAGACTCATTTTGCTCAGGATCTATCATGGTTTCAGAGAAATCATACTTCATGGTTCGTAGTTCTGATAGAATGTTGAACGACTACCCCTAACTAAAATCTATCCACTCAACAAAAATTATTTCACACCACAGACTCATTTTGGTCAGGATGGATTTGAAATCCACCATGGTTTGAGGGAAATCATACTTCATGATTCGTAGTTCTGATAGAATGTTGAACGACTAATCCTAACTAAAATCTATCCACCGTAGCAAAAATTATTTCACACCACAGACTCATCTTGGTCAGGATCGATTTGAAATCTATCATGGTTTCAGAGAAATCATACTTCATTGTTCGTAGTTCTGACAGAATGTTGAACGACTGCCCCTGACTAAAATCTATCCACTCAACAAAAATTATTTCACACCACAGACTCATTTTGGTCAGGATCGGTTTGAAATCTATCATGGTTTCAGAGAAATCATACTCCATGGTTCGTTGTTCTGATAGAATGTTGAACGACTACCCCTAAATAAAATCTATCCACTCAACAAAAATTATTTCACACCTTAGACCCATTTGGGTCAGGATCGATTTGAAATCTGTTATGGTTTCAGAGAAATCATACTCTGAAAAAAAAAATTATTTCACACCACAGACTCATTTTGGTCAGGATCGATTTAAAATCCACCGTGGTTTCAGAGAAATCATACTTCATGGTTCGTAGTTCTGATAGAATGTTAAACGACTACCCCTAACTAAAATCTATCCACTCAACAAAAATTATTTCACACCACAGACTTATTTTGGTCAGGATCGATTTGAAATCCACCATGGTTTCAGAGACATCATACCTCATTGTTCGTTGTTCTGATAGAATGTTGAACGACTACCCCTAACTAAAATCTATCCACTCAACAAAAATTATTTCACACCACGGATTCATTTTGGTTAGGATCGATTTGAAATCTATCATGGTTTCAGAGAAATCATACTTCATGGTTCGTAGTTCTGATAGAATGTTGAACGACTGCCCCTAACTAATATCTATCCACTCAAAAAAAATTATTTAACACCACAGACTCATTTTGGTCAGGATTGATTTGAAATCCACCATGGTTTCAGGGAAATCATACTTCATGGTTCGTAATTCTGATAGAATGATGAACGACTACCCCTAACTAAAATCTATCCACTCAACAAAAATTATTTCACACCACAGACTCATTTTGGTCAGGATCGGTTTGACATCTATCATGGTTTCAGAGAAATCATGCTTCATGGTTCGTAGTTCTGATAGAATGTTGAACGACTACCCCTGACTAAAATCTATAAACTCAACAAAAATTATTTCAAACAACAGATTCATTTTGGTCAGGATCGATTTGAAATCTATCACGGTATCAGAGAAATCATATTCCATGGTTCGTTGTTCTGATAGAATGTTGAACGACTACCCCTAGCTAAAATCTATGAACTCAACAAAAATTATTTCAAACCACAGATTCATTTTGGTCAGGATCGATTTGAAATCTATCATGGTTTCAGAGAAATCATATTCCATGGTTCGTTGTTCTGATAGAATGTTGAATGACCACCCCTAACTAAAATCTATCCACCGAAGCAAAAATTATTTCACACCACAGACTTATTTTGGTGAGGATCGATTTGAAATCTCTCATTTTTTCAGAGAAATCATACTTCATGGTTCGTACTTCTGATAGAATGTTGAACGACTGCCCCTAACTAATATCAACCCACTCAAAAAAAATTATTTAACACCACACACTCATTTTGGTCAGGATTGATTTGAAATCCACCATGGTTTCATGGAAATCATACTTCATGGTTCGTTGTTCTGATAGAATGTTGAACGACTACCCCTAACTAAAATCTATCCACTCAACAAAAATTATTTCACACCACAGACTCATTTTGGTCAGGATCGGTTTGAAATCTATCTTTTTTCACAGAAATCATACTCCATGGTTCGTTGTTCTGATAGAATGTTGAAGGATTACCAATAACAAAAATTATTTCACACCACAGACTCATTTTTGTCAGGATCGATTTGACATCTATCATGGTTTCAGAGAAATCATACTTCATGGTTCGTTGTTCTGATAGAATGTTGAACGACTACCCCTGACTAAAATCTATCCACTCAACAAAAATTATTTCACACCACAGATTCATTTTGGTCAGGATCGATTTGAAATCTGTTATGGTTTCAGAGAAATCATATTCCATGTTTCGTTGTTCTGATAGAATGTTGAACGACTACCCCTAACTAAAATCTATCCACCGAAGCAAAAATTTTTTCACACCACAGACTTATTTTTTTCATGATCGATTTGAAATCTGTCGTGGTTTCAGAGAAATCATACTTCATGGTTCGTACTTCTGACAGAATGTTGAACGACTACCCCTAACTAAAATCTATCCACCGAAGCAAAAATTATTTCACACCACAGACTCATTTTGGTCGGGATCGATTTGAAATCCACCATGGTTTCAGCCAAATCATACCTCATTGTTCGTAGCTCTGATAGAATGTTGAACGACTACCCCTAACTAAAATCTATCCACTCAACAAAAATTATTTCACACCACAGACTCATTTTGGTCAGGATCGTTTTGAAATCTATCATGGTTTCAGAGAAATCATACTTCATGGTTCGCAGTTCTGATAGAATGTTGAACGACTGCCCCTAACTAAAATCAATCCACTCAACAAAAATTATTTCACACCACAGACTCATTTTGGTCAGGATGGATTTGAAATCCACCATGGTTTCAGGGAAATCATACTTCATGGTTCGTAGTTCTGATAGAATGTTGAAAGACTACCCCTAACTAAAATCTATCCACCGAAGCAAAAATTATTTCACACCACAGACTCAATTTGGTCAGGATCGGTTTGAAATCTATCATGGTTTCAGAGAAATCATACTCCATGGTTCGTTGTTCTGATAGAATGTTGAACGACTACCCCTAACTAAAATCTATCCACTCAACAAAAATTATTTCACACCACATACTCATTTTGGTCAAAATCGATTTGAAATCTATCATGGTTTCAGAGAAATCATACTCCATGTTTCGTTGTTCTGATAGAATGTTGAACGACTACCCCTAAATAAAATCTATCCACTCAACAAAAATTATTTCACACCTCAGACGAATTTGGGTCAGGATCGATTTGAAATCTGTTATGGTTTCAGAGAAATCATACTCCATGGTTCGTTGTTCTGATAGAATGTTGAACGACTACCCCTAACTAAAATCTATCCACTCAACAAAAATTATTTCACACCACAGACTCATTTTGGTCAGGATCGATTTAAAATCCACCATGGTTTCAGAGATATCATACTTCATGTTTCGTAGTTCTGATAGAATATAGAACGACTACTCCTAACTAAAATCTATCCACCGAAGCAAAAATTATTTCACACCACAGACTCATTTTGGTCAGGATCGATTTGAAATCTATCATGGTTTCAGAGAAATCATACTTCATGGTTCGTAGTTCCGATAGAATGTTGAACGACTACCCCTAATTAAAATCTATCCACTCAACAAAAATTATTTTACACCACAGACTCATTTTGGTCAGGATCTATCACGGTTTCAGAGAAATCATACTTCATGGTTCGTAGTTCTGATAGAATGTTGAACGACTACCCCTAACTAAAATCTATCCACTCAACAAAAATTATTTCACACCACAGACTGGTCAGGATCGGTTTGAAATCTATCATGGTTTCAGAGAAATCATACTCCATGGTTCGTTGTTCTGATAGAATGTTGAACGACTACCCCTAACTAAAATCTGTCCACTCAACAAAAATTATTTCACACCACAGACTCATTTTGGTCAGGATCGATTTGAAATCTATCATGGTTTCAGAGAAATCATACTCCATGTTTCGTTGTTCTGATAGAATGTTGAACGACTACCCCTAAATAAAATCTATCCACTCAACAAAAATTATTTCACACCTCAGACGAATTTGGGTCAGGATCGATTTGAAATCTGTTATGGTTTCAGAGAAATCATACTCCATGGTTCGTTGTTCTGATAGAATGTTGAACGACTACCCCTAACTAAAATCTATCCACTCAACAAAAATTATTTCACACCACAGACTCAATTTGGTCAGGATCGGTTTGAAATCTATCATGGTTTCAGAGAAATCATACTCCATGGTTCGTTGTTCTGATAGAATGTTGAACGACTACCCCTAACTAAAATCTATCCACTCAACAAAAATTATTTCACACCACATACTCATTTTGGTCAAAATCGATTTGAAATCTATCATGGTTTCAGAGAAATCATACTCCATGTTTCGTTGTTCTGATAGAATGTTGAACGACTACCCCTAAATAAAATCTATCCACTCAACAAAAATTATTTCACACCTCAGACGAATTTGGGTCAGGATCGATTTGAAATCTGTTATGGTTTCAGAGAAATCATACTCCATGGTTCGTTGTTCTGATAGAATGTTGAACGACTACCCCTAACTAAAATCTATCCACCGAAGCAAAAATTATTTCACACCACAGACTCATTTTGGTCAGGATCGATTTGAAATCTATCATGGTTTCAGAGAAATCATACTTCATGGTTCGTTGTTCTGATAGAATATAGAACGACTACTCCTAACTAAAATCTATCCACCGAAGCAAAAATTATTTCACACCACAGACTCATTTTGGTCAGGATCGATTTGAAATCTATCATGGTTTCAGAGAAATCATACTTCATGGTTCGTAGTTCCGATAGAATGTTGAACGACTACCCCTAATTAAAATCTATCCACTCAACAAAAATTATTTTACACCACAGACTCATTTTGGTCAGGATCTATCACGGTTTCAGAGAAATCATACTTCATGGTTCGTAGTTCTGATAGAATGTTGAACGACTACCCCTAACTAAAATCTATCCACTCAACAAAAATTATTTCACACCACAGACTGGTCAGGATCGGTTTGAAATCTATCATGGTTTCAGAGAAATCATACTCCATGGTTCGTTGTTCTGATAGAATGTTGAACGACTACCCCTAACTAAAATCTGTCCACTCAACAAAAATTATTTCACACCACAGACTCATTTTGGTCAGGATCGATTTGAAATCTATCATGGTTTCAGAGAAATCATACTTCATGGTTTGCAGTTCTGATAGAATATTGAACGACTACCCCTAACTAAAATCTATCCACTCAACAAAAATTATTTCACACCACAGACTCCTTTTGGTCAGGATGGATTTGAAATCCACCATGGTTTGAGGGAAATCATACTCCATGGTTCGTTGTTCTGATAGAATGTTGAACGACTACCCCTAACTAAAATCTATCCACCGAAGCAAAAATTATTTCACACCACAGACTCATTTTGGTCAGGATCGATTTGAAATCTATCATGGTTGCAGAGAAATCATACTTCATTGTTCGTAGTTCTGACAGAATGTTGAACGACTACCCCTAACTAAAATCTATCCACTCAACAAAAATTATTTCACACCGCATACTCATTTTGGTCAGGATCGATTTGAAATCTATCATGGTTTCAGAGAAATCATACTCCATGTTTCGTTGTTCTGATAGAATGTTGAACGACTACCCCTAAATAAAATCTTTCCACTCAACAAAAATTATTTCAGACCTCAGACCCATTTGTTATGGTTTCAGAGAAATCATACTCTGAAAAAAAAAATTATTTCACACCACAGACTCATTTTGGTCAGGATCGATTTGAAATCTATCATGGTTTCAGAGAAATCATACTTCATGGTTCGTTGTTCTGATAGAATGTTGAACGACTACCCCTAACTAAAATTATTTCACACCACAGACTCATTTTTGTCAGGATCGATTTGACATCTATCATGGTTTCAGAGAAATCATACTTCATGGTTCGTAGTTCTGATAGAATGTTGAACGACTACCCCTGACTAAAATCTATCCACTCAACAAAAATTATTTCACACCACAGATTCATTTTGGTCAGGATCGATTTGAAATCTATCATGGTTTCAGAGAAATCATACTTCATGGTTCGTTGTTCTGATAGAATGTTGAACGATTACCCCTAACAAAAATTATTTCACACCACAGACTCATTTTTGTCAGGATCGATTTGACATCTATCATGGTTTCAGAGAAATCATACTTCATGGTTCGTTGTTCTAATAGAATGTTGAACGACTACCTATGACTAAAATCTATCCACTCAACAAAAATTATTTCACACCACAGATTCATTTTGGTCAGGATCGATTTGAAATCTATCATGGTTTATGAGAAATCATATTCCATGGTTCGTTGTTCTGATAGAATGTTGAACGACTACCCCTAACTAAAATCTATCCACCGAAGCAAGAATTATTTCACACCACAGACTTATTTTGGTCAGGATCGATTTGAAATCTCTCATGGTTTCAGAGAAATCATACTTCATGGTTCGTACTTCTGATAGAATGTTGAGCCACTACCCCTAACTAAAATCTATCCACCGAAGCAAAAATTATTTCACACCACAGACTCATTTTGGTCAGGATCGATTTGAAATCCACCATGGTTTCAGACAAATCATACCTCATTGTTCGTAGTTCTGATAGAATGTTGAACGACTACCCCTAACTAAAATCTATCCACTCAACAAAAATTATTTCACACCACAGACTTATTTTGGTCAGGATCGATTTGAAATCCACCATGGTTTCAGAGACATCATACCTCATTGTTCGTTGTTCTGATAGAATGTTGAACGACTACCCCTAACTAAAATCTATCCACTCAACAAAAATTATTTCACACCACAGACTCATTTTGGTCAGGATGGATTTGAAATCCACCATGGTTTGAGGGAAATCATACTTCATGATTCGTAGTTCTGATAGAATGTTGAACGACTAATCCTAACTAAAATCTATCCACCGTAGCAAAAATTATTTCACACCACAGACTCATCTTGGTCAGGATCGATTTGAAATCTATCATGGTTTCAGAGAAATCATACTTCATTGTTCGTAGTTCTGACAGAATGTTGAACGACTGCCCCTGACTAAAATCTATCCACTCAACAAAAATTATTTCACACCACAGACTCATTTTGGTCAGGATCGGTTTGAAATCTATCATGGTTTCAGAGAAATCATACTCCATGGTTCGTTGTTCTGATAGAATGTTGAACGACTACCCCTAAATAAAATCTATCCACTCAACAAAAATTATTTCACACCTCAGACCCATTTGGGTCAGGATCGATTTGAAATCTGTTATGGTTTCAGAGAAATCATACTCTGAAAAAAAAAATTATTTCACACCACAGACTCATTTTGGTCAGGATCGATTTAAAATCCACCGTGGTTTCAGAGAAATCATACTTCATGGTTCGTAGTTCTGATAGAATGTTAAACGACTACCCCTAACTAAAATCTATCCACTCAACAAAAATTATTTCACACCACAGACTTATTTTGGTCAGGATCGATTTGAAATCCACCATGGTTTCAGAGACATCATACCTCATTGTTCGTTGTTCTGATAGAATGTTGAACGACTACCCCTAACTAAAATCTATCCACTCAACAAAAATTATTTCACACCACGGATTCATTTTGGTTAGGATCGATTTGAAATCTATCATGGTTTCAGAGAAATCATACTTCATGGTTCGTAGTTCTGATAGAATGTTGAACGACTGCCCCTAACTAATATCTATCCACTCAAAAAAAATTATTTAACACCACAGACTCATTTTGGTCAGGATTGATTTGAAATCCACCATGGTTTCAGGGAAATCATACTTCATGGTTCGTAATTCTGATAGAATGATGAACGACTACCCCTAACTAAAATCTATCCACTCAACAAAAATTATTTCACACCACAGACTCATTTTGGTCAGGATCGGTTTGACATCTATCATGGTTTCAGAGAAATCATGCTTCATGGTTCGTAGTTCTGATAGAATGTTGAACGACTACCCCTGACTAAAATCTATAAACTCAACAAAAATTATTTCAAACAACAGATTCATTTTGGTCAGGATCGATTTGAAATCTATCACGGTATCAGAGAAATCATATTCCATGGTTCGTTGTTCTGATAGAATGTTGAACGACTACCCCTAGCTAAAATCTATGAACTCAACAAAAATTATTTCAAACCACAGATTCATTTTGGTCAGGATCGATTTGAAATCTATCATGGTTTCAGAGAAATCATATTCCATGGTTCGTTGTTCTGATAGAATGTTGAATGACCACCCCTAACTAAAATCTATCCACCGAAGCAAAAATTATTTCACACCACAGACTTATTTTGGTGAGGATCGATTTGAAATCTCTCATTTTTTCAGAGAAATCATACTTCATGGTTCGTACTTCTGATAGAATGTTGAACGACTGCCCCTAACTAATATCAACCCACTCAAAAAAAATTATTTAACACCACACACTCATTTTGGTCAGGATTGATTTGAAATCCACCATGGTTTCAGGGAAATCATACTTCATGGTTCGTTGTTCTGATAGAATGTTGAACGACTACCCCTAACTAAAATCTATCCACTCAACAAAAATTATTTCACATCACAGACTCATTTTGGTCAGGATCGGTTTGAAATCTATCTTTTTTCACAGAAATCATACTCCATGGTTCGTTGTTCTGATAGAATGTTGAAGGATTACCAATAACAAAAATTATTTCACACCACAGACTCATTTTTGTCAGGATCGATTTGACATCTATCATGGTTTCAGAGAAATCATACTTCATGGTTCGTTGTTGTGATAGAATGTTGAACGACTACCCCTGACTAAAATCTATCCACTCAACAAAAATTATTTCACACCACAGATTCATTTTGGTCAGGATCGATTTGAAATCTGTTATGGTTTCAGAGAAATCATATTCCATGTTTCGTTGTTCTGATAGAATGTTGAACGACTACCCCTAACTAAAATCTATCCACCGAAGCAAAAATTTTTTCACACCACAGACTTATTTTTTTCATGATCGATTTGAAATCTGTCGTGGTTTCAGAGAAATCATACTTCATGGTTCGTACTTCTGACAGAATGTTGAACGACTACCCCTAACTAAAATCTATCCACCGAAGCAAAAATTATTTCACACCACAGACTCATTTTGGTCGGGATCGATTTGAAATCCACCATGGTTTCAGACAAATCATACCTCATTGTTCGTAGCTCTGATAGAATGTTGAACGACTACCCCTAACTAAAATCTATCCACTCAACAAAAATTATTTCACACCACAGACTCATTTTGGTCAGGATCGTTTTGAAATCTATCATGGTTTCAGAGAAATCATACTTCATGGTTCGCAGTTCTGATAGAATGTTGAACGACTGCCCCTAACTAAAATCAATCCACTCAACAAAAATTATTTCACACCACAGACTCATTTTGGTCAGGATGGATTTGAAATCCACCATGGTTTCAGGGAAATCATACTTCATGGTTCGTAGTTCTGATAGAATGTTGAAAGACTACCCCTAACTAAAATCTATCCACCGAAGCAAAAATTATTTCACACCACAGACTCAATTTGGTCAGGATCGGTTTGAAATCTATCATGGTTTCAGAGAAATCATACTCCATGGTTCGTTGTTCTGATAGAATGTTGAACGACTACCCCTAACTAAAATCTATCCACTCAACAAAAATTATTTCACACCACATACTCATTTTGGTCAAAATCGATTGAAATCTATCATGGTTTCAGAGAAATCATACTCCATGTTTCGTTGTTCTGATAGAATGTTGAACGACTACCCCTAAATAAAATCTATCCACTCAACAAAAATTATTTCACACCTCAGACGAATTTGGGTCAGGATCGATTTGAAATCTGTTATGGTTTCAGAGAAATCATACTCCATGGTTCGTTGTTCTGATAGAATGTTGAACGACTACCCCTAACTAAAATCTATCCACTCAACAAAAATTATTTCACACCACAGACTCATTTTGGTCAGGATCGATTTAAAATCCACCATGGTTTCAGAGATATCATACTTCATGTTTCGTAGTTCTGATAGAAAGTTGAACGGCTACCCCTAACTAAAATCTATCCACCGAAGCAAAAATTATTTCACACCACAGACTCATTTTGGTCAGGATCGATTTGAAATCTATCATGGTTTCAGAGAAATCATACTTCATGGTTCGTTGTTCTGATAGAATATAGAACGACTACTCCTAACTAAAATCTATCCACCGAAGCAAAAATTATTTCACACCACAGACTCATTTTGGTCAGGATCGATTTGAAATCTATCATGGTTTCAGAGAAATCATACTTCATGGTTCGTAGTTCTGATAGAATGTTGAACGACTACCCCTAATTAAAATCTATCCACTCAACAAAAATTATTTTACACCACAGACTCATTTTGGTCAGGATCTATCACGGTTTCAGAGAAATCATACTTCATGGTTCGTAGTTCTGATAGAATGTTGAACGACTACCCCTAACTAAAATCTATCCACTCAACAAAAATTATTTCACACCACAGACTGGTCAGGATCGGTTTGAAATCTATCATGGTTTCAGAGAAATCATACTCCATGGTTCGTTGTTCTGATAGAATGTTGAACGACTACCAATAACTAAAATCTGTCCACTCAACAAAAATTATTTCACACCACAGACTCATTTTGGTCAGGATCGATTTGAAATCTATCATGGTTTCAGAGAAATCATACTTCATGGTTTGCAGTTCTGATAGAATATTGAACGACTACCCCTAACTAAAATCTATCCACTCAACAAAAATTATTTCACACCACAGACTCCTTTTGGTCAGGATGGATTTGAAAATCCACCATGGTTTGAGGGAAATCATACTCCATGGTTCGTTGTCTGATAGAATGTTGAACGACTACCCCTAACTAAAATCTATCCACCGTAGCAAAAATTATTTCACACCACAGACTCATTTTGGTCAGGATCGATTTGAAATCTATCATGGTTGCAGAGAAATCATACTTCATTGTTCGTAGTTCTGACAGAATGTTGAACGACTACCCCTAACTAAAATCTATCCACTCAACAAAAATTATTTCACACCGCATACTCATTTTGGTCAGGATCGATTTGAAATCTATCATGGTTTCAGAGAAATCATACTCCATGTTTCGTTGTTCTGATAGAATGTTGAACGACTACCCCTAAATAAAATCTTTCCACTCAACAAAAATTATTTCAGACCTCAGACCCATTTGTTATGGTTTCAGAGAAATCATACTCTGAAAAAAAAAATTATTTCACACCACAGACTCATTTTGGTCAGGATCGATTTGAAATCTATCATGGTTTCAGAGAAATCATACTTCATGGTTCGTAGTTCTGATAGAATGTTGAACGACTACCCCTAACTAAAATCTATCCACTCAACAAAAATTATTTCACACCACAGACTTATTTTGGTCAGGATCGATTTGAAATCCACCATGGTTTCAGAGACATCATACCTCATTGTTCGTTGTTCTGATAGAATGTTGAACGACTACCCCTAACTAAAATCTATCCACTCAACAAAAATTATTTCACACCACAGACTTATTTTGGTCAGGATCGATTTGAAATCTATCATGGTTTCAGAGAAATCATACTTCATGGTTCGTTGTTCTGATAGAATGTTGAACGACTACCCCTAACTAAAATTATTTCACACCACAGACTCATTTTTGTCAGGATCGATTTGACATCTATCATGGTTTCAGAGAAATCATACTTCATGGTTCGTAGTTCTGATAGAATGTTGAACGACTACCCCTGACTAAAATCTATCCACTCAACAAAAATTATTTCACACCACAGATTCATTTTGGTCAGGATCGATTTGAAATCTATCATGGTTTCAGAGAAATCATACTTCATGGTTCGTTGTTCTGATAGAATGTTGAACGATTACCCCTAACAAAAATTATTTCACACCACAGACTCATTTTTGTCAGGATCGATTTGACATCTATCATGGTTTCAGAGAAATCATACTTCATGGTTCGTAGTTCTAATAGAATGTTGAACGACTACCTATGACTAAAATCTATCCACTCAACAAAAATTATTTCACACCACAGATTCATTTTGGTCAGGATCGATTTGAAATCTATCATGGTTTATGAGAAATCATATTCCATGGTTCGTTGTTCTGATAGAATGTTGAACGACTACCCCTAACTAAAATCTATCCACCGAAGCAAGAATTATTTCACACCACAGACTTATTTTGGTCAGGATCGATTTGAAATCTCTCATGGGTTCAGAGAAATCATACTTCATGGTTCGTACTTCTGATAGAATGTTGAGCCACTACCCCTAACTAAAATCTATCCACCGAAGCAAAAATTATTTCACACCACAGACTCATTTTGGTCAGGATCGATTTGAAATCCACCATGGTTTCAGACAAATCATACCTCATTGTTCGCAGTTCTGATAGAATGTTGAACGACTACCCCTAACTAAAATCTATCCACCGAAGCAAAAATTATTTCACACAACAGACTTATTTTGGTCAGGATCGATTTGAAATCTCTCATGGTTTCAGAGAAATCATACTTCATGGTTCGTACTTCTGATAGAATGTTGAACGACTACCCCTAACTAAAATCTATCCACCGAAGCAAAAATTATTTCACACCACAGACTCATTTTGGTCAGGATCGTTTTGAAATCTATCATGGTTTCAGAGAAATCATACTTCATGGTTCGTAGTTCTGATAGAATGTTGAACGACTACCCCTAACTAAAATCTATCCACCGAAGCAAAAATTATTTCACACCACAGACTCATTTTGGTCAGGATCGATTTGAAATCTATCATGGTTTCAGAGAAATCATACTTCATGGTTCGTAGTTCTGATAGAATGTTGAACGATTACCCCTAACTAAAATCTATCCACTTAACAAAAATTATTTTACACCACAGACTCATTTTGGTCAGGATCTATCATGGTTTCAGAGAAATCATACTTCATGGTTCTTAGTTCTGATAGAATGTTGAACGACTACCCCTAACTAAAATCTATCCACTCAACAAAAATTATTTCACAAAACAGATTCATTTTGGTCAGGATGGATTTGAAATCCACCATGGTTTGAGGGAAATCATACTTCATGATTCGTAGTTCTGATAGAATGTTGAACGCCTACCCCTAACTAAAATCTATCCACCGTAGCAAAAATTATTTCACACCACAGACTCATTTTGGTCAGGATCGATTTGAAATCTATCATGGTTTCAGAGAAATCATACTTCATTGTTCGTAGTTCTGACAGAATGTTGAACGACTGCCCCTAACTAAAATCTATCCACTCAACAAAAATTATTTCACACCACGGATTCATTTTGGTCAGGATCGATTTGAAATCTATCATGGTTTCAGAGAAATCATACTTCATGGTTCGTAGTTCTGATAGAATGTTGAACGACTGCCCCTAACTAATATCTATCCACTCAAAAAAAATTATTTAACAACACAGACTCATTTTGGTCAGGATCGATTTGAAATCCACCATGGTTTCAGAGACATCATACCTCATTGTTCGTTGTTCTGATAGAATGTTGAACGACTACCCCTAACTAAAATCTATCCACTCAACAAAAATTATTTCACACCACGGATTCATTTTGGTCAGGATCGATTTGAAATCTATCATGGTTTCAGAGAAATCATACTTCATGGTTCGTAGTTCTGATAGAATGTTGAACGACTGCCCCTAACTAATATCTATCCACTCAAAAAAAATTATTTAACAACACAGACTCATTTTGGTCAGGATCGATTTGAAATCCACCATGGTTTCAGAGAAATCATACTTCATGGTTCGTAATTCTGATAGAATGTTGAACGACTACCCCTAACTAAAATCTATCCACTCAACAAAAATTATTTCACACCACAGACTCATTTTGGTCAGGATCGGTTTGACATCTATCATGGTTTCAGAGAAATCATGCTTCATGGTTCGTAGTTTTGATAGAATGTTGAACGACTACCCCTGACTAAAATCTATAAACTCAACAAAAATTATTTCAAACAACAGATTCATTTTGGTCAGGATCGATTTGAAATCTATCACGGTTTCAGAGAAATCATATTCCATGGTTCGTTGTTCTGATAGAATGTTGAACGACTACCCCTAACTAAAATCTATAAACTCAACAAAAATTATTTCAAACCACAGATTCATTTTGGTCAGGATCGATTTGAAACCTATCATGGTTTCAGAGAAATCATATTCCATGGTTCGTTGTTCTGATAGAATGTTGAACGACTACCCCTAACTAAAATCTATCCACCGAAGCAAAAATTATTTCACACCACAGACTTATTTTGGTGAGGATCGATTTGAAATCTCTCATGGTTTCAGAGAAATCATACTTCATGGTTCGTACTTCTGATAGAATGTTGAACGACTACCCCTAACTAAAATCTATCCACCGAAGCAAAAATTATTTCACACCACAGACTCATTTTGGTCAGGATCGATTTGAAATCCACCATGGTTTCAGACAAATCATACCTCATTGTTCGTAGTTCTGATAGAATGTTGAACGACTACCCCTAACTAAAATCTATCCACCGAAGCAAAAATTATTTCACACCACAGACTTATTTTGGTCAGGATCGATTTGAAATCTCTCATGGTTTCAGAGAAATCATACTTCATGGTTCGTACTTCTGATAGAATGTTGAACGACTACCCCTAACTAAAATCTATCCACCGAAGCAAAAATTATTTCACACCACAGACTCATTTTGGTCAGGATCGTTTTGAAATCTATCATGGTTTCAGAGAAATCATACTTCATGGTTCGTAGTTCTGATAGAATGTTGAACGACTACCCCTAACTAATATCTATCCACCGAAGCAAAAATTATTTCACACCACAGACTCATTTTGGTCACAATCGATCTGAAATCAATCATGGTTTCAGAGAAATCATACTTCATGGTTCGTAGTTCTGATAGAATGTTGAACGACTACCCCTAACTAAAATCTATCCACTTAACAAAAATTATTTTACACCACAGACTCATTTTGGTCAGGATCTATCATGGTTTCAGAGAAATCATACTTCATGGTTCGTAGTTCTGATAGAATGTTGAACGACTACCCCTAACTAAAATCTATCCACGCAACAAAAATTATTTCACACCACAGACTCATTTTGGTCAGGATGGATTTGAAATCCACCATGGTTTGAGGGAAATCATACTTCATGATTCGTAGTTCTGATAGAATGTTGAACGACTACCCCTAACTAAAATCTATCCACCGTAGCAAAAATTATTTCACACCACAGACTCATTTTGGTCAGGATCGATTTGAAATCTGTTATGGTTTCAGAGAAATCATACTCTGAAAAAAAAATTATTTCACACCACAGACTCATTTTGGTCAGGATCGATTTAAAATCCACCGTGGTTTCAGAGAAATCATACTTCATGGTTCGTAGTTCTGATAGAATGTTAAACGACTACCCCTAACTAAAATCTATCCACTCAACAAAAATTATTTCACACCACAGACTTATTTTGGTCAGGATCGATTTGAAATCCACCATGGTTTCAGAGACATCATACCTCATTGTTCGTTGTTCTGATAGAATGTTGAACGACTACCCCTAACTAAAATCTATTCACTCAACAAAAATTATTTCACACCACGGATTCATTTTGGTCAGGATCGATTTGAAATCTATCATGGTTTCAGAGAAATCATACTTCATGGTTCGTAGTTCTGATAGAATGTTGAACGACTGCCCCTAACTAATATCTATCCACTCAAAAAAAATTATTTAACACCACAGACTCATTTTGGTCAGGATTGATTTGAAATCCACCATGGTTTGAGGGAAATCATACTTCATGATTCGTAGTTCTGATAGAATGTTGAACGACTACCCCTAACTAAAATCTATCCACTTAACAAAAATTATTTTACACCACAGACTCATTTTGGTCAGGATCTATCATGGTTTCAGATAAATCATACTCCATGTTTCGTTGTTCTGATAGAATGTTGAACGACTACCCCTAACTAAAAGCTATCCACTCAACAAAAATTATTTCACACCACAGACTCATTTTGGTCAGGATGGATTTGAAATCCACCATGGTTTGAGAGAAATCATACTTCATGATTCGTAGTTCTGATAGAATGTTGAACGACTACCCCTAACTAAAATCTATCCACTTAACAAAAATTATTTCACACCACAGACTCATTTTGGTCAGGATGGATTTGAAATCCACCATGGTTTGAGGGAAATCATACTTGATGATTCGTAGTTCTGATAGAATGTTGAACGACTACCCCTAACTAAAATCTATCCACTCAACAAAAATTAGTTCACACCACAGACTCATTTTGGTCAGGATGGATTTGAAATCCACCATGGTTTGAGGGAAATCATACTTCATGGTTCGTAGCTCTGATAGAATGTTGAACGACTACCCCTAACTAAAATCTATCCACTCAACAAAAATTATTTCACACCACAGACTCATTTTGGTCAGGATGGATTTGAAATCCACCATGGTTTGAGGGAAATCATACTTCATGGTTCGTAGTTCTGATAAAATGTTGAACGACTACCCCTAACTAAAATCTATCCACTCAACAAAAATTATTTCACACCACAGACTGGTCAGGATCGATTTGAAATCTGTTATGGTTTCAGAGAAATCATACTTCATGGTTCGTAGTTCTGATAGAATGTTGAACGACTACCCCTAAAATCTATCCACTTAACAAAAATTATTTTACACCACAGACTCATTTTTTTCAGGATCTATCATGGTTTCAGAGAAATCATACTCCATGTTTCGTTGTTCTGATAGAATGTTGAACGAGTACCCCTAACTAAAATCTATCCACTCAACAAAAATTATTTCACACCTCAGACCCATTTGGGTCAGGATCGATTAGAAATCTGCTATGGTTTCAGAGAAATCATACCTCATTGTTCGTTGTTCTGATAGAATGTTGAACGACTACCCCTAACTAAAATCTATCCACTCAACAAAAATTATTTCACACCACAGACTCATTTTGGTCAGGATCGATTTGAAATCTATCATGGTTTCAGAGAAATCATACTTCATGGTTTGTAGTTCTGATAGAATGTTGAGCGACTACCCCTAACTAAAATCTATCCACTCAACAAAAATTATTTCACACCACAGACTCATTTTGGTCAGGATGGATTTGAAATCCACCATGGTTTGAGGGAAATCATACTTCATGATTCGTAGTTCTGATAGAATGTTGAACGACTACCCCTAACTAAAATCTATCCGCTCAACAGAAATTATTTCACACCACATACTCATTTTGGTCAGGATCGATTTGAAATCTATCATGGTTTCAGAGAAATCATACTTCATGGTTCGTTGTTCTGATAGAATATAGAACGACTACCCCTAACTAAAATCTATCCACCAAAGCAAAAATTATTTCACACCACAGACTCATTTTGGTCAGGATCGATTTGAAATCTATCATGGTTTCAGAGAAATCATACTTCATGGTTTGTAGTTCTGATAGAATGTTGAGCGACTACCCCTAACTAAAATCTATCCACTCAACAAAAATTATTTCACACCACAGACTCATTTTGGTCAGGATGGATTTGAAATCCACCATGGTTTGAGGGAAATCATACTTCATGATTCGTAGTTCTGATAGAATGTTGAACGACTACCCCTAACTAAAATCTATCCGCTCAACAAAAATTATTTCACACCACATACTCATTTTGGTCAGGATCGATTTGAAATCTATCATGGTTTCAGAGAAATCATACTCCATGGTTCGTTGTTCTGATAGAATGTTGAACGACTACCCCTAACTAAAATCTATCCACTCAACAAAAATTATTTCACAATACAGACTCATTTTGGTCAGGATCGATTTAAAATCCACCATGGTTTCAGAGAAATCATACTTCATGTTTCGTAGTTCTGATAGAAAGTTGAACGACTACCCCTAACTAAAATCTATCCACTCAACAAAAATTATTTCACACCAAAGACTCATTTTGGCCAGGATCAATTTGAAATCTATCATGGTTTCAGAGAAATCATACTTCATGGTTCGTTGTTCTGATAGAATATAGAACGACTACCCCTAACTAAAATCTATCCACCAAAGCAAAAATTATTTCACACCACAGACTCATTTTGGTCAGGATCGATTTGAAATCTATCATGGTTTCAGAGAAACCATACTTCATGGTTCGCTGTTCTGATAGAATATAGAACGACTACTCCTAACTAAAATCTATCCACCGAAGCAAAAATTATTTCACACCACAGACTCATTTTGGTCAGGATGGATTTGAAATCCACCATGGTTTGAGGGAAATCATACTTCATGATTCGTAGTTCTGATAGAATGTTGAACGACTACCCCTAACTAAAATCTATCCGCTCAACAAAAATTATTTCACACCACATACTCATTTTGGTCAGGATCGATTTGAAATCTATCATGGTTTCAGAGAAATCATACTTCATGGTTCGTTGTTCTGATAGAATATAGAACGACTACCCCTAACTAAAATCTATCCACCAAAGCAAAAATTATTTCACACCACAGACTCATTTTGGTCAGGATGGATTTGAAATCCACCATGGTTTGAGGGAAATCATACTTCATGATTCGTAGTTCTGATAGAATGTTGAACGACTACCCCTAACTAAAATCTATCCACTCAACAAAAATTATTTCACACCACAGACTCATTTTGGTCAGGATGGTTTTGAAATCCACCATGGTTTGAGGGAAATCATACTTCATGATTCGTAGTTCTGATAGAATGTTGAACGACTACCCCTAACTAAAATCTATCCACTCAACAAAAATTATTTCACACCTCAGACCCATTTGGGTCAGGATCGATTTGAAATCTGTTATGGTTTCAGAGAAATCATACTCCATGGTTCGTTGTTCTGATAGAATGTTGAACGACTACCCCTAACTAAAATCTATCCACTCAACAAAAATTATTTCACACCTCAGACCCATTTGGGTCAGGATCGATTTGAAATCTATCATGGTTTCAGAGAAATCATACTCCATGTTTCGTTGTTCTGATAGAATGTTGAACGACTACCCCTAAATAAAATCTATCCACTCAACAAAAATTATTTCACACCTCAGACCCATTTGGGTCAGGATCGATTTGAAATCTGTTATGGTTTCAGAGAAATCATACTCCATGGTTCGTTGTTCTGATAGAATGTTGAACGACTACCCCTAACTAAAACCTATCCACTCAACAAAAATTATTTCACACCACAGACTCATTTTGGTCAGGATCGATTTAAAATCCACCATGGTTTCAGAGAAATCATACTTCATGTTTCGTAGTTCTGATAGAAAGTTGAACGACTACCCCTAACTAAAATCTATCCACCGAAGCAAAAATTATTTCACACCACAGACTCATTTTGGTCAGGATCGATTTGAAATCTATCATGGTTTCAGAGAAATCATACTTCATTGTTCGTAGTTCTGACAGAATGTTGAACGACTACCCCTAACTAAAATCTATCCGCTCAACAAAAATTATTTCACACCTAATACTCATTTTGGTCAGGATCGATTTGAAATCTATCATGGTTTCAGAGAAATCATACTCCATGTTTCGTTGTTCTGATAGAATGGTGAACGACTACCCCTAAATAAAATCTATCCACTCAACAAAAATTATTTCACACCTCAGACCCATTTGGGTCACAATCGATTTGAAATCTGTTATGGTTTCAGAGAAATCATACTTCGTGGTTTGTAGTTCTGGTAGAATGTTGAACGACTACCCCTAACTAAAATCTATCCACTCAACAAAAATTATTTAACACCACAGACACATTTTGGTCAGGATGGATTTGAAATCCACCATGGTTTGAGGGAAATCATACTTCATGATTCGTAGTTCTGATAGAATGTTGAACGACTACCCCTAACTAAAATCTATCCACCGTAGCAAAAATTATTTCACACCACAGACTCATTTTGGTCAGGATCGATTTGAAATCTATCATGGTTTCAGAGAAATCATACTTCATGGTTCGTAGTTCTGATAGAAAGTTGAACGACTACCCCTAACTAAAATCTATCCACCGAAGCAAAAATTATTTCACACCACAGACTCATTTTGGTCAGGATCGATTTGAAATCTATCATGGTTTCAGAGAAATCATACTTCATGGTTCGTAGTTCTGATAGAAAGTTGAACGACTACCCCTAACTAAAATCTATCCACCGAAGCAAAAATTATTTCACACCACAGACTCATCTTGGTCAGGATCGATTTGAAATCTATCATGGTTTCAGAGAAATCATACTCCATGGTAAGTTGTTCTTGTAGAATGTTGAACGACTACCCCTAACTAAAATCTATCCACTCAACAAAAATTATTTAACACCACAGACTCATTTTGGTCAGGATGGATTTGAAATCCACCATGGTTTGAGGGAAATCATACTTCATGATTCGTAGTTCTGATAGAATGTTGAACGACTACCCCTAACTAAAATCTATCCACCGTAGCAAAAATTATTTCACACCACAGACTCATTTTGGTCAGGATCGATTTGAAATCTATCATGGTTTCAGAGAAATCATACTTCATTGTTCGTAGTTCTGACAGAATGTTGAACGACTACCCCTAACTAAAATCTATCCGCTCAACAAAAATTATTTCACACCACATACTCATTTTGGTCAGGATGGATTTGAAATCCACCATGGTTTGAGGGAAATCATACTTCATGATTCGTAGTTCTGATAGAATGTTGAACGACTACCCCTAACTAAAATCTATCCACCGAAGCAAAAATTATTTCACACCACAGACTCATTTTGGTCAGGATCGATTTGAAATCTATCATGGTTTCAGAGAAATCATACTTCGTGGTTTGTAGTTCTGGTAGAATGTTGAACGACTACCCCTAACTAAAATCTATCCACTCAACAAAAAATTATTTAACACCACAGACTCATTTTGGTCAGGATGGATTTGAAATCCACCATGGTTTGAGGGAAATCATACTTCATGATTCGTAGTTCTGATAGAATGTTGAACGACTACCCCTAACTAAAATCTATCCACCGTAGCAAAAATTATTTCACACCACAGACTCATTTTGGTCAGGATCGATTTGAAATCTATCATGGTTTCAGAGAAATCATACTTCATTGTTCGTAGTTCTGATAGAAAGTTGAACGACTACCCCTAACTAAAATCTATCCACCGAAGCAAAAATTATTTCACACCACAGACTCATTTTGGCAGGATCGATTTGAAATCTATCATGGTTTCAGAGAAATCATACTCCATGGTTAGTTGTTCTGATAGAATGTTGAACGACTACCCCTAACTAAAATCTATCCACTCAACAAAAATTATTTCACACCACAGACTCATTTTGGTCAGGATCTATCATGGTTTCAGAGAAATCATACTTCATGGTTCGTAGTTCTGATAGAATGTTGAACGACTACCCCTAACTAAAATCTATCCACTCAACAAAAATTATTTCACACCACAGACTCATTTTGGTCAGGATCGATTTGAAATCTATCTTGGTTTCAGAGAAATCATACTCTATCGTTCGTTGTTCTGATAGAATGTTGAACGACTACCCCTAACTAAAATCTATCCACTCAAAAATATCCACAAAAATTATTTCACACCACAGACTCATTTTGGTCAGGATCGATTTGAAATCTATCATGGTTTCAGAGAAATCATACTTCATGGTTTGTAGTTCTGATAGAATGTTGAACGACTACCCCTAACTAAAAGCTATCCACTCAACAAAAATTATTTCACACCACAGACTCATTTTGGTCAGGATGGATTTGAAATCCACCATGGTTTGAGGGAAATCATATTTCATGATTCGTAGTTCTGATAGAATGTTGAACGACTACCCCTAACTAAAATCTATCCACCGAAGCAAAAATTATTTCACACCACATACTCATTTTGGTCAGGATCGATTTGAAATCTATCATGGTTTCAGAGAAATCATACTCCATGTTTCGTTGTTCTGATAGAATGTTGAACGACTACCCCTAAATAAAATCTATCCACTCAACAAAAATTATTTCACACCTCAGACCCATTTGGGTCAGGATCGATTTGAAATCTGTTATGGTTTCAGAGAAATCATACTCCATGCTTCGTTGTTCTGACAGAATGTTGAACGACTACCCCTAACTAAAATCTATCCACTCAACAAAAATTATTTCACACCACAGACTCATTTTGGTCAGGATCGATTTAAAATCCACCATGGTTTCAGAGAAATCATACTTCATGTTTCGTAGTTCTGATAGAAAGTTGAACGACTACCACTAACTAAAATCTATCCACCGAAGCAAAAATTATTTCACACCAAAGACTCATTTTGGATAGGATCAATTTGAAATCTATCATGGTTTCAGAGAAATCATAGTTCATGGTTCGTTGTTCTGATAGAATGTTGAACGACTACCCCTAACTAAAATCTATCCACTCAAAAATATCCACAAAAATTATTTCACACCACAGACTCATTTTGGTCAGGATCGATTTGAAATCTATCATGGTTTCAGAGAAATCATACTTCATGGTTTGTAGTTCTGATAGAATGTTGAACGACTACCCCTAACTAAAAGCTATCCACTCAACAAAAATTATTTCACACCACAGACTCATTTTGGTCAGGATGGATTTGAAATCCACCATGGTTTGAGGGAAATCATACTTCATGATTCGTAGTTCTGATAGAATGTTGAACGACTACCCCTAACTAAAATCTATCCGCTCAACAAAAATTATTTCACACCACATACTCATTTTGTTCAGGATCGATTTGAAATCTATCATGGTTTCAGAGAAATCATACTCCATGTTTCGTTGTTCTGATAGAATGTTGAACGACTACCCCTAAATAAAATCTATCCACTCAACAAAAATTATTTCACACCTCAGACCCATTTGGGTCAGGATCGATTTGAAATCTGTTATGGTTTCAGAGAAATCATACTCCATGGTTCGTTGTTCTGACAGAATGTTGAACGACTACCCCTAACTAAAAGCTATCCACTCAACAAAAATTATTTCACACCACAGACTTATTTTGGTCAGGATCGATTTAAAATCCACCATGGTTTCAGAGAAATCATATAGAAAGATAGAAAGTTGAACGACTACCCCTAACTAAAATCTATCCACCGAAGCAAAAATTATTTCACACCAAAAACTCATTTTGGATAGGATCAATTTGAAATCTATCATGGTTTCAGAGAAATCATACTTCATGGTTCGTTGTTCTGATAGAATATAGAACGACTACCCCTAACTAAAATCTATATACCGAAGCAAAAATTATTTCACACCACAGACTCATTTTGGTCAGGATCGATTTGAAATCTATCATGGTTTCAGAAAAATCATACTTCATGGTTCGTTGTTCTGATAGAATATAGAACGACTACTCCTAACTAAAATCTATCCACCGAAGCAAAAATTATTTCACACCACAGACTCATTTTGGTCAGGATCGATTTGAAATCTATCATGGTTTCAGAGAAATCATACTTCATGGTTCGTAGTTCTGATAGAATGTTGAACGACTACCAATAACTAAAATCTATCCACCGAAGCAAAAATTATTTCACACCACAGACTCATTTTGGTCAGGATCGATTTGAAATCTATCATGGTTTCAGAGAAATCATACTTCATGGTTCGTAGTTCTGATAGAATGTTGAACGACTACCAATAACTAAAATCTATCCACCGTAGCAAAAATTATTTCACACCACAGACTCATTTTGGTCAGGATCGATTTGAAATCTATCATGGTTTCAGAGAAATCATACTTCATGGTTCGTAGTTCTGATAGAATGTTGAACGACTACCAATAACTAAAATCTATCCACCGTAGCAAAAATTATTTCACACCACAGACTCATTTTGGTCAGGATCGATTTGAAATCTATCATGGTTTCAGAGAAATCATACCTCATTGTTCGTTGTTCTGATAGAATATAGAACGACTACTCCTAACTAAAATCTATACACTCAACAAAAATTATTTCACACCACAGACTCATTTTGGTCAGGATCTATCATGGTTTCAGAGAAATCATACTTCATGGTTCGTAGTTCTGATAGAATGTTGAACGACTACCCCTAACTAAAATCTATCCACTCAACAAAAATTATTTCACACCACAGACTCATTTTGGTCAGGATCTATCATGGTTTCAGAGAAATCATACTTCATGGTTCCTAGT
The DNA here is from genome assembly GCA_905220385.1 of Xylota sylvarum. Taxonomy (NCBI): domain Eukaryota; kingdom Metazoa; phylum Arthropoda; class Insecta; order Diptera; family Syrphidae; genus Xylota; species Xylota sylvarum. The sequence continues at coordinate 853,013 of CAJMZQ010000074.1, forward strand.
TCTGATAGAATGTTGAACGACTACCCCTAACTAAAATCTATCCACTCAACAAAAATTATTTCACACCACAGACTTGTCAGGAGCGGTTTGAATCTATCATGGTTTCGGAGAAATCATACTCCATCGTTCGTTGTTCTGATAGAATGTTGAGCGACTACCCCTAACTAAAATCTATCCACTCAACAAAAATTATTTCACACCACATACTCATTTTGGTCAGGATCGATTTGAAATCTATCATGGTTTCAGAGAAATCATACTCCATGTTTCGCTGTTCTGATAGAATGTTGAACGACTACCCCTAACTAAAATCTATCCACTCAACAAAAATTATTTCACACCTCAGACCCATTTGGGTCAGGATCGATTTCAAATCTGCTATGGTTTCAGAGAAATCATACCTCATTGTTCGTTGTTCTGATAGAATGTTGAACGACTACCCCTAACTAAAATCTATCCACTCAACAAAAATTATTTCACACCACAGACTCATTTTGGTCAGGATCGATTTGAAATCTATCATGGTTTCAGAGAAATCATACTTCATGGTTTGTAGTTCTGATAGAATGTTGAACGACTACCCCTAACTAAAATCTATCCACTCAACAAAAGTTATTTCACACCACAGACTCATTTTGGTCAGGATGGATTTGAAATCCACCATGGTTTGAGGGAAATCATATTTCATGATTCGTAGTTCTGATAGAATGTTGAACGACTACCCCTAACTAAAATCTATCCGCTCAACAAAAATTATTTCACACCACATACTCATTTTGGTCAGGATCGATTTGAAATCTATCATGGTTTCAGAGAAATCATACTCCATGTTTCGTTGTTCTGATAGAATGTTGAACGACTACCCCTAAATAAAATCTATCCACTCAACAAAAATTATTTCACACCTCAGACCCATTTGGGTCAGGATCGATTTGAAATCTATCATGGTTTCAGACAAATCATACTCCATGGTTCGTTGTTCTGATAGAATGTTGAACGACTACCCCTAACTAAAATCTATCCACTCAACAAAAATTATTTCACACCACAGACTCATTTTGGTCAGGATCGATTTAAAATCCACCATGGTTTCAGAGAAATCATACTTCATGTTTCGTAGTTCTGATAGAAAGTTGAACGACTACCAGTAACTAAAATCTATCCACCGAAGCAAAAATTATTTCACACCAAACACTCATTTTGGCCAGGATCAATTTGAAATCTATCATGGTTTCAGAGAAATCATACTTCATGGTTCGTTGTTCTGATAGAATATAGAACGACTACCCCTAACTAAAATCTATCCACCGAAGCAAAAATTATTTCACACCACAGACTCATTTTGGTCAGGATCGATTTGAAATCTATCATGGTTTCAGAGAAATCATACTTCATGGTTCGTTGTTCTGATAGAATATAGAACGACTACTCCTAACTAAAATCTATCCACCGAAGCAAAAATTATTTCACACCACAGACTCATTTTGGTCAGGATCGATTTGAAATCTATCATGGTTTCAGAGAAATCATACTTCATGGTTCGTAGTTCTGATAGAATGTTGAACGACTACCCCTAACTAAAATCTATCCACTCAACAAAAATTATTTCACACCTCAGACCCATTTGGGTCAGGATCGATTTGAAATCTATCATGGTTTCAGACAAATCATACTCCATGGTTCGTTGTTCTGATAGAATGTTGAACGACTACCCCTAACTAAAATCTATCCACTCAACAAAAATTATTTCACACCACAGACTCATTTTGGTCAGGATCGATTTAAAATCCACCATGGTTTCAGAGAAATCATACTTCATGTTTCGTAGTTCTGATAGAAAGTTGAACGACTACCAGTAACTAAAATCTATCCACCGAAGCAAAAATTATTTCACACCAAACACTCATTTTGGCCAGGATCAATTTGAAATCTATCATGGTTTCAGAGAAATCATACTTCATGGTTCGTTGTTCTGATAGAATATAGAACGACTACCCCTAACTAAAATCTATCCACCGAAGCAAAAATTATTTCACACCACAGACTCATTTTGGTCAGGATCGATTTGAAATCTATCATGGTTTCAGAGAAATCATACTTCATGGTTCGTTGTTCTGATAGAATATAGAACGACTACCCCTAACTAAAATCTATCCACCGAAGCAAAAATTATTTCACACCACAGACTCATTTTGGTCAGGATCGATTTGAAATCTATCATGGTTTCAGAGAAATCATACTTCATGGTTCGTTGTTCTGATAGAATATAGAACGACTACTCCTAACTAAAATCTATCCACCGAAGCAAAAATTATTTCACACCACAGACTCATTTTGGTCAGGATCGATTTGAAATCTATCATGGTTTCAGAGAAATCATACTTCATGGTTCGTTGTTCTGATAGAATATAGAACGACTACTCCTAACTAAAATCTATCCACCGAAGCAAAAATTATTTCACACCACAGACTCATTTTGGTCAGGATCGATTTGAAATCTATCATGGTTTCAGAGAAATCATACTTCATGTTTCGTAGTTCTGATAGAAAGTTGAACGACTACCAGTAACTAAAATCTATCCACCGAAGCAAAAATTATTTCACACCAAACACTCATTTTGGCCAGGATCAATTTGAAATCTATCATGGTTTCAGAGAAATCATACTTCATGGTTCGTAGTTCTGATAGAATATAGAACGACTACTCCTAACTAAAATCTATCCACCGAAGCAAAAATTATTTCACACCACAGACTCATTTTGGTCAGGATCGATTTGAAATCTATCATGGTTTCAGAGAAATCATACTTCATGGTTCGTTGTTCTGATAGAATATAGAACGACTACTCCTAACTAAAATCTATCCACCGAAGCAAAAATTATTTCACACCACAGACTCATTTTGGTCAGGATCGATTTGAAATCTATCATGGTTTCAGAGAAATCATACTTCATGGTTCGTAGTTCTGATAGAATGTTGAACGACTACCAATAACTAAAATCTATCCACCGTAGCAAAAATTATTTCACACCACAGACTCATTTTGGTCAGGATCGATTTGAAATCTATCATGGTTTCAGAGAAATCATACCTCATTGTTCGTTGTTCTGATAGAATATAGAACGACTACTCCTAACTAAAATCTATACACTCAACAAAAATTATTTCACACCACAGACTCATTTTGGTCAGGATCTATCATGGTTTCAGAGAAATCATACTTCATGGTTCGTAGTTCTGATAGAATGTTGAACGACTACCCCTAACTAAAATCTATCCACTCAACAAAAATTATTTCACACCACAGACTCATTTTGGTCAGGATCTATCATGGTTTCAGAGAAATCATACTTCATGGCTCCTAGTTCTGATAGAATGTTGAACGACTACCCCTAACTAAAATCTATCCACTCAACAAAAATTATTTCACACCACAGACTTGTCAGGAGCGGTTTGAATCTATCATGGTTTCGGAGAAATCATACTCCATCGTTCGTTGTTCTGATAGAATGTTGAGCGACTACCCCTAACTAAAATCTATCCACTCAACAAAAATTATTTCACACCACATACTCATTTTGGTCAGGATCGATTTGAAATCTATCATGGTTTCAGAGAAATCATACTCCATGTTTCGCTGTTCTGATAGAATGTTGAACGACTACCCCTAACTAAAATCTATCCACTCAACAAAAATTATTTCACACCTCAGACCCATTTGGGTCAGGATCGATTTCAAATCTGCTATGGTTTCAGAGAAATCATACCTCATTGTTCGTTGTTCTGATAGAATGTTGAACGACTACCCCTAACTAAAATCTATCCACTCAACAAAAATTATTTCACACCACAGACTCATTTTGGTCAGGATCGATTTGAAATCTATCATGGTTTCAGAGAAATCATACTTCATGGTTTGTAGTTCTGATAGAATGTTGAACGACTACCCCTAACTAAAATCTATCCACTCAACAAAAGTTATTTCACACCACAGACTCATTTTGGTCAGGATGGATTTGAAATCCACCATGGTTTGAGGGAAATCATATTTCATGATTCGTAGTTCTGATAGAATGTTGAACGACTACCCCTAACTAAAATCTATCCGCTCAACAAAAATTATTTCACACCACATACTCATTTTGGTCAGGATCGATTTGAAATCTATCATGGTTTCAGAGAAATCATACTCCATGTTTCGTTGTTCTGATAGAATGTTGAACGACTACCCCTAAATAAAATCTATCCACTCAACAAAAATTATTTCACACCTCAGACCCATTTGGGTCAGGATCGATTTGAAATCTATCATGGTTTCAGACAAATCATACTCCATGGTTCGTTGTTCTGATAGAATGTTGAACGACTACCCCTAACTAAAATCTATCCACTCAACAAAAATTATTTCACACCACAGACTCATTTTGGTCAGGATCGATTTAAAATCCACCATGGTTTCAGAGAAATCATACTTCATGTTTCGTAGTTCTGATAGAAAGTTGAACGACTACCAGTAACTAAAATCTATCCACCGAAGCAAAAATTATTTCACACCAAACACTCATTTTGGCCAGGATCAATTTGAAATCTATCATGGTTTCAGAGAAATCATACTTCATGGTTCGTTGTTCTGATAGAATATAGAACGACTACCCCTAACTAAAATCTATCCACCGAAGCAAAAATTATTTCACACCACAGACTCATTTTGGTCAGGATCGATTTGAAATCTATCATGGTTTCAGAGAAATCATACTTCATGGTTCGTTGTTCTGATAGAATATAGAACGACTACTCCTAACTAAAATCTATCCACCGAAGCAAAAATTATTTCACACCACAGACTCATTTTGGTCAGGATCGATTTGAAATCTATCATGGTTTCAGAGAAATCATACTTCATGGTTCGTAGTTCTGATAGAATGTTGAACGACTACCCCTAACTAAAATCTATCCACTTAACAAAAATTATTTTACACCACAGACTCATTTTGGTCAGGATCTATCATGGTTTCAGAGAAATCATACTTCATGGTTCGTAGTTCTGATAGAATGTTGAACGACTACCCCTAATTAAAATCTATCCACTCAACAAAAATTATTTCACACCACAGACTCATTTGGGTCAGGATCGGTTTGAAATCTATCATGGTTTCAGAGAAATCGTACTCCATGGTTCGTTGTTCTGATAGAATGTTGAACGACTACCCCTAACTAAAATCTATCCACTCAACAAAAATTATTTCACACCTCAGACCCATTTGGGTCAGGATCGATTTGAAATCTGTTATGGTTTCAGAGAAATCATACTTCATGGTTCGTAGTTCTGATAGAATGCTGAACGACTACCCCTAACTAAAATCTATCCACCGAAGCAAAAATTATTTCACACCACAGACTCATTTTGGTCAGGATCGATTTAAAATCCACCATGGTTTCAGAGAAATCATACTTCATGTTTCGTAGTTCTGATAGAAAGTTGAACGACTACCCCTAACTAAAATCTATCCACCGAAGCAAAAATTATTTCACACCACAGACTCATTTTGGTCAGGATCGATTTGAAATCTATCATGGTTTCAGAGAAATCATACTTCATGGTTCGTAGTTCTGATAGAATGTTGAACGACTACCCCTAACTAAAATCTATCCACTTAACAAAAATTATTTTACACCACAGACTCATTTTGGTCAGGATCTATCATGGTTTCAGAGAAATCATACTTCATGGTTCGTTGTTCTGATAGAATGTTGAACGACTACCCCTAACTAAAATCTATCCACTCAACAAAAATTATTTCACACCACAGACTCATTTTGGTCAGGATCGATTTAAAATCCACCATGGTTTCAGAGAAATCATACTTCATGTTTCGTAGTTCTGATAGAAAGTTGAACGACTACCCCTAACTAAAATCTATCCACCGAAGCAAAAATTATTTCACACCACAGACTCATTTTGGTCAGGATCGATTTGAAATCTATCATGGTTTCAGAGAAATCATACTTCATGGTTCGTAGTTCTGATAGAATGTTGAACGACTACCCCTAACTAAAATCTATCCACTTAACAAAAATTATTTTACACCACAGACTCATTTTGGTCAGGATCTATCATGGTTTCAGAGAAATCATACTTCATGGTTCGTAGTTCTGATAGAATGTTGAACGACTACCCCTAATTAAAATCTATCCACTCAACAAAAATTATTTCACACCACAGACTCATTTGGGTCAGGATCGGTTTGAAATCTATCATGGTTTCAGAGAAATCGTACTCCATGGTTCGTTGTTCTGATAGAATGTTGAACGACTACCCCTAACTAAAATCTATCCACTCAACAAAAATTATTTCACACCTCAGACCCATTTGGGTCAGGATCGATTTGAAATCTGTTATGGTTTCAGAGAAATCATACTTCATGGTTCGTAGTTCTGATAGAATGTTGAACGACTACCCCTAACTAAAATCTATCCACCGAAGCAAAAATTATTTCACACCACAGACTCATTTTGGTCAGGATCTATCATGGTTTCAGAGAAATCATACTCCATGTTTCGTTGTTCTGATAGAATGTTGAACGACTACCCCTAAATAAAATCTATCCACTCAACAAAAATTATTTCACACCTCAGACCCATTTGGGTCAGGATCGATTTGAAATCTGTTATGGTTTCAGAGAAATCATACTTCATGGTTCGTAGTTCTGATAGAATGTTGAACGAATACCCCTAACTAAAATCTATCCACCGAAGCAAAAATTATTTCACACCACAGACTCATTTTGGTCAGGATCTATCATGGTTTCAGAGAAATCATACTTCATGGTTCCTAGTTCTGATAGAATGTTGAACGACTACCCCTAACTAAAATCTATCCACTCAACAAAAATTATTTCACACCACAGACTTGTCAGGAGCGGTTTGAATCTATCATGGTTTCGGAGAAATCATACTCCATCGTTCGTTGTTCTGATAGAATGTTGAGCGACTACCCCTAACTAAAATCTATCCACTCAACAAAAATTATTTCACACCACATACTCATTTTGGTCAGGATCGATTTGAAATCTATCATGGTTTCAGAGAAATCATACTCCATGTTTCGCTGTTCTGATAGAATGTTGAACGACTACCCCTAACTAACATCTATCCGCTCAACAAAAATTATTTCACACCACATACTCATTTGGGTCAGGATCGATTTCAAATCTGCTATGGTTTCAGAGAAATCATACCTCATTGTTCGTTGTTCTGATAGAATGTTGAACGACTACCCCTAACTAAAATCTATCCACTCAACAAAAATTATTTCACACCACAGACTCATTTTGGTCAGGATCGATTTGAAATCTATCATGGTTTCAGAGAAATCATACTTCATGGTTCGTTGTTCTGATAGAATGTTGAACGACTACCCCTAACTAAAATCTATCCACTCAACAAAAATTATTTCACACCTCAGACCCATTTGGGTCAGGATCGATTTGAAATCTGTTATGGTTTCAGAGAAATCATACTTCATGGTTCGTAGTTCTGATAGAATGTTGAACGACTACCCCTAACTAAAATCTATCCACCGAAGCAAAAATTATTTCACACCTCAGACCCATTTGGGTCAGGATCGATTTCAAATCTGCTATGGTTTCAGAGAAATCATACCTCATTGTTCGTTGTTCTGATAGAATGTTGAACGACTACCCCTAACTAAAATCTATCCACTCAACAAAAATTATTTCACACCACAGACTCATTTTGGTCAGGATCGATTTGAAATCTATCATGGTTTCAGAGAAATCATACTTCATGGTTTGTAGTTCTGATAGAATGTTGAACGACTACCCCTAACTAAAATCTATCCACTCAACAAAAATTATTTCACACCACAGACTCATTTTGGTTAGGATGGATTTGAAATCCACCATGGTTTGAGGGAAATCATATTTCATGATTCGTAGTTCTGATAGAATGTTGAACGACTACCCCTAACTAAAATCTATCCGCTCAACAAAAATTATTTCACACCACATACTCATTTTGGTCAGGATCGATTTGAAATCTATCATGGTTTCAGAGAAATCATACTCCATGTTTCGTTGTTCTGATAGAATGTTGAACGACTACCCCTAAATAAAATCTATCCACTCAACAAAAATTATTTCACACCTCAGACCCATTTGGGTCAGGATCGATTTGAAATCTATCATGGTTTCAGAGAAATCATACTCCATGGTTCGTTGTTCTGATAGAATGTTGAACGACTACCCCTAACTAAAATCTATCCACTCAACAAAAATTATTTCACACCACAGACTCATTTTGGTCAGGATCGATTTAAAATCCACCATGGTTTCAGAGAAATCATACTTCATGTTTCGTAGTTCTGATAGAAAGTTGAACGACTACCCCTAACTAAAATCTATCCACCGAAGCAAAAATTATTTCACACCAAACACTCATTTTGGCCAGGATCAATTTGAAATCTATCATGGTTTCAGAGAAATCATACTTCATGGTTCGTTGTTCTGATAGAATATAGAACGACTACCCCTAACTAAAATCTATCCACCGAAGCAAAAATTATTTCACACCACAGACTCATTTTGGTCAGGATCGATTTGAAATCTATCACGGTTTCAGAGAAATCATACTTCATGGTTCGTTGTTCTGATAGAATATAGAACGACTACTCCTAACTAAAATCTATCCACCGAAGCAAAAATTATTTCACACCACAGACTCATTTTGGTCAGGATCGATTTGAAATCTATCATGGTTTCAGAGAAATCATACTTCATGGTTCGTAGTTCTGATAGAATGTTGAACGACTACCCCTAACTAAAATCTATCCACTTAACAAAAATTATTTTACACCACAGACTCATTTTGGTCAGGATCTATCATGGTTTCAGAGAAATCATACTTCATGGTTCGTAGTTCTGATAGAATGTTGAACGACTACCCCTAATTAAAATCTATCCACTCAACACAAATTATTTCACACCACAGACTCATTTGGGTCAGGATCGGTTTGAAATCTATCATGGTTTCAGAGAAATCGTACTCCATGGTTCGTTGTTCTGATAGAATGTTGAACGACTACCCCTAACTAAAATCTATCCACTCAACAAAAATTATTTCACACCTCAGACCCATTTGGGTCAGGATCGATTTGAAATCTGTTATGGTTTCAGAGAAATCATACTTCATGGTTCGTAGTTCTGATAGAATGTTGAACGACTACCCCTAACTAAAATCTATCCACCGAAGCAAAAATTATTTCACACCACAGACTCATTTTGGTCAGGATCTATCATGGTTTCAGAGAAATCATACTCCATGTTTCGTTGTTCTGATAGAATGTTGAACGACTACCCCTAAATAAAATCTATCCACTCAACAAAAATTATTTCACACCTCAGACCCATTTGGGTCAGGATCGATTTGAAATCTGTTATGGTTTCAGAGAAATCATACTCCATGGTTCGTTGTTCTGATAGAATGTTGAACGACTACCCCTAACTAAAATCTATCCACTCAACAAAAATTATTTCACACCTCAGACCCATTTGGGTCAGGATCGATTTGAAATCTGTTATGGTTTCAGAGAAATCATACTCCATGGTTCGTTGTTCTGATAGAATGTTGAACGACTACCCCTAACTAAAATCTATCCACTCAACAAAAATTATTTCACACCACAGACTCATTTTGGTCAGGATCGATTTAAAATCCACCATGGTTTCAGAGAAATCATACTTCATGTTTCGTAGTTCTGATAGAAAGTTGAACGACTACCCCTAACTAAAATCTATCCACCGAAGCAAAAATTATTTCACACCAAACACTCATTTTGGCCAGGATCAATTTGAAATCTATCATGGTTTCAGAGAAATCATACTCCATGGTTCGTTGTTCTGATAGAATGTTGAACGACTACCCCTAACTAAAATCTATCCACTCAACAAAAATTATTTTACACCACAGACTCATTTTGGTCAGGATCTATCATGGTTTCAGAGAAATCATACTCCATGTTTCGTTGTTCTGATAGAATGTTGAACGACTACCCCTAACTAAAATCTATCCACTCAACAAAAATTATTTCACACCTCAGACCCATTTGGATCAGGATCGATTTGAAATCTGCTATGGTTTCAGAGAAATCATACCTCATTGTTCGTTGTTCTGATAGAATGTTGAACGACTACCCCTAACTAAAATCTATCCACTCAACAAAAATTATTTCACACCACAGACTCATTTTGGTCAGGATCGATTTGAAATCTATCATGGTTTCAGAGAAATCATACTTCATGGTTTGTAGTTCTGGTAGAATGTTGAACGACTACCCCTAACTAAAATCTATCCACTCAACAAAAATTATTTAACACCACAGATTCATTTTGGACAGGATGGATTTGAAATCTATCATGGTTTCAGAGAAATCATACTTCATGGTTTGTTGTTCTGGTAGAATGTTGAACGACTACCCCTAACTAAAATCTATCCACTCAACAAAAATTATTTAACACCACAGACTCATTTTGGTCAGGATGGATTTGAAATCCACCATGGTGTGAGGGAAATCATACTTCATGATTCGTAGTTCTGATAGAATGTTGAACGACTACCCCTAACTAAAATCTATCCACCGTAGCAAAAATTATTTCACACAACAGACTCATTTTGGTCAGGATCGATTTGAAATCTATCATGGTTTCAGAGAAATCATACTTCATTGTTCGTAGTTCTGACAGAATGTTGAACGACTACCCCTAACTAAAATCTATCCGCTCAACAAAAATTATTTCACACCACATACTCATTTTGGTCAGGATCGATTTGAAATCTATCATATTTTCAGAGAAATAATACTTCATGGTTTGTTGTTCTGGTAGAATGTTGAACGACTACCCCTAACTAAAATCTATCCACTCAACAAAAATTATTTAACACCACATACTCATTTTGGTCAGGATGGATTTGAAATCCACCATGGTTTGAGGGAAATCATACTTCATGATTCGTAGTTCTGATAGAATGTTGAACGACTACCCCTAACTAAAATCTATCCACTCAACAAAAATTATTTCACACCACATACTCATTTTGGTCAGGATCGATTTGAAATCTATCATGGTTTCAGAGAAATCATACTCCATGTTTCGTTGTTCTGATAGAATGTTGAACGACTACCCCTAAATAAAATCTATCCACTCAACAAAAATTATTTCACACCTCAGACCCATTTGGGTCAGGATCGATTTGAAATCTGTTATGGTTTCAGAGAAATCATACTCCATGGTTCGTTGTTCTGATAGAATGTTGAACGACTACCCCTAACTAAAATCTATCCACTCAACAAAAATTATTTCATACCTCAGACCCATTTGGGTCAGGATCGATTTGAAATCTGTTATGGTTTCAGAGAAATCATACTCCATGGTTCGTTGTTCTGATAGAATGTTGAACGACTACCCCTAACTAAAATCTATCCACTAAACAAAAATTATTTCACACCACAGACTCATTTTGGTCAGGATCGATTTGAAATCTATCATGGTTTCAGAGAAATCATACTTCATTGTTCGTAGTTCTGACAGAATGTTGAACGACTACCCCTAACTAAAATCTATCCACTCAACAAAAATTATTTCACACCACATACTCATTTTGGTCAGGATCGATTTGAAATCTATCATGGTTTCAGAGAAATCATACTCCATGTTTCGTTGTTCTGATAGAATGTTGAACGACTACCCCTAAATAAAATCTATCCACTCAACAAAAATTATTTCACACCTCAGACCCATTTGGGTCAGGATCGATTTGAAATCTGTTATGGTTTCAGAGAAATCATACTCCATGGTTCGTTGTTCTGATAGAATGTTGAACGACTACCCCTAACTAAAATCTATCCACTCAACAAAAATTATTTCACACCTCAGACCCATTTGGGTCAGGATCGATTTGAAATCTGTTATGGTTTCAGAGAAATCATACTCCATGGTTCGTTGTTCTGATAGAATGTTGAACGACTACCCCTAACTAAAATCTATCCACTCAACAAAAATTATTTCACACCACAGACTCATTTTGGTCAGGATCGATTTAAAATCCACCATGGTTTCATAGAAAGCATACTTCATGTTTCGTAGTTCTGATAGAAAGTTGAACGACTACCCCTAACTAAAATCTATCCACTCAACATAAATTATTTCACACCACAGACTCATTTTGGCAGGATCGATTTGAAATCTATCATGGTTTCAGAGAAATCATACTCCATGTTTCGTAGTTCTGATAGAATGTTGAACGACTACCACTAACTAAAATCTATCCACTCAACAAAAATTATTTCACACCACAGACTCATTTTGGTCAGGATCTATCATGGTTTCAGAGAAATCATATTTCATGGTTCGTAGGTCTGATAGAATGTTGAACGACTACCCCTAACTAAAATCTATCCACTCAACAAAAATTATTTCACACCACAGACTGGTCAGGATCGGTTTGAAATCTATCATGGTTTCGGAGAAATCATACTCCATGTTTCGTAGTTCTGATAGAATGTTGAACGACTACCACTAACTAAAATCTATCCACTCAACAAAAATTATTTCACACCACAGACTCATTTTGGTCAGGATCTATCATGGTTTCAGAGAAATCATATTTCATGGTTCGTAGTTCTGATAGAATGTTGAACGACTACCCCTAACTAAAATCTATCCACTCAACAAAAATTATTTCACAGTACAGACTGGTGAGGATCGGTTTGAAATCTATCATGGTTTCGGAGAAATCATACTCCATCGTTCGTTGTTCTGATAGAATGTTGAACGACTACCCCTAACTAAAATCTATCCACTCAACAAAAATTATTTCACACCACATACTCATTTTGGTCAGGATCGATTTGAAATCTATCATGGTTTAAGAGAAATCATACTCCATGTTTCGTTGTTCTGATAGAATGTTGAACGACTACCCCTAAATAAAATCTATCCACTCAACAAAAATTATTTCACACCTCAGACCCATTTTTGTCAGGATCGATTTAAAATCTGTTATGGTTTCAGAGAAATCATACTCCATGGTTCGTTGTTCTGATAGAATGTTGAACGACTACCCCTAACTAAAATCTATCCACTCAACAAAAATTATTTCACACCACAGACTCATTTTGATCAGGATCGATTTAAAATCCACCATGGTTTCAGAGAAATCATACTTCATGTTTCGTAGTTCTGATAGAAAGTTGAACGACTACCCCTAACTAAAATCTATCAACCGAAGCAAAAATTATTTCACACCACAGACTCATTTTGGCAGGATCGATTTGAAATCTATCATGGTTTCAGAGAAATCATACTCCATGTTTCGTAGTTCTGATAGAATGTTGAACGACTACCACTAACTAAAATCTATCCACTCAACAAAAATTATTTCACACCACAGACTGGTCAGGATCGGTTTGAAATCTATCATGGTTTCGGAGAAATCATACTCCATCGTTCGTTGTTCTGATAGAATGTTGAACGACTACCAATAACTAAAATCTATCCACTCAACAAAAATTATTTCACACCACATACTCATTTTGGTCAGGATCGATTTGAAATCTATCATGGTTTAAGAGAAATCATACTCCATGTTTCGTTGTTCTGATAGAATGTTGAACGACTACCCCTAACTAAAATCTATCCACTCAACAAAAATTATTTAACACCACAGACTCATTTTGGTCAGGATCGATTTGAAATCTATCATGGTTTCAGAGAAATCATACTTCATGGTTCGTTGTTCTGATAGAATATAGAACGACTACTCCTAACTAAAATCTATCCACCGAACCAAAAATTATTTCAAACCACAGACTCATTTTGGTCAGGATCGATTTGAAATCTATCATGGTTTCAGAGAAATCATACTTCATGGTTCGTAGTTCTGATAGAATGTTGAACGACTACCCCTAACTAAAATCTATCCACTTAACAAAAATTATTTTACACCACAGACTCATTTTGGTCAGGATCTATCATGGTTTCAGAGAAATCATACCTCATGGTTCGTAGTTCTGATAGAATGTTGAACGACTACCCCTAATTAAAATCTATCCACTCAACAAAAATTATTTCACACCACAGACTCATTTGGGTCAGGATCGGTTTGAAATCTATCATGGTTTCAGAGAAATCGTACTCCATGGTTCGTTGTTCTGATAGAATGTTGAACGACTACCCCTAACTAAAATCTATCCACTCAACAAAAATTATTTCACACCTCAGACCCATTTGGGTCAGGATCGATTTGAAATCTGTTATGGTTTCAGAGAAATCATACTTCATGGTTCGTAGTTCTGATAGAATGTTGAACGACTACCCCTAACTAAAATCTATCCACTCAACAAAAATTATTTTACACCACAGACTCATTTTGGTCAGGATCTATCATGGTTTCAGAGAAATCATACTCCATGTTTCGTTGTTCTGATAGAATGTTGAACGACTACCCTAACTAAAATCTATCCACTCAACAAAAATTATTTCACACCTCAGACCCATTTGGATCAGGATCGATTTGAAATCTGCTATGGTTTCAGAGAAATCATACCTCATTGTTCGTTGTTCTGATAGAATGTTGAACGACTACCCCTAACTAAAATCTATCCACTCAACAAAAATTATTTCACACCACAGACTCATTTTGGTCAGGATCGATTTGAAATCTATCATGGTTTCAGAGAAATCATACTTCATGGTTTGTAGTTCTGGTAGAATGTTGAACGACTACAACTAACTAAAATCTATCCACTCAACAAAAATTATTTAACACCACAGATTCATTTTGGACAGGATGGATTTGAAATCCACCATGGTTTGAGGGAAATCATACTTCATGATTCGTAGTTCTGATAGAATGTTGAACGACTACCCCTAACTAAAATCTATCCACCGTAGCAAAAATTATTTCACACCACAGACTCATTTTGGTCAGGATCGATTTGAAATCTATCATGGTTTCAGAGAAATCATACTTCATTGTTCGTAGTTCTGACAGAATGTTGAACGACTACCCCTAACTAAAATCTATCCGCTCAACAAAAATTATTTCACACCACATACTCATTTTGGTCAGGATCGATTTGAAATCTGCTATGGTTTCAGAGAAATCATACCTCATTGTTCGTTGTTCTGATAGAATGTTGAACGACTACCCCTAACTAAAATCTATCCACTCAACAAAAATTATTTCACACCACAGACTCATTTTGGTCAGGATCGATTTGAAATCTATCATGGTTTCAGAGAAATCATACTTCATGGTTTGTTGTTCTGGTAGAATGTTGAACGACTACCCCTAACTAAAATCTATCCACTCAACAAAAATTATTTAACACCACAGACTCATTTTGGTCAGGATGGATTTGAAATCCACCATGGTTTGAGGGAAATCATACTTCATGATTCGTAGTTCTGATAGAATGTTGAACGACTACCCCCAACTAAAATCTATTAACTCAACAAAAATTATTTCACACCACAGACTCATTTTGTTCAGGATCGAGTTGAAATCTATCATGGTTTCAGAGAAATCATACTTCATTGTTCGTAGTTCTGACAGAATGTTGAACGACTACCCCTAACTAAAATCTATCCACCGAAGCAAAAATTATTTCACACCACATACTCATTTTGGTCAGGATCGATTTGAAATCTATCATGGTTTCAGAGAAATCATACTCCATGTTTCGTTGTTCTGATAGAATGTTGAACGACTACCCCTAAATAAAATCTATCCACTCAACAAAAATTATTTCACACCTCAGACCCATTTGGGTCAGGATCGATTTGAAATCTGTTATGGTTTCAGAGAAATCATACTCCATGGTTCGTTGTTCTGATAGAATGTTGAACGACTACCCCTAACTAAAATCTATCCACTCAACAAAAATTATTCCACACCTCAGACCCATTTGGGTCAGGATCGATTTGAAATCTGTTATGGTTTCAGATAAATCATACTCCATGGTTCGTTGTTCTGATAGGATGTTGAACGACTACCCCTAACTAAAATCTATCCACTAAACAAAAATTATTTCACACCACAGACTCATTTTGGTCAGGATCGATTTGAAATCTATCATGGTTTCAGAGAAATCATACTTCATTGTTCGTAGTTCTGACAGAATGTTGAGCGACTACACCTAACTAAAATCTATCCACTCAACAAAAATTATTTCACACCACATACACATTTTGGTCAGGATCGATTTGAAATCTATCATGGTTTCAGAGAAATCATACTCCATGTTTCGTTGTTCTGATAGAATGTTGAACGACTACCCCTAAATAAAATCTATCCACTCAACAAAAATTATTTCACACCACATACACATTTTGGTCAGGATCGATTTAAAATCTACCATGGTTTCAGAGAAAGCATACTTCATGTTTCGTAGTTCTGATAGAAAGTTGAACGACTACCCCTAACTAAAATCTATCCACTCAACATAAATTATTTCACACCACAGACTCATTTTGGCATAATCGATTTGAAATCTATCATGGTTTCAGAGAAATCATACTCCATGTTTCGTAGTTCTGATAGAATGTTGAACGACTACCACTAACTAAAATCTATCCACTCAACAAAAATTATTTCACACCACAGACTCATTTTGGTCAGGATCTATCATGGTTTCAGAGAAATCATATTTCATGGTTCGTAGTTCTGATAGAATGTTGAACGACTACCCCTAACTAAAATCTATCCACTCAACAAAAATTATTTCGCACCACAGACTGGTCAGGATCGGTTTGAAATCTATCATGGTTTCTTTAAAATCATACTCCATGTTTCGTAGTTCTGATAGAATGTTGAACGACTACCACTAACTAAAATCTATCCACTCAACAAAAATTATTTCACACCACAGACTCATTTTGGTCAGGATCTATCATGGTTTCAGAGAAATCATATTTCATGGTTCGTAGTTCTGATAGAATGTTGAACGACTACCCCTAACTAAAATCTATCCACTCAACAAAAATTATTTCACACCACAGACTGGTCAGGATCGGTTTGAAATCTATCATGGTTTCGGAGAAATCATACTCCATCGTTCGTTGTTCTGATAGAATGTTGAACGACTACCCCTAACTAAAATCTATCCACTCAACAAAAATTATTTCACACCACATACTCATTTTGGTCAGGATCGATTTGAAATCTATCATGGTTTAAGAGAAATCATACTCCATGTTTCGTTGTTCTGATAGAATGTTGAACGACTACCCCTAACTAAAATCTATCCACTCAACAAAAATTATTTCACACCTCAGACCCATTTTTGTCAGGATCGATTTAAAATCTGTTATGGTTTCAGAGAAATCATACTCCATGGTTCGTTGTTCTGATAGAATGTTGAACGACTACCCCTAACTAAAATCTATCCACTCAACAAAAATTATTTCACACCACAGACTCATTTTGGTCAGGATCTATTTAAAATCCACCATGGTTTCAGAGAAATCATACTTCATGTTTCGTAGTTCTGATAGAAAGTTGAACGACTACCCCTAACTAAAATCTATCCACCGAAGCAAAAATTATTTCACACCACAGACTCATTTTGGCAGGATCGATTTGAAATCTATCATGGTTTCAGAGAAATCATACTCCATGTTTCGTAGTTCTGATAGAATGTTGAACGACTACCACTAACTAAAATCTATCCACTCAACAAAAATTATTTCACACCACAGACTCATTTTATTCAGGATCTATCATGGTTTCAGAGAAATCATACTCCATGTTTCGTTGTTCTGATAGAATGTTGAACGACTACCCCTAACTAAAATCTATCCACTCAAGAAAAATTATTTCACACAACATACTCATTTTGGTCAGGATCGATTTGAAATCTATCATGGTTTCAGAGAAATCATACTCCATGTTTCGTTGTTCTGATAGAATGTTGAACGACTACCCCTAAATAAAATCTATCCACTCAACAAAAATTATTTCACACCTCAGACCCATTTGGGTCAGGATCGATTTGAAATCTGTTATGGTTTCAGAGAAATCATACTCCATGGATCGTTGTTTTGATAGAATGTTGAACGACTACCCCTAACTAAAATCTATCCACTCAACAAAAATTATTTCACACCTCAGACCCATTTGGGTCCGGATCGATTTGAAATCTGTTATGGTTTCAGAGAAATCATACTCCATGGTTCGTTGTTCTGATAGAATGTTGAACGACTACCCCTAACTAAAATCTATCCACTAAACAAAAATTATTTCACACCACAGACTCATTTTGGTCAGGATCGATTTGAAATCTATCATGGTTTCAGAGAAATCATACTTCATTGTTCGTAGTTCTGACAGAATGTTGAACGACTACCCCTAACTAAAATCTATCCACTCAACAAAAATTATTTCACACCACATACACATTTTGGTCAGGATCGATTTGAAATCTATCATGGTTTCAGAGAAATCATACTCCATGTTTCGTTGTTCTGATAGAATATTGAACGACTACCCCTAAATAAAATCTATCCACTCAACAAAAATTATTTCACACCTCAGACCCATTTGGGTCAGGATCGATTTAAAATCTGTTATGGTTTCAGAGAAATCATACTCCATGGTTCGTTGTTCTGATAGAATGTTGAACGACTACCCCTAACTAAAATCTATCCACTCAACAAAAATTATTTCACACCACAGACTCATTTTGGTCAGGATCGATTTAAAATCCACCATGGTTTCAGAGAAAGCATACTTCATGTTTCGTAGTTCTGATAGAAAGTTGAACGACTACCCCTAACTAAAATCTATCCACTCAACATAAATTATTTCACACCACAGACTCATTTTGGCAGGATCGATTTGAAATCTATCATGGTTTCAGAGAAATCATACTCCATGTTTCGTAGTTCTGATAGAATGTTGAACGACTACCACTAACTAAAATCTATCCACTCAACAAAAATTATTTCACACCACAGACTCATTTTGGTCAGGATCTATCATGGTTTCAGAGAAATCATATTTCATGGTTCGTAGTTCTGATAGAATGTTGAACGACTACTCCTAACTAAAATCTATCCACTCAACAAAAATTATTTCACACCACAGACTGGTCAGGATCGGTTTGAAATCTATCATGGTTTCGGAGAAATCATACTCCATCGTCCGTTGTTCTGATAGAATGTTGAACGACTACCCCTAACTAAAATCTATCCACTCAACAAAAATTATTTCACACCACATACTCATTTTGGTCAGGATCGATTTGAAATCTATCATGGTTTAAGAGAAATCATACTCCATGTTTCGTTGTTCTGATAGAATGTTGAACGACTACCCCTAACTAAAATCTATCCACTTAACAAAAATTATCTCACACCTCAGACCCATTTTTGTCAGGATCGATTTAAAATCTGTTATGGTTTCAGAGAAATCATACTCCATGGTTCGTTGTTCTGATAGAATGTTGAACGACTACCCCTAACTAAAATCTATCCACTCAACAAAAATTTTTTCACACCACAGACTCATTTTGGTCAGGATCGATTTAAAATCCACCATGGTTTCAGAGAAATCATACTTCATGTTTCGTAGTTCTGATAGAAAGTTGAACGACTACCCCTAACTTAAATCTATCCACCGAAGCAAAAATTATTTCACACCACAGACTCATTTTGGCAGGATCGATTTGAAATCTATCATGGTTTCAGAGAAATCATACTCCATGTTTCGTAGTTCTGATAGAATGTTGAACGACTACCACTAACTAAAATCTATCCACTCAACAAAAATTATTTCACACCACATACTCATTTTTGTCAGGATCGATTTAAAATCTATCATGGTTTCAGAGAAACCATACCTCATTGTTCGTTGTGCTGATAGAATATTGAACGACTACCCCTAACTAAAATCTATCCACCGAACCAAAACTTATTTCACACCACAGACTCATTTTGGTCAGGATCGATTTAAAATCCACCATGGTTTCAGAGAAATCATACTTCATGTTTCGTAGTTCTGATAGAAAGTTGAACGACTACCCCTAACTTAAATCTATCCACCGAAGCAAAAATTATTTCACACCACAGACTCATTTTGGCAGGATCGATTTGAAATCTATCATGGTTTCAGAGAAATCATACTCCATGTTTCGTAGTTCTGATAGAATGTTGAACGACTACCACTAACTAAAATCTATCCACTCAACAAAAATTATTTCACACCACATACTCATTTTGGTCAGGATCGATTTGAAATCTATCATGGTTTCAGAGAAATCATACTTCATGGTTCGTAGTTCTGATAGAATGTTGAACGACTACCCCTAACTAAAATCTATCCACTCAACAAAAATTATTTCACACCACAGACTCATTTTGGTCAGGATGGATTTGAAATCCACCATAGTTTGAGGAAAATCATAGTTCATGGTTCGTAGTTCTGATAGAATGTTGAACGACTTCCCCTAACTAAAATCTATTCACTCAACAAAAATTATTTCACACCTCAGACCCATTTGGGTCAGGATCGATTTGAAATCTGTTATGGTTTCAGAGAAATCATACTCCATGGTTCGTTGTTCTGATAGAATGTTGAACGACTACCCCTAACTAAAATCTATCCACTCAACAAAAATTATTTCACACCACAGACTCATTTTGGTCAGGATCGATTTGAAATCTATCATGGTTCCAGAGAAATCATACTTCATGGTTCGTAGTTCTGATAGAATGTTGAACGACTACCCCTAACTAAAATCTATCCACTCAACAAAAATTATTTCACACCACAGACTCATTTTGGTCAGGATCGATTTGAAATCTATCATGGTTCCAGAGAAATCATACTTCATGGTTCGTAGTTCTGATAGAATGTTGAACGACTACCCCTAACTAAAATCTATCCACTCAACAAAAATTATTTCACACCACATACTCATTTTGGTCAGCATCGATTTGAAATCTATCATGGTTCCAGAGAAATCATACTTCATGGTTCGTAGTTCTGATAGAATGTTGAACGACTAACCCTTACTAAAATCTATCCACCCAACAAAAATTATTTCACACGTCAGACCCATTTTGGTCAGGATCGATTTAAAATCTGTTATGGTTTCAGAGAAATCATACTCCATGGTTCGGTGTTCTGATAGAATGTTGAACGACTACCCCTAACTAAAATCTATCCACTCAACAAAAATTATTTCACACCACAGACTCATTTTGATCAGGATCGATTTAAAATCCACCATGGTTTCAGAGAAATCATACCTCATTGTTCGTTGTTCTGATAGAATATTGAACGACTACCCCTAACTAAAATCTATCCACCGAAGCAAAAATTATTTCACACCACAGACTCATTTTGGTCAGGATCGATTTGAAATCTATCATGGTTTCAGAGAAATCATACTTCATGGTTCGTAGTTCTGATAGAATGTTGAACGACTACCGATAACTAAAATCTATCCACCGTAGCAAAAATTATTTCACACCACAGACTCATTTTGGTCAGGATCGGTTTTAAATCTATCATGGTTTCAGAGAAATCATACTTCATGGTTCGTAGTTCTGATAGAATGTTGAACGACTACCCCTAACTAAAATCTATCCACTCAACAAAAATTATTTCACACCTCAGACCCATTTGGGTCAGGATCGATTTGAAATCTGTTATGGTTTCAGAGAAATCATACTCCATGGTTCGTTGTTCTGATAGAATGTTGAACGACTACCCCTAACTAAAATCTATCCACTCAACAAAAATTATTTCACACCACAGACTCATTTTGGTCAGGATCGATTTGAAATCTATCATGGTTCCAGAGAAATCATACTTCATGGTTCTTAGTTCTGATAGAATGTTGAACGACTACCCCTAACTAAAATCTATCCACCGAAGCAAAAATTATTTCACACCACAGACTCATTTTGGTCAGGATCGATTTGAAATCAATCATGGTTTCAGAGAAATCATACTTCATTGTTCGTAGTTCTGACAGAATGTTGAACGACTACCCCTAACTAAAATCTATCCACTCAACAAAAATTATTTCACACCACAGACTCATTTTGGTCAGGATCGATTTGAAATCTATCATGGTTTCAGAGAAATCATACTTCATGGTTCGTAGTTCTGATAGAATGTTGAACGACTACCCCTAACTAAAATCTATCCACTCAACAAAAATTATTTCACACCACAGACTCATTTTGGTCAGGATGGATTTGAAATCCACCATAGTTTGAGGAAAATCATAGTTCATGGTTCGTAGTTCTGATAGAATGTTGAACGACTACCCCTAACTAAAATCTATCCACCGTAGCAAAAATTATTTCACACCACAGTTCATTTTGGTCAGGATCGGTTTTAAATCTATCATGGTTTCAGAGAAATCATACTTCATGGTTCGTAGTTCTGATAGAATGTTGAACGACTTCCCCTAACTAAAATCTATTCACTCAACAAAAATTATTTCACACCTCAGACCCATTTGGGTCAGGATCGATTTGAAATCTGTTATGGTTTCAGAGAAATCATACTCCATGGTTCGTTGTTCTGATAGAATGTTGAACGACTACCCCTAACTAAAATCTATCCACTCAACAAAAATTATTTCACACCACAGACTCATTTTGGTCAGGATCGATTTGAAATCTATCATGGTTCCAGAGAAATCATACTTCATGGTTCGTAGTTCTGATAGAATGTTGAACGACTACCCCTAACTAAAATCTATCCACTCAACAAAAATTATTTCACACCACAGACTCATTTTGGTCAGGATCGATTTGAAATCTATCATGGTTCCAGAGAAATCATACTTCATGGTTCGTAGTTCTGATAGAATGTTGAACGACTACCCCTAACTAAAATCTATCCACTCAACAAAAATTATTTCACACCACATACTCATTTTGGTCAGGATCGATTTGAAATCTATCATGGTTCCAGAGAAATCATACTTCATGGTTCGTAGTTCTGATAGAATGTTGAACGACTAACCCTTACTAAAATCTATCCACCCAACAAAAATTATTTCACACGTCAGACCCATTTTGGTCAGGATCGATTTAAAATCTGTTATGGTTTCAGAGAAATCATACTCCATGGTTCGGTGTTCTGATAGAATGTTGAACGACTACCCCTAACTAAAATCTATCCACTCAACAAAAATTATTTCACACCACAGACTCATTTTGATCAGGATCGATTTAAAATCCACCATGGTTTCAGAGAAATCATACCTCATTGTTCGTTGTTCTGATAGAATATTGAACGACTACCCCTAACTAAAATCTATCCACCGAAGCAAAAATTATTTCACACCACAGACTCATTTTGGTCAGGATCGATTTGAAATCAATCATGGTTTCAGAGAAATCATACTTCATTGTTCGTAGTTCTGACAGAATGTTGAACGACTACCCCTAACTAAAATCTATCCACTCAACAAAAATTATTTCACACCACAGACTCATTTTGGTCAGGATCGATTTGAAATCTATCATGGTTCCAGAGAAATCATACTTCATGGTTCGTAGTTCTGATAGAATGTTGAACGACTACCCCTAACTAAAATCTATCCACTCAACAAAAATTATTTCACACCACATACTCATTTTGGTCAGGATCGATTTGAAATCTACCATGGTTTCAGAGAAATCATACCCCATGTTTCGTTGTTCTGATAGAATGTTGAACGACTACCCCTAACTAAAATCTATCCACTCAACAAAAATTATTTCACACCTCAGACCCATTTGGGTCAGGATCGATTTGAAATCTGTTATGGTTTCAGAGAAATCATACTCCATGTTTCGTTGTTCTGATAGAATGTTGAACGACTACCCCTAACTTAAATCTATCCACTCAACAAAAATTATTTCACACCACAGACTCATTTTGGTCAGGATCGATTTAAAATCCACCATGGTTTCAGAGAAATCATACTCCATGGTTCGTTGTTCTGATAGAATGTTGAACGACTGCCCCTAACTAAAATCTATCCACTCAACAAAAATTATTTCACACCACAGACTCATTTTGGTCAGGATCGATTTAAAATCCACCATGGTTTCAGAGAAATCATACTTCATGGTTCGTAGTTCTGATAGAATGTTGAACGACTACCCCTAACTAAAATCTGTCCACTCAACAAAAATTATTTCACACCACAGACTCATTTTGGTCAAGATCGATTTAAAATCCACCATGGTTTCAGAGAAATCATACTCCATGGTTCGTTGTTCTGATAGAACGTTGAACGACTACCCCTAACTAAAATCTATCCACTCAACAAAAATTATTTCACACCTCAGACCCATTTGGGTCAGGATCGATTTGAAATCTATCATGGTTTCAGAGAAATCATACTTCATGGTTCGTAGTTCTGATAGAATGTTGAACGACTACCCCTAACTAAAATCTATCCACTCAACAAAAATTATTTCACACCACAGACTCATTTTGGTCAGGATCGATTTAAAATCCACCATGGTTTCAGAGAAATCATACTTCATGGTTCGTAGTTCTGATAGAATGTTGAACGACTACCCCTAACTAAAATCTATCCACTCAACAAAAATTATTTCACACCTCAGACCCATTTGGGTCAGGATCGATTTGAAATCTATCATGGTTTCAGAGAAATCATACTTCATGGTTCGTAGTTCTGATAGAATGTTGAACGACTACCCCTAACTAAAATCTATCCACTCAACAAAAATTATTTCACACCACAGAATTTTTTGGGTCAGGATCGATTTGAAATCTACCATGGTTTCAGAGAAATCATACTCCATGGTTCGTTGTTCTGATAGAACGTTGAACGACTACCCCTAACTAAAATCTATCCACTCAACAAAAATTATTTCACACCACAGAATCATTTTGGTCAGGATCGATTTGAAATCTATCATGGTTTCAGAGAAATCATACTTCATGGTTCGTAGTTCTGATAGAATGTTGAACGACTACCCCTAACTAAAATCTATCCACTCAACGAAAATTATTTCACACCACAGACCCATTTGGGTCAGGATCGATTTGAAATCTATTATGGTTTCAGAGAAATCATACTCCATGGTTCGTTGTTCTGATAGAATGTTGAACGACTACCCCTAACTAAAATCTATCCACTCAACAAAAATTATTTCACACCTCAGACCCATTTGGGTCAGGATCGATTTGAAATCTGTTATGGTTTCAGAGAAATCATACTCCATGGTTCGTTGTTCTGATAGAATGTTGAACGACTACCCCTAACTAAAATCAATCCACTCAACAAAAATTATTTCACACCACAGACTCATTTTGGTCAGGATCGATTTGAAATCTATCATGGTTTCAGAGAAATCATACTTCATGGTTCGTAGTTCTGATAGAATGTTGAACGACTACCCCTAACTAAAATCTATCCACTCAACAAAAATTATTTCACACCTCAGACCCATTTGGGTCAGGATCGATTTGAAATCTGTTATGGTTTCAGAGAAATCGTACTTCATGGTTCGTAGACCTGATAGAATGTTGAAAGACTACCCCTAACTAAAATCTATCCACTCAACAAAAATTAATTCACACCAAAGACTCATTTTGGTCAGGTTTCGCATTGTTCGTTGTTCTGATAGAATATTGAACGACTACCCCTAACTAAAATCTATCCGCTCAACAAAAATAATTTCACACCACAGACTCATTTTGGTCAGGATCGATTTAAAATCCACCATGGTTTCAGAGAAATCATACTTCATGGTTCGTAGTTCTGATAGAATGTTGAATGACTACCCCTAACTAAAATCTATCCACCGAAGCAAAAATTATTTCACACCACAGAATCATTTTGGTCAGGATCGATTTGAAATCTATCATGCTTTCAGAGAAATCATACTTCATGGTTCGTAGTTCTGATAGAATCTTGAACGACTACCCCTAACTAAAATCTATCCACTCTACAAAAATTATTTCACACCACAGACTTATTTTGGTCAGGATCGATTTGAAATCTATTATGGTTTCAGAGAAATCATACTCCATGGTTCGTTGTTCTGATAGAATGTTGAACGACTACCCCTAACTAAAATCTATCCACTCAACAAAAATTATTTCACACCACAGACTCATTTTGGTCTGGATCGATTTGAAATCTATCATGGTTTCAGAGAAATCATACTTCATGGTTCGTTGTTCTGATAGAATGTTGAACAACTACCTCCAACTAAAATCTATTCACTTAACAAAAATTATTTCACACCACAGACTCATTTTGGTCAGGATCGATTTGAAATCTATTATGGTTTCAGAGAAATCATACTCCATGGTTCGTTGTTCTGATAGAATGTTGAACGACTACCCCTAACTAAAATCTATCCACTCAACAAAAATTATTTCACACCACAGACTCATTTTGGTCAGGATCGATTTGAAATCTATCATGGTTTCAGAGAAATCATACTTCATGGTTCGTTGTTCTGATAGAATGTTGAACAACTACCCCTAACTAAAATCTATCCACTCAACAAAAATTATTTCACATCACAGACTTATTTTGGTCTGGATCGATTTGAAATCTATCATGGTTTCAGAGAAATCATACTTCATGGTTCGTTGTTCTGATAGAATGTTGAACAACTACCCCTAACTAAAATCTATCCACTCAACAAAAATTATTTCACACCACAGATTCATTTTGGTCAGGACCGATTTGAGATCTATCATGGTTTCAGAGAAATCATACTTCATCGTTCGTGGTTCTGATAGAATGTTGAACGACGACCCCTAACTAAAATCTATCCACCGAAGCAAAAATTATTTCACACCACAGACTCATTTTGGTCAGGATCGATTTGAAATCCACTATGGTTTCAGAGAAATCATATTTCATGTTTCGTAGTTCTGATAGAATGTTGAACGACTACCCCTAACTAAAATCTATTTACCGAAGCAAAAATTATTTCACACCACAGACTCATGTTGGTCAGGATCGATTTGAAATCTACCATGGTTTCAGAGAAATCATACTTCATGGTTCGTTGTTCTGATAGAATGTTGAACGACTACCCCTAACTAAAATCTATCCACTCAACAAAAATTATTTCACACCACAGACTCATTTTGGTCAGGATCGATTTAAAATCCACCATGGTTTCAGAGAAATCATACTCCATGGTTCGTTGTTCTGATAGAATGTTGAACGACTACCCCTAACTAAAATCTATCCACTCAACAAAAATTATTTCACACCACAGACTCATTTTGGTCAGGATCGATTTAAAATCCACCATGGTTTCAGAGAAATCATACTTCATGGTTCGTAGTTCTGATAGAATGTTGAGCGACTACCCCTAACTAAAATCTATCCACTCAACAAAAATTATTTCACACCACAGACTCATTTTGGTCAAGATCGATTTAAAATCCACCATGGTTTCAGAGAAATCATACTCCATGTTTCGTTGTTCTGATAGAATGTTGAACGACTACCCCTAACTAAAATCTATCCACTCAACAAAAATTATTTCACACCTCAGACCCATTTTTGTCAGGATCGATTTAAAATCTGTTATGGTTTCAGAGAAATCATACTCCATGGTTCGTTGTTCTGATAGAATGTTGAACGACTACCCCTAACTAAAATCTATCCACTCAACAAAAATTATTTCACACCACATACTCATTTTGGTCAGGATCGATTTGAAATCTATCATGGTTTAAGAGAAATCATACTCCATGTTTCGTTGTTCTGATAGAATGTTGAACGACTACCCCTAAATAAAATCTATCCACTCAACAAAAATTATTTCACACCACAGACTGGTCAGGATCGGTTTGAAATCTATCATGGTTTCGGAGAAATCATACTCCATCGTTCGTTGTTCTGATAGAATGTTGAACGACTACCCCTAACTAAAATCTATCCACTCAACAAAAATTATTTCACACCACATACTCATTTTGGTCAGGATCGATTTGAAATCTATCATGGTTTAAGAGAAATCATACTCCATGTTTCGTTGTTCTGATAGAATGTTGAACGACTACCCCTAACTAAAATCTATCCACTCAACAAAAATTATTTCACACCTCAGACCCATTTTTGTCAGGATCGATTTAAAATCTGTTATGGTTTCAGAGAAATCATACTCCATGGTTCGTTGTTCTGATAGAATGTTGAACGACTACCCCTAACTAAAATCTATCCACTCAACAAAAATTATTTCACACCACAGACTCATTTTGGTCAGGATCGATTTAAAATCCACCATGGTTTCAGAGAAATCATACTTCATGTTTCGTAGTTCTGATAGAAAGTTGAACGACTACCCCTAACTAAAATCTATTAACCGAAGCAAAAATTATTTCACACCACAGACTCATTTTGGCAGGATCGATTTGAAATCTATCATGGTTTCAGAGAAATCATACTCCATGTTTCGTAGTTCTGATAGAATGTTGAACGACTACCACTAACTAAAATCTATCCACTCAACAAAAATTATTTCACACAACATACTCATTTTGGTCAGGATCGATTTGAAATCTATCATGGTTTCAGAGAAATCATACTCCATGTTTCGTTGTTCTGATAGAATGTTGAACGACTACCCCTAAATAAAATCTATCCACTCAACAAAAATTATTTCACACCTCAGACCCATTTGGGTCAGGATCGATTTGAAATCTGTTATGGTTTCAGAGAAATCATACTCCATGGATCGTTGTTTTGATAGAATGTTGAACGACTACCCCTAACTAAAATCTATCCACCGAAGCAAAAATTATTTCACACCACAGACTCATTTTGGCAGGATCGATTTGAAATCTATCATGGTTTCAGAGAAATCATACTCCATGTTTCGTAGTTCTGATAGAATGTTGAACGACTACCACTAACTAAAATCTATCCACTCAACAAAAATTATTTCACACCACAGACTCATTTTATTCAGGATCTATCATGGTTTCAGAGAAATCATACTCCATGTTTCGTTGTTCTGATAGAATGTTGAACGACTACCCCTAACTAAAATCTATCCACTCAAGAAAAATTATTTCACACAACATACTCATTTTGGTCAGGATCGATTTGAAATCTATCATGGTTTCAGAGAAATCATACTCCATGTTTCGTTGTTGTGATAGAATGTTGAACGACTACCCCTAAATAAAATCTATCCACTCAACAAAAATTATTTCACACCTCAGACCCATTTGGGTCAGGATCGATTTGAAATCTGTTATGGTTTCAGAGAAATCATACTCCATGGATCGTTGTTTTGATAGAATGTTGAACGACTACCCCTAACTAAAATCTATCCACTCAACAAAAATTATTTCACACCTCAGACCCATTTGGGTCCGGATCGATTTGAAATCTGTTATGGTTTCAGAGAAATCATACTCCATGGTTCGTTGTTCTGATAGAATGTTGAACGACTACCCCTAACTAAAATCTATCCACTAAACAAAAATTATTTCACACCACAGACTCATTTTGGTCAGGATCGATTTGAAATCTATCATGGTTTCAGAGAAATCATACTTCATTGTTCGTAGTTCTGACAGAATGTTGAACGACTACCCCTAACTAAAATCTATCCACTCAACAAAAATTATTTCACACCACATACACATTTTGGTCAGGATCGATTTGAAATCTATCATGGTTTCAGAGAAATCATACTCCATGTTTCGTTGTTCTGATAGAATGTTGAACGACTACCCCTAAATAAAATCTATCCACTCAACAAAAATTATTTCACACCTCAGACCCATTTGGGTCAGGATCGATTTAAAATCTGTTATGGTTTCAGAGAAATCATACTCCATGGTTCGTTGTTCTGATAGAATGTTGAACGACTACCCCTAACTAAAATCTATCCACTCAACAAAAATTATTTCACACCACAGACTCATTTTGGTCAGGATCGATTTAAAATCCACCATGGTTTCAGAGAAAGCATACTTCATGTTTCGTAGTTCTGATAGAAAGTTGAACGACTACCCCTAACTAAAATCTATCCACTCAACATAAATTATTTCACACCACAGACTCATTTTGGCAGGATCGATTTGAAATCTATCATGGTTTCAGAGAAATCATACTCCATGTTTCGTAGTTCTGATAGAATGTTGAACGACTACCACTAACTAAAATCTATCCACTCAACAAAAATTATTTCACACCACAGACTCATTTTGGTCAGGATCTATCATGGTTTCAGAGAAATCATATTTCATGGTTCGTAGTTCTGATAGAATGTTGAACGACTACTCCTAACTAAAATCTATCCACTCAACAAAAATTATTTCACACCACAGACTGGTCAGGATCGGTTTGAAATCTATCATGGTTTCGGAGAAATCATACTCCATCGTTCGTTGTTCTGATAGAATGTTGAACGACTACCCCTAACTAAAATCTATCCACTCAACAAAAATTATTTCACACCACATACTCATTTTGGTCAGGATCGATTTGAAATCTATCATGGTTTAAGAGAAATCATACTCCATGTTTCGTTGTTCTGATAGAATGTTGAACGACTACCCCTAACTAAAATCTATCCACTCAACAAAAATTATTTCACACCTCAGACCCATTTTTGTCAGGATCGATTTAAAATCTGTTATGGTTTCAGAGAAATCATACTCCATGGTTCGTTGTTCTGATAGAATGTTGAACGACTACCCCTAACTAAAATCTATCCACTCAACAAAAATTATTTCACACCACAGACTCATTTTGGTCAGGATCGATTTAAAATCCACCATGGTTTCAGAGAAATCATACTTCATGTTTCGTAGTTCTGATAGAAAGTTGAACGACTACCCCTAACTTAAATCTATCCACCGAAGCAAAAATTATTTCACACCACAGACTCATTTTGGCAGGATCGATTTGAAATCTATCATGGTTTCAGAGAAATCATACTCCATGTTTCGTAGTTCTGATAGAATGTTGAACGACTACCACTAACTAAAATCTATCCACTCAACAAAAATTATTTCACACCACATACTCATTTTTGTCAGGATCGATTTAGAATCTATCATGGTTTCAGAGAAACCATACCTCATTGTTCGTTGTTCTGATAGAATATTGAACGACTACCCCTAACTAAAATCTATCCACCGAAGCAAAACTTATTTCACACCACAGACTCATTTTGGTCAGGATCGATTTGAAATCTATCATGGTTTCAGAGAAATCATACTTCATGGTTCGTAGTTCTGATAGAATGTTGAACGACTACCCCTAACTAAAATCTATCCACTCAACAAAAATTATTTCACACCACAGACTCATTTTGGTCAGGATGGATTTGAAATCCACCATAGTTTGAGGAAAATCATAGTTCATGGTTCGTAGTTCTGATAGAATGTTGAACGACTACCCCTAACTAAAATCTATCCACCGTAGCAAAAATTATTTCACACCACAGTTCATTTTGGTCAGGATCGGTTTTAAATCTATCATGGTTTCAGAGAAATCATACTTCATGGTTCGTAGTTCTGATAGAATGTTGAACGACTTCCCCTAACTAAAATCTATTCACTCAACAAAAATTATTTCACACCTCAGACCCATTTGGGTCAGGATCGATTTGAAATCTGTTATGGTTTCAGAGAAATCATACTCCATGGTTCGTTGTTCTGATAGAATGTTGAACGACTACCCCTAACTAAAATCTATCCACTCAACAAAAATTATTTCACACCACAGACTCATTTTGGTCAGGATCGATTTGAAATCTATCATGGTTCCAGAGAAATCATACTTCATGGTTCGTAGTTCTGATAGAATGTTGAACGACTACCCCTAACTAAAATCTATCCACTCAACAAAAATTATTTCACACCACAGACTCATTTTGGTCAGGATCGATTTGAAATCTATCATGGTTCCAGAGAAATCATACTTCATGGTTCGTAGTTCTGATAGAATGTTGAACGACTACCCCTAACTAAAATCTATCCACTCAACAAAAATTATTTCACACCACATACTCATTTTGGTCACAATCGATTTGAAATCTATCATGGTTCCAGAGAAATCATACTTCATGGTTCGTAGTTCTGATAGAATGTTGAACGACTAACCCTTACTAAAATCTATCCACCCAACAAAAATTATTTCACACGTCAGACCCATTTTGGTCAGGATCGATTTAAAATCTGTTATGGTTTCAGAGAAATCATACTCCATGGTTCGGTGTTCTGATAGAATGTTGAACGACTACCCCTAACGAAAATCTATCCACTCAACAAAAATTATTTCACACCACAGACTCATTTTGATCAGGATCGATTTAAAATCCACCATGGTTTCAGAGAAATCATACCTCATTGTTCGTTGTTCTGATAGAATATTGAACGACTACCCCTAACTAAAATCTATCCACCGAAGCAAAAATTATTTCACACCACAGACTCATTTTGGTCAGGATCGATTTGAAATCTATCATGGTTTCAGAGAAATCATACTTCATGGTTCGTAGTTCTGATAGAATGTTGAACGACTACCCCTAACTAAAATCTATCCACTCAACAAAAATTATTTCACACCACAGACTCATTTTGGTCAGGATGGATTTGAAATCCACCATAGTTTGAGGAAAATCATACTTCATGGTTCGTAGTTCTGATAGAATGTTGAACGACTACCCCTAACTAAAATCTATCCACCGTAGCAAAAATTATTTCACACCACAGACTCATTTTGGTCAGGATCGGTTTTAAATCTATCATGGTTTCAGAGAAATCATACTTCATGGTTCGTAGTTCTGATAGAATGTTGAACGACTACCCCTAACTAAAATCTATCCACTCAACAAAAATTATTTCACACCTCAGACCCATTTGGGTCAGGATCGATTTGAAATCTGTTATGGTTTCAGAGAAATCATACTCCATGGTTCGTAGTTCTGATAGAATGTTGAACGACTACCCCTAACTAAAATCTATCCACCGTAGCAAAAATTATTTCACACCACAGACTCATTTTGGTCAGGATCGGTTTTAAATCTATCATGGTTTCAGAGAAATCATACTTCATGGTTCGTAGTTCTGATAGAATGTTGAACGACTACCCCTAACTAAAATCTATCCACTCAACAAAAATTATTTCACACCTCAGACCCATTTGGGTCAGGATCGATTTGAAATCTGTTATGGTTTCAGAGAAATCATACTCCATGGTTCGTTGTTCTGATAGAATGTTGAACGACTACCCCTAACTAAAATCTATCCACTCAACAAAAATTATTTCACACCACAGACTCATTTTGGTCAGGATCGATTTGAAATCTATCATGGTTCGTAGTTCTGATAGAATGTTGAACGACTACCCCTAACTAAAATCTATCCACCGAAGCAAAAATTATTTCACACCACAGACTCATTTTGGTCAGGATCGATTTGAAATCAATCATGGTTTCAGAGAAATCATACTTCATTGTTCGTAGTTCTGACAGAATGTTGAACGACTACCCCTAACTAAAATCTATCCACTCAACAAAAATTATTTCACACCACAGACTCATTTTGGTCAGGATCGATTTGAAATCTATCATGGTTCCAGAGAAATCATACTTCATGGTTCGTAGTTCTGATAGAATGTTGAACGACTACCCCTAACTAAAATCTATCCACCGAAGCAAAAATTATTTCACACCACATACTCATTTTGGTCAGGATCGATTTGAAATCTACCATGGTTTCAGAGAAATCATACCCCATGTTTCGTTGTTCTGATAGAATGTTGAACGACTACCCCTAACTAAAATCTATCCACTCAACAAAAATTATTTCACACCTCAGACCCATTTGGGTCAGGATCGATTTGAAATCTGTTATGGTTTCAGAGAAATCATACTCCATGGTTCGTTGTTCTGATAGAATGTTGAACGACTACCCCTAACTAAAATCTATCCACTCAACAAAAATTATTTCACACCACAGACTCATTTTGGTCAGGATCGATTTAAAATCCACCATGGTTTCAGAGAAATCATACTCCATGGTTCGTTGTTCTGATAGAATGTTGAACGACTACCCCTAACTAAAATCTATCCACTCAACAAAAATTATTTCACACCACAGACTCATTTTGGTCAGGATCGATTTAAAATCCACCATGGTTTCAGAGAAATCATACTTCATGGTTCGTAGTTCTGATAGAATGTTGAACGACTACCCCTAACTAAAATCTATCCACTCAACAAAAATTATTTCACACCACAGACTCATTTTGGCAGGATCGATTTGAAATCTATCATGGTTTCAGAGAAATCATACTCCATGTTTCGTAGTTCTGATAGAATGTTGAACGACTACCACTAACTAAAATCTATCCACTCAACAAAAATTATTTCACACCACATACTCATTTTTGTCAGGATCGATTTAGAATCTATCATGGTTTCAGAGAAACCATACCTCATTGTTCGTTGTTCTGATAGAATATTGAACGACTACCCCTAACTAAAATCTATCCACCGAAGCAAAACTTATTTCACACCACAGACTCATTTTGGTCAGGATCGATTTGAAATCTATCATGGTTTCAGAGAAATCATACTTCATGGTTCGTAGTTCTGATAGAATGTTGAACGACTACCCCTAACTAAAATCTATCCACTCAACAAAAATTATTTCACACCACAGACTCATTTTGGTCAAGATCGATTTAAAATCCACCATGGTTTCAGAGAAATCATACTCCATGGTTCGTTGTTCTGATATAACGTTGAACGACTACCCCTAACTAAAATCTATCCACTCAACAAAAATTATTTCACACCTCAGACCCATTTGGGTCAGGATCGATTTGAAATCTATCATGGTTTCAGAGAAATCATACTTCATGGTTCGTAGTTCTGATAGAATGTTGAACGACTACCCCTAACTAAAATCTATCCACTCAACAAAAATTATTTCACACCACAGACTCATTTTGGTCAAGATCGATTTAAAATCCACCATGGTTTCAGAGAAATCATACTCCATGGTTCGTTGTTCTGATAGAACGTTGAACGACTACCCCTAACTAAAATCTATCCACTCAACAAAAATTATTTCACACCTCAGACCCATTTTGGTCAGGATCGATTTAAAATCCACCATGGTTTCAGAGAAATCATACTCCATGGTTCGTTGTTCTGATAGAATGTTGAACGACTACCCCTAACTAAAATCTATCCACTCAACAAAAATTATTTCACACCACAGACTCATTTTGGTCAGGATCGATTTGAAATCTATCATGGTTTCAGAGAAATCATACTTCATGGTTCGTAGTTCTGATAGAATGTTGAACGACTACCCCTAACTAAAATCTATCCACTCAACAAAAATTATTTCACACCTCAGACCCATTTGGGTCAGGATCGATTTGAAATCTGTTATGGTTTCAGAGAAATCGTACTTCGTGGTTCGTAGACCTGATAGAATGTTGAACGACTACCCCTAACTAAAATCTATCCACTCAACAAAAATTAATTCACACCACAGACTCATTTTGGTCAGGTTTCACATTGTTCGTTGTTCTGATAGAATATTGAACGACTACCCCTAACTAAAATCTATCCGCTCAACAAAAATTATTTCACACCACAGACTCATTTTGGTCAGGATCGATTTAAAATCCACCATGGTTTCAGAGAAATCATACTTCATGGTTCGTAGTTCTGATAGAATGTTGAATGACTACCCCTAACTAAAATCTATCCACCGAAGCAAAAATTATTTCACACCACAGAATCATTTTGGTCAGGATCGATTTGAAATCTATCATGGTTTCAGAGAAATCATACTTCATGGTTCGTAGTTCTGATAGAATGTTGAACGACTACCCCTAACTAAAATCTATCCACTCAACGAAAATTATTTCACACCACAGACCCATTTGGGTCAGGATCGATTTGAAATCTATTATGGTTTCAGAGAAATCATACTCCATGGTTCGTTGTTCTGATAGAATGTTGAACGACTACCCCTAACTAAAATCTATCCACTCAACAAAAATTATTTCACACCTCAGACCCATTTGGGTCAGGATCGATTTGAAATCTGTTATGGTTTCAGAGAAATCATACTCCTTGGTTCGTTGTTCTGATAGAATGTTGAACGACTACCCCTAACTAAAATCTATCCACTCAACAAAAATTATTTCACACCACAGACTCATTTTGGTCAGGATCGATTTGAAATCTATCATGGTTTCAGAGAAATCATACTTCATGGTTCGTAGTTCTGATAGAATGTTGAATGACTACCCCTAACTAAAATCTATCCACTCAACAAAAATTATTTCACACCTCAGACCCATTTGGGTCAGGATCGATTTGAAATCTGTTATGGTTTCAGAGAAATCGTACTTCATGGTTCGTAGACCTGATAGAATGTTGAACGACTACCCCTAACTAAAATCTATCCACTCAACAAAAATTAATTCACACCACAGACTCATTTTGGTCAGGTTTCACATTGTTCGTTGTTCTGATAGAATATTGAACGACTACCCCTAACTAAAATCTATCCGCTCAACAAAAATTATTTCACACCACAGACTCATTTTGGTCAGGATCGATTTAAAATCCACCATGGTTTCAGAGAAATCATACTTCATGGTTCGTAGTTCTGATAGAATGTTGAATGACTACCCCTAACTAAAATCTATCCACCGAAGCAAAAATTATTTCACACCACAGAATCATTTTGGTCAGGATCGATTTGAAATCTATCATGCTTTCAGAGAAATCATACTTCATGGTTCGTAGTTCTGATAGAATGTTGAACGACTACCCCTAACTAAAATCTATCCACTCTACAAAAATTATTTCACACCACAGACTTATTTTGGTCAGGATCGATTTGAAATTTATTATGGTTTCAGAGAAATCATACTCCATGGTTCGTTGTTCTGATAGAATGTTGAACGACTACCCCTAACTAAAATCTATCCACTCAACAAAAATTATTTCACACCACAGACTCATTTTGGTCTGGATCGATTTGAAATCTATCATGGTTTCAGAGAAATCATACTTCATGGTTCGTTGTTCTGATAGAATGTTGAACAACTACCTCCAACTAAAATCTATTCACTTAACAAAAATTATTTCACACCACAGACTCATTTTGGTCAGGATCGATTTGAAATCTATTATGGTTTCAGAGAAATCATACTCCATGGTTCGTTGTTCTGATAGAATGTTGAACGACTACCCCTAACTAAAATCTATCCACTCAACAAAAATTATTTCACACCACAGACTCATTTTGGTCTGGATCGATTTGAAATCTATCATGGTTTCAGAGAAATCATACTTCATGGTTCGTTGTTCTGATAGAATGTTGAACAACTACCCCTAACTAAAATCTATCCACTCAACAAAAATTATTTCACACCACAGACTTATTTTGGTCTGGATCGATTTGAAATCTATCATGGTTTCAGAGAAATCATACTTCATGGTTCGTTGTTCTGATAGAATGTTGAACAACTACACCTAACTAAAATCTATCCACTCAACAAAAATTATTTCACACCACAGATTCATTTTGGTCACTTCATCGTTCGTGGTTCTGATAGAATGTTGAACGACGACCCCTAACTAAAATCTATCCACCGAAGCAAAAATTATTTCACACCACAGACTCATTTTGGTCAGGATCGATTTGAAATCCACTATGGTTTCAGAGAAATCATACTTCATGTTTCGTAGTTCTGATAGAATGTTGAACGACTACCCCTAACTAAAATCTATCCACCGAAGCAAAAATTATTTCACACCACAGACTCATTTTGGTCAGGATCGATTTGAAATCGACCATGATTTCAGAGAAATCATACTCCATGGTTCGTTGTTCTGATAGAATGTTGAACGACTACCCCTAACTAAAATCTATCCACTCAACAAAAATTATTTCACACCACAGACTCATTTTGGTCAGGATCGATTTAAAATCCACCATGGTTTCAGAGAAATCATACTCCATGGTTCGTTGTTCTGATAGAATGTTGAACGACTACCCCTAACTAAAATCTATCCACTCAACAAAAATTATTTCACACCACAGACTCATTTTGGTCAGGATCGATTTAAAATCCACCATGGTTTCAGAGAAATCATACTTCATGGTTCGTAGTTCTGATAGAATGTTGAGCGACTACCCCTAACTAAAATCTATCCACTCAACAAAAATTATTTCACTCCACAGACTCATTTTGGTCAAGATCGATTTAAAATCCACCATGGTTTCAGAGAAATCATACTCCATGATTCGTTGTTCTGATAGAACGTTGAACGACTACCCCTAACTAAAATCTATCCACTCAACAAAAATTATTTCACACCTCAGACAAATTTGGGTCAGGATCGATTTGAAATCTATCATGGTTTCAGAGAAATCATACTTCATGGTTCGTAGTTCTGATAGAATGTTGAGCGACTACCCCTAACTAAAATCTATCCACTCAACAAAAATTATTTCACTCCACAGACTCATTTTGGTCAAGATCGATTTAAAATCCACCATGGTTTCAGAGAAATCATACTCCATGATTCGTTGTTCTGATAGAACGTTGAACGACTACCCCTAACTAAAATCTATCCACTCAACAAAAATTATTTCACACCACAGACTCATTTTGGTCAAGATCGATTTAAAATCCACCATGGTTTCAGAGAAATCATACTCCATGGTTCGTT
Source organism: Xylota sylvarum (assembly GCA_905220385.1). NCBI lineage: Eukaryota > Metazoa > Arthropoda > Insecta > Diptera > Syrphidae > Xylota > Xylota sylvarum. Next base: position 891,791 of record CAJMZQ010000074.1, read on the forward strand.
GTTCTGATAGAACGTTGAACGACTACCCCTAACTAAAATCTATCCACTCAACAAAAATTATTTCACACCTCAGACCCATTTGGGTCAGGATCGATTTGAAATCTATCATGGTTTCAGAGAAATCATACTTCATGGTTCGTAGTTCTGATAGAATGTTGAACGACTACCCCTGACTAAAATCTATCCACTCAAAAAAAATTATTTCACACCACAGACTCATTTTGGTCAGGATGGATTTGAAATCCACCATAGTTTGAGGAAAATCATACTTCATGGTTCGTAGTTCTGATAGAATGTTGAACGACTACCGATAACTAAAATCTATCCACCGTAGCAAAAATTATTTCACACCACAGACTCATTTTGGTCAGAATCGGTTTTAAATCTATCATGGTTTCAGAGAAATCATACTTCATGGTTCGTAGTTCTGATAGAATGTTGAACGACTACCCCTAACTAAAATCTATCCACTCAACAAAAATTTTTTCACACCTCAGACCCATTTGGGTCAGTATCGATTTGAAATCTGTTATGGTTTCAGAGAAATCATACTCCATGGTTCGTTGTTCTGATAGAATGTTGAACGACTACCCCTAACTAAAATCTATCCACTCAACAAAAATTATTTCACACCACAGACTCATTTTGGTCAGGATCGATTTGAAATCTATCATGGTTTCAGAGAAATCATACTTCGTGGTTCGTAGTTCTGATAGAATGTTGAACGACTACCCCTAACTAAAATCTATCCACTCAACAAAAATTATTTCACACCTCAGACCCATTTGTGTCAGGATCGATTTGAAATCTGTTATGGTTTCAGAGAAATCGTACTTCATGGTTCGTAGACCTGATAGAATGTTGAACGACTACCCCTAACTAAAATCTATCCACTCAACAAAAATTAATTCACACCACAGACTCATTTTGGTCAGGTTTCACATTGTTCGTTGTTCTGATAGAATATTGAACGACTCCCCTAACTAAAATCTATCCGCTCAACAAAAATTATTTCACACCACAGACTCATTTTGGTCAGGATCGATTTAAAATCCACCATGGTTGCAGAGAAATCATACTTCATGGTTCGTAGTTCTGATAGAATGTTGAATGACTACCCCTAACTAAAATCTATCCACTCAACAAAAATTATTTCACACCTCAGACCCATTTGGGTCAGGATCGATTTGAAATCTGTTATGGTTTCAGAGAAATCGTACTTCATGGTTCGTAGACCTGATAGAATGTTGAACGACTACCCCTAACTAAAATCTATCCACTCAACAAAAATTATTTCACACCACAGACTCATTTTGGTCAGGATCGATTTAAAATCCACCATGGTTTCAGAGAAATCATACTTCATGGTTCGCAGTTCTGATAGAATGTTGAGCGACTACCCCTAACTAAAATCTATCCACTCAACAAAAATTATTTCACACCACAGACTTATTTTGGTCAGTATCGATTTGAAATCTACCATGGTTTCAGAGCAATCATACTTCATGGTTCGTTGTTCTGATAGAATGTTGAACGACTACCCCTAACTAAAATCTATCCACTCAACAAAAATTATTTCACACCACAGACTCATTTTGGTCAAGATCGATTTAAAATCCACCATGGTTTCAGAGAAATCATACTCCATGGTTCGTTGTTCTGATAGAACTTTGAACGACTACCCCTAACTAAAATCTATCCACTCAACAAAAATTATTTCACACCTCAGACCCATTTGGGTCAGGATCGATTTGAAATCTATCATGGTTTCAGAGAAATCATACTTCATGGTTCGTAGTTCTGATAGAATGTTGAACGACTACCCCTGACTAAAATCTATCCACTCAAAAAAAATTATTTCACACCACAGACTCATTTTGGTCAGGATGGATTTGAAATCCACCATAGTTTGAGGAAAATCATACTTCATGGTTCGTAGTTCTGATAGAATGTTGAACGACTACCGATAACTAAAATCTATCCGCTCAACAAAAATTATTTCACACCACAGACTCATTTTGGTCAGAATCGGTTTTAAATCTATCATGGTTTCAGAGAAATCATACTTCATGGTTCGTAGTTCTGATAGAATGTTGAACGACTACCCCTAACTAAAATCTATCCACTCAACAAAAATTATTTCACACCTCAGACCCATTTGGGTCAGGATCGATTTGAAATCTGTTATGGTTTCAGAGAAATCATACTCCATGGTTCTTTGTTCTGATAGAATGTTGAACGACTACCCCTAACTAAAATCTATCCACTCAACAAAAATTATTTCACACCACAGACTCATTTTGGTCAGGATCGATTTGAAATCTATCATGGTTTCAGAGAAATCATACTTCATGGTTCGTAGTTCTGATAGAATGTTGAACGACTACCCCTAACTAAAATCTATCCACTCAACAAAAATTATTTCACACCTCAGACCCATTTGTGTCAGGATCGATTTGAAATCTGTTATGGTTTCAGAGAAATCGTACTTCATGGTTCGTAGACCTGATAGAATGTTGAACGACTACCCCTAACTAAAATCTATCCACTCAACAAAAATTAATTCACACCACAGACTCATTTAGGTCAGGTTTCACATTGTTCGTTGTTCTGATAGAATATTGAACGACTACCCCTAACTAAAATCTATCCGCTCAACAAAAATTATTTCACACCACAGACTCATTTTGGTCAGGATCGATTTAAAATCCACCATGGTTTCAGAGAAATCATACTTCATGGTTCGTAGTTCTGATAGAATGTTGAATGACTACCCCTAACTAAAATCTATCCACCGAAGCAAAAATTATTTCACACCACAGAATCATTTTGGTCAGGATCGATTTGAAATCTATCATGGTTTCAGAGAAATCATACTTCATGGTTCGTAGTTCTGATAGAATGTTGAACGACTACCCCTAACTAAAATCTATCCACTCAACGAAAATTATTTCACACCACAGACCCATTTGGGTCAGGATCGATTTGAAATCTATTATGGTTTCAGAGAAATCATACTCCATGGTTCGTTGTTCTGATAGAATGTTGAACGACTACCCCTAACTAAAATCTATCCACTCAACAAAAATTATTTCACACCTCAGACCCATTTGGGTCAGGATCGATTTGAAATCTGTTATGGTTTCAGAGAAATCATACTCCATGGTTCGTTGTTCTGATAGAATGTTGAACGACTACCCCTAACTAAAATCTATCCACTCAACAAAAATTATTTCACACCACAGACTCATTTTGGTCAGGATCGATTTGAAATCTATCATGGTTTCAGAGAAATCATACTTCATGGTTCGTAGTTCTGATAGAATGTTGAACGACTACCCCTAACTAAAATCTATCCACTCAACAAAAATTATTTCACACCTCAGACCCATTTGGGTCAGGATCGATTTGAAATCTGTTATGGTTTCAGAGAAATCGTACTTCATGGTTCGTAGACCTGATAGAATGTTGAACGACTACCCCTAACTAAAATCTATCCACTCAACAAAAATTAATTCACACCACAGACTCATTTTGGTCAGGATGGATTTGAAATCCACCATAGTTTGAGGAAAATCATACTTCATGGTTCGTAGTTCTGATAGAATGTTGAACGACTACCGATAACTAAAATCTATCCACTCAACAAAAATTATTTCACACCTCAGACCCATTTGGGTCAGGATCGATTTGAAATCTGTTATGGTTTCAGAGAAATCATACTCCATGGTTCGTTGTTCTGATAGAATGTTGAACGACTACCCCTAACTAAAATCTATCCACTCAACAAAAATTATTTCACACCACAGACTCATTTTGGTCAGGATCGATTTGAAATCTGTTATGGTTTCAGAGAAATCGTACTTCATGGTTCGTAGACCTGATAGAATGTTGAACGACTACCCCTAACTAAAATCTATCCACTCAACAAAAATTATTTCACACCTCAGACCCATTTGGGTCAGGATCGATTTGAAATCTGTTATGGTTTCAGAGAAATCATACTCCATGGTTCGTTGTTCTGATAGAATGTTGAACGACTACCCCTAACTAAAATCTATCCACTCTACAAAAATTATTTCACACCACAGACTTATTTTGGTCAGGATCGATTTGAAATCTATTATGGTTTCAGAGAAATCATACTCCATGGTTCGTTGTTCTGATAGAATGTTGAACGACTACCCCTAACTAAAATCTATCCACTCAACAAAAATTAATTCACACCACAGACTCATTTTGGTCAGAATCGGTTTTAAATCTATCATGGTTTCAGAGAAATCATACTTCATGGTTCGTAGTTCTGATAGAATGTTGAACGACTACCCCTAACTAAAATCTATCCACTCAACAAAAATTATTTCACACCTCAGACCCATTTGGGTCAGGATCGATTTGAAATCTGTTATGGTTTCAGAGAAATCATACTCCATGGTTCGTTGTTCTGATAGAATGTTGAACGACTACCCCTAACTAAAATCTATCCACTCAACAAAAATTATTTCACACCACAGACTCATTTTGGTCAGGATCGATTTGAAATCTATCATGGTTTCAGAGAAATCATACTTCATGGTTCGTAGTTCTGATAGAATGTTGAACGACTACCCCTAACTAAAATCTATCCACTCAACAAAAATTATTTCACACCTCAGACCCATTTGTGTCAGGATCGATTTGAAATCTGTTATGGTTTCAGAGAAATCGTACTTCATGGTTCGTAGACCTGATAGAATGTTGAACGACTACCCCTAACTAAAATCTATCCACTCAACAAAAAATAATTCACACCACAGACTCATTTTGGTCAGGTTTCACATTGTTCGTTGTTCTGATAGAATATTGAACGACTACCAATAACTAAAATCTATCCGCTCAACAAAAATTATTTCACACCACAGACTCATTTTGGTCAGGATCGATTTAAAATCCACCATGGTTTCAGAGAAATCATACTTCATGGTTCGTAGTTCTGATAGAATGTTGAATGACTACCCCTAACTAAAATCTATCCACCGAAGCAAAAATTATTTCACACCACAGAATCATTTTGGTCAGGATCGATTTGAAATCTATCATGGTTTCAGAGAAATCATACTTCATGGTTCGTAGTTCTGATAGAATGTTGAACGACTACCCCTAACTAAAAACTATCCACTCAACGAAAATTATTTCACACCACAGACCCATTTGGGTCAGGATCGATTTGAAATCTATTATGGTTTCAGAGAAATCATACTCCATGGTTCGTTGTTCTGATAGAATGTTGAACGACTACCCCTAACTAAAATCTATCCACTCAACAAAAATTATTTCACACCTCAGACCCATTTGGGTCAGGATCGATTTGAAATCTGTTATGGTTTCAGAGAAATCATACTCCATGGTTCGTTGTTCTGATAGAATGTTGAACGACTACCCCTAACTAAAATCTATCCACTCAACAAAAATTATTTCACACCACAGACTCATTTTGGTCAGGATCGATTTAAAATCCACCATGGTTTCAGAGAAATCATACTTCATGGTTCGTAGTTCTGATAGAATGTTGAATGACTACCCCTAACTAAAATCTATCCACCGAAGCAAAAATTATTTCACACCACAGAATCATTTTGGTCAGGATCGATTTGAAATCTATCATGGTTTCAGAGAAATCATACTTCATGGTTCGTAGTTCTGATAGAATGTTGAACGACTACCCCTAACTAAAATCTATCCACTCAACGAAAATTATTTCACACCACAGACCCATTTGGGTCAGGATCGATTTGAAATCTATTATGGTTTCAGAGAAATCATACTCCATGGTTCGTTGTTCTGATAGAATGTTGAACGACTACCCCTAACTAAAATCTATCCACTCAACAAAAATTATTTCACACCTCAGACCCATTTGGGTCAGGATCGATTTGAAATCTGTTATGGTTTCAGAGAAATCATACTCCATGGTTCGTTGTTCTGATAGAATGTTGAACGACTACCCCTAACTAAAATCTATCCACTCAACAAAAATTATTTCACACCTCAGACCCATTTGGGTCAGGATCGATTTGAAATCTGTTATGGTTTCAGAGAAATCATACTCCATGGTTCGCTGTTCTGATAGAATGTTGAACGACTACCCCTAACTAAAATCTATCCACTCAACAAAAATTATTTCACACCTCAGACCCATTTGGGTCAGGATCGATTTGAAATCTGTTATGGTTTCAGAGAAATCATACTCCATGGTTCGTTGTTCTGATAGAATGTTGAACGACTACCCCTAACTAAAATCTATCCACTCAACAAAAATTATTTCACACCTCAGACCCATTTGGGTCAGGATCGATTTGAAATCTGTTATGGTTTCAGAGAAATCATACTCCATGGTTCGTTGTTCTGATAGAATGTTGAACGACTACCCCTAACTAAAATCTATCCACTCAACAAAAATTATTTCACACCTCAGACCCATTTGGGTCAGGATCGATTTGAAATCTATCATGGTTTCAGAGAAATCATACTTCATGGTTCGTAGTTCTGATAGAATGTTGAACGACTACCCCTAACTAAAATCTATCCACTCAACAAAAATTATTTCACACCTCAGACCCATTTGGGTCAGGATCGATTTGAAATCTGTTATGGTTTCAGAGAAATCATACTCCATGGTTCGTTGTTCTGATAGAATGTTGAACGACTACCCCTAACTAAAATCTATCCACTCAACAAAAATTATTTCACACCTCAGACCCATTTGGGTCAGGATCGATTTGAAATCTGTTATGGTTTCAGAGAAATCGTACTTCATGGTTCGTAGACCTGATAGAATGTTGAACAACTACCCCTAACTAAAATCCATCCACTCAACAAAAATTTATTCACACCACAGACTCATTTTGGTCAGGTTTCACATTGTTCGTTGTTCTGATAGAATATTGAACGACTACCCCTAACTAAACTCTATCCGCTCAACAAAAATTATTTCACACCACAGACTCATTTTGGTCAGGATCGATTTAAAATCCACCATGGTTTCAGAGAAATCATTCTTCATGGTTCGTAGTTCTGATAGAATGTTGAATGACTACCCCTAACTAAAATCTATCCACTCAAAAAAAATTATTTCACACCACAGAATCATTTTGGTCAGGATCGATTTGAAATCTATCATGGTTTCAGAGAAATCATACTTCATGGTTCGTAGTTCTGATAGAATGTTGAACGACTACCCCTAACTAAAATCTATCCACTCTACAAAAATTATTTCACACCACAGACTTATTTTGGTCAGGATCGATTTGAAATCTATTATGGTTTCAGAGAAATCATACTCCATGGTTCGTTGTTCTGATAGAATGTTGAACGACTACCCCTAACTAAAATCTATCCACTCAACAAAAATTATTTCACACCACAGACTCATTTTGGTCTGGATCGATTTGAAATCTATCATGCTTTCAGAGAAATCATACTTCATGGTTCGTAGTTCTGATAGAATGTTGAACGACTACCCCTAACTAAAATCTATCCACTCTACAAAAATTATTTCACACCACAGACTTATTTTGGTCAGGATCGATTTGAAATCTATTATGGTTTCAGAGAAATCATACTCCATGGCTCGTTGTTCTGATAGAATGTTGAACGACTACCCCTAACTAAAATCTATCCACTCAACAAAAATTATTTCACACCACAGACTCATTTTGGTCTGGATCGATTTGAAATCTATCATGGTTTCAGAGAAATCATACTTCATGGTTCGTTGTTCTGATAGAATGTTGAACAACTACCCCTAACTAAAATCTATCCACTCAACAAAAATTATTTCACACCACAGATTCATTTTGGTCAGGACCGATTTGAGATCTATCATGGTTTCAGAGAAATCATACTTCATGGTTCGTTGTTCTGATAGAATGTTGAACGACTACCAGTAACTAAAATCTATCCACCGTAGCAAAAATTATTTCACACCACAGACTCATTTTGGTCAGGATCGATTTGAAATCGACTATGGTTTTATAGAAATCATACTTCATGGTTCGTAGTTCTGATAGAATATTGAACGAATACCCCTAACTAAAATCTATCCGCTCAACAAAAATTATTTCACACCACAGACTCATTTTGGTCAGGATCGATTTAAAATCCACTATGGTTTCAGAGAAATCATACTTCATGGTTCGTAGTTCGGATAGAATGTTGAACGACTAGCCCTAACTAAAATCTATCCACCGAAGCAAAAATTATTTCACAATACAGACCCACTTGGGTCAGGATCGATTTGAAATCTATTATGGTTTCAGAGAAATCATACTCCATGGTTCGTTGTTCTGATAGAATGTTGAACGACTACCCCTAACTAAAATCTATCCACTCAACAAAAATTATTTCACACCACAGACTTATTTTGGTCTGGATCGATTTGAAATCTATCATGGTTTCAGAGAAATCATACTTCATGGTTCGTTGTTCTGATAGAATGTTGAACAACTACCCCTAACTAAAATCTATCCACTCAACAAAAATTATTTCACACCACAGATTCATTTTGGTCAGGACCGATTTGAGATCTATCATGGTTTCAGAGAAATCATACTTCATCGTTCGTGGTTCTGATAGAATGTTGAACGACGACCCCTAACTAAAATCTATCCACCGAAGCAAAAATTATTTCACACCACAGACTCATTTTGGTCAGGATCGATTTGAAATCCACTATGGTTTCAGAGAAATCATACTTCATGTTTCGTAGTTCTGATAGAATGTTGAACGACTACCCCTAACTAAAATCTATTTACCGAAGCAAAAATTATTTCACACCACAGACTCATTTTGGTCAGGATCGATTTGAAAGCTAACATGGTTTCAGAGAAATCATACTTCATGGTTCGTTGTTCTGATAGAATGTTGAACAACTACCTCCAACTAAAATCTATTCACTTAACAAAAATTATTTCACACCACAGACTCATTTTGGTCAGGATCGATTTGAAATCTATCATGGTTTCAGAGATCTCATACTTCATGGTTCGTAGTTCTGATAGAATGTTGAACGACTACCCCTAACTAAAATCTATCCACTCAACAAAAATTATTTCACAATACAGACCCACTTGGGTCAGGATCGATTTGAAATCTATTATGGTTTCAGAGAAATCATACTCCATGGTTCGTTGTTCTGATAGAATGTTGAACGACTACCCCTAACTAAAATCTATCCACTCAACAAAAATTATTTCACACCACAGACTTATTTTGGTCTGGATCGATTTGAAATCTATCATGGTTTCAGAGAAATCATACTTCATGGTTCGTTGTTCTGATAGAATGTTGAACGACTACCAGTAACTAAAATCTATCCACCGTAGCAAAAATTATTTCACACCACAGACTCATTTTGGTCAGGATCGATTTGAAATCCACTATGGTTTTATAGAAATCATACTTCATGGTTCGTAGTTCTGATAGAATATTGAACGACTACCCCTAACTAAAATCTATCCACTCAACAAAAATTATTTCACACCACAGACTCATTTTGGTCAGGATCGATTTAAAATCCACCATGGTTTCAGAGAAATCATACTTCATGGTTCGTAGTTCGGATAGAATGTTGAACGACTACCCCTAACTAAAATCTATCCACTCAACAAAAATTATTTCACACCACAGAATCATTTTGGTCAGGATCGATTTGAAATCTATCATGGTTTCAGAGAAATCATACTTCATGGTTCGTAGTTCTGATAGAATGTTGAACGACTAGCCCTAACTAAAATCTATCCACTCAACGAAAATTATTTCACACCACAGACCCATTTGGGTCAGGATCGATTTGAAATCTATTATTTTTTCAGAGAAATCATACTCCATGGTTCGTTGTTCTGATAGAATGTTGAACGACTACCCCTAACTAAAATCTATCCACTCAACAAAAATTATTTCACACCACAGACTCATTTTGGTCTGGATCGATTTGAAATCTATCATGGTTTCAGAGAAATCATACTTCATGGTTCGTTGTTCTGATAGAATGTTGAACAACTACCCCTAACTAAAATCTATCCACTCAACAAAAATTATTTCACACCACAGATTCATTTTGGTCAGGACCGATTTGAGATCTATCATGGTTTCAGAGAAATCATACTTCATGGTTCGTTGTTCTGATAGAATGTTGAACAACTACCCTAACTAAAATCTATCCACTCAACAAAAATTATTTCACACCACAGACTCATTTTGGTCAGGATCGATTTGAAATCCACCATGGTTTCAGAGAAATCATACTTCATGGTTCGTTGTTCTGATAGAATGTTGAACAACTACCTCCAACTAAAATCTATTCACTTAACAAAAATTATTTCACACCACAGACTCATTTTGGTCAGGATCGATTTGAAATCTATCATGGTTTCAGAGATCTCATACTTCATGGTTCGTAGTTCTGATAGAATGTTGAACGACTACCCCTAACTAAAATCTATCCACTCAATAAAAATTATTTCACAATACAGACCCACTTGGGTCAGGATCGATTTGAAATCTATTATGGTTTCAGAGAAATCATACTCCATGGTTCGTTGTTCTGATAGAATGTTGAACGACTACCCCTAACTAAAATCTATCCACTCAACAAAAATTATTTCACACCACAGACTTATTTTGGTCTGGATCGATTTGAAATCTATCATGGTTTCAGAGAAATCATACTTCATGGTTCGTTGTTCTGATAGAATGTTGAACAACTACCCCTAACTAAAATCTATCCACTCAACAAAAATTATTTCACACCACAGATTCATTTTGGTCAGGACCGATTTGAGATCTATCATGGTTTCAGAGAAATCATACTTCATCGTTCGTGGTTCTGATAGAATGTTGAACGACGACCCCTAACTAAAATCTATCCACCGAAGCAAAAATTATTTCACACCACAGACTCATTTTGGTCAGGATCGATTTGAAATCCACTATGGTTTCAGAGAAATCATACTTCATGTTTCGTAGTTCTGATAGAATGTTGAACGACTACCCCTAACTAAAATCTATTTACCGAAGCAAAAATTATTTCACACCACAGACTCATTTTGGTCAGGATCGATTTGAAATCTACCATGGTTTCAGAGAAATCATACTTCATGGTTCGTTGTTCTGATAGAATGTTGAACGACTACCCCTAACTAAAATCTATCCACTCAACAAAAATTATTTCACACCACAGACTCATTTTGGTCAGGATCGATTTAAAATCCACCATGGTTTCAGAGAAATCATACTTCATGGTTCGTAGTTCTGATAGAATGTTGAGCGACTACCCCTAACTAAAATCTATCCACTCAACAAAAATTATTTCACACCACAGACTCATTTTGGTCAGGATCGATTTAAAATCCACCATGGTTTCAGAAAAATCATACTCCATGGTTCGTTGTTCTGATAGAATGTTGAACGACTACCCCTAACTAAAATCTATCCACTCAACAAAAATTATTTCACACCACAGACTCATTTTGGTCAGGATCGATTTAAAATCCACCATGGTTTCAGAGAAATCATACTTCATGGTTCGTAGTTCTGATAGAATGTTGAGCGACTACCCCTAACTAAAATCTATCCACTCAACAAAAATTATTTCACACCACAGACTCATTTTGGTCAAGATCGATTTAAAATCCACCATGGTTTCAGAGAAATCATGCTCCATGGTTCGTTGTTCTGATAGAACGTTGAACGACTACCCCTAACTAAAATCTATCCACTCAACAAAAATTATTTCACACCTCAGACAAATTTGGGTCAGGATCGATTTGAAATCTATCATGGTTTCAGAGAAATCATACTCCATGGTTCGTTGTTCTGATAGAATGTTGAACGACTACCCCTAACTAAAATCTATCCACTCAACAAAAATTATTTCACACCACAGACTCATTTTGGTCAGGATCGATTTAAAATCCACCATGGTTTCAGAGAAATCATACTTCATGGTTCGTAGTTCTGATAGAATGTTGAACGACGACCCCTAACTAAAATCTATCCACTCAACAAAAATTATTTCACACCACAGACTCATTTTGGTCAGGATCGATTTAAAATCCACCATGGTTTCAGAGAAATAATACTCCATGGTTCGTTGTTCTGATAGAATGTTGAACGACTACCCCTAACTAAAATCTATCCACTCAACAAAAATTATTTCACACCACAGACTCATTTTGGTCAGGATCGATTTAAAATCCACCATGGTTTCAGAGAAATCATACTCCATGGTTCGTTGTTCTGATAGAATGTTGAACGACTACCCCTAACTAAAATCTATCCACTCAACAAAAATTATTTCACACCTCAGACCCATTTGGGTCAGGATCGATTTGAAATCTATCATGGTTTCAGAGAAATCATACTTCATGGTTCGTAGTTCTGATAGAATGTTGAACGACTACCCCTAACTAAAATCTATCCACTCAACAAAAATTATTTCACACCTCAGACCCATTTGGGTCAGGATCGATTTGAAATCTGTTATGGTTTCAGAGAAATTATACTCCATGGTTCGTTGTTCTGATAGAATGTTGAACGACTACCCCTAACTAAAATCTATCCACTCAACAAAAATTATTTCACACCACAGACTCATTTTGGTCAGGATCGATTTGAAATCTATCATGGTTTCAGAGAAATCATACTTCATGGTTCGTAGTTCTGATAGAATGTTGAACGACTACCCCTAACTAAAATCTATCCACTCAACAAAAATTATTTCACACCTCAGACCCATTTGGGTCAGGATCGATTTGAAATCTGTTATGGTTTCAGAGAAATCGTACTTCATGGTTCGTAGACCTGATAGAATGTTGAACAACTACCCCTAACTAATAATCCATCCACTCAACAAAAATTAATTCACACCACAGACTCATTTTGGTCAGGTTTCACATTGTTCGTTGTTCTGATAGAATATTGAACGACTACCCCTAACTAAAATCTATCCGCTCAACAAAAATTATTTCACACCACAGACTCATCTTGGTCAGGATCGATTTAAAATCCACCATGGTTTCAGAGAAATCATACTTCATGGTTCGTAGTTCTGATAGAATGTTGAATGACTACCCCTAACTAAAATCTATCCACTCAAAAAAAATTATTTCACACCACAGAATCATTTTGGTCAGGATCGATTTGAAATCTATCATGGTTTCAGAGAAATCATACTTCATGGTTCGTAGTTCTGATAGAATGTTGAACGACTACCCCTAACTAAAATCTATCCACTCTACAAAAATTATTTCACACCACAGACTTATTTTGGTCAGGATCGATTTGAAATCTATTATGGTTTCAGAGAAATCATACTCCATGGTTCGTTGTTCTGATAGAATGTTGAACGACTACCCCTAACTAAAATCTATCCACTCAACAAAAATTATTTCACACCACAGACTCATTTTGGTCTGGATCGATTTGAAATCTATCATGGTTTCAGAGAAATCATACTTCATGGTTCGTTGTTCTGATAGAATGTTGAACAACTACCCCTAACTAAAATCTATCCACTCAACAAAAATTATTTCACACCACAGATTCATTTTGGTCAGGACCGATTTGAGATCTATCATGGTTTGAGAGAAATCATACTTCATGGTTCGTTGTTCTGATAGAATGTTGAACGACTACCAGTAACTAAAATCTATATACCGAAGCAAAAATTATTTCACACCACAGACTCATTTTGGTCAGGATCGATTTGAAATCCACTATGGTTTTATAGAAATCATACTTCATAGTTCGTAGTTCTGATAGAATATTGAACGACTACCCCTAACTAAAATCTATCCACTCAACAAAAATTATTTCACACCACAGATTCATTTTGGTCAGGACCGATTTGAGATCTATCATGGTTTCAGAGAAATCATACTTCATGGTTCGTTGTTCTGATAGAATGTTGAACGACTACCAGTAACTAAAATCTATCCACTCAACAAAAATTATTTCACACCACAGACTCATTTTGGTCAGGATCGATTTGAAATCCACCATGGTTTCAGAGAAATCATACTTCATGGTTCGTTGTTCTGATAGAATGTTGAACAACTACCCCTAACTAAAATCTATCCACTCAACAAAAATTATTTCACACCACAGACTCATTTTGGTCAGGATCGATTTGAAATCTATCATGGTTTCAGAGATCTCATACTTCATGGTTCGTAGTTCTGATAGAATGTTGAACGACTACCCCTAACTAAAATCTATCCACTCAACAAAAATTATTTCACAATACAGACCCACTTGGGTCAGGATCGATTTGAAATCTATTATGGTTTCAGAGAAATCATACTCCATGGGTCGTTGTTCTGATAGAATGTTGAACGACTACCCCTAACTAAAATCTATCCACTCAACAAAAATTATTTCACACCACAGACTTATTTTGGTCTGGATCGATTTGAAATCTATCATGGTTTCAGAGAAATCATACTTCATGGTTCGTTGTTCTGATAGAATGTTGAACAACTACCCCTAACTAAAATCTATCCACTCAACAAACAATATTTCACACCACAGATTCATTTTGGTCAGGACCGATTTGAGATCTATCATGGTTTCAGAGAAATCATACTTCATCGTTCGTGGTTCTGATAGAATGTTGAACGACGACCCCTAACTAAAATCTATCCACCGAAGCAAAAATTATTTCACACCACAGACTCATTTTGGTCAGGATCGATTTGAAATCCACTATGGTTTCAGAGAAATCATACTTCATGTTTCGTTGTTCTGATAGAATGTTGAACGACTACAACTAACTAAAATCTATTTACCGAAGCAAAAATTATTTCACATCACAGACTCATTTTGGTCAGGATCGATTTGAAATCTACCATGGTTTCAGAGAAATCATACTTCATGGTTCGTAGTTCTGATAGAATGTTGAACGACTACCCCTATCTAAAATCTATTAACCGAAGCAAAAATTATTTCACACCACAAACTCATTTTGGTCAGGATCGATTTGACATCCACTATGGTTGAACGAATGTTGAACGACTACGCCTAACTAAAATCTATCCACTCAACAAAAATTATTTCACACCACAGACTAATTTTGGTCAAGATCGATTTGAAATCCACCATGGTTTCAGAGAAATCATAGTTCATGGTTCGTAGTTCTGATAGAATATTGAACGACTACCCCTAACTAAAATCTATCCACTCAACAAAAATTATTTCACAATACAGACCCACTTGGGTCAGGATCGATTTGAAATCTATTATGGTTTCAGAGAAATCATACTCCATGGTTCGTTGTTCTGATAGAATGTTGAACGACTACCCCTAACTAAAATCTATCCACTCAACAAAAATTATTTCACACCACAGACCCAGTTGGGTCAGCATCGATTTGAAATCTATTATGGTTTCAGAGAAATCATACTCCATTGTTCGTTGTTCTGATAGAATGTTGAACAACTACCTCCAACTAAAATCTATTCACTCAACAAAAATTATTTCACACCACAGACTCATTTTGGTCAGGATCGATTTGAAATCCACCATGGTTTCAGAGAAATCATACTTCATTGTTCGTTGTTCTGATAGAATGTTGAACAACTACCTCCAACTAAAATCTATTCACTCAACAAAAATTATTTCACACCACAGACTCATTTTGGTCAGGATCGATTTGAAATCTATCATGGTTTCAGAGATCTCATACTTCATGGTTCGTAGTTCTGATAGAATGTTGAACGACTACCCCTAACTAAAATCTATCCACTCAACAAAAATTATTTCACAATACAGACCCACTTGGGTCAGGATCGATTTGAAATCTATTATGGTTTCAGAGAAATCATACTCCATGGTTCGTTGTTCTGATAGAATGTTGAACGACTACCCCTAACTAAAATCTATCCACTCAACAAAAATTATTTCACACCACAGACTTATTTTGGTCTGGATCGATTTGAAATCTATCATGGTTTCAGAGAAATCATACTTCATGGTTCGTTGTTCTGATAGAATGTTGAACAACTACCCCTAACTAAAATCTATCCACTCAACAAAAAATATTTCACACCACAGATTCATTTTGGTCAGGACCGATTTGAGATCTATCATGGTTTCAGAGAAATCATACTTCATCGTTCGTGGTTCTGATAGAATGTTGAACGACGACCCCTAACTAAAATCTATCCACCGAAGCAAAAATTATTTCACACCACAGACTCATTTTGGTCAGGATCGATTTGAAATCCACTATGGTTTCAGAGAAATCATACTTCATGTTTCGTTGTTCTGATAGAATGTTGAACGACTACAACTAACTAAAATCTATTTACCGAAGCAAAAATTATTTCACACCACAGACTCATTTTGGTCAGGATCGATTTGAAATCTACCATGGTTTCAGAGAAATCATACTTCATGGTTCGTAGTTCTGATAGAATGTTGAACGACTACCCCTATCTAAAATCTATTAACCGAAGCAAAAATTATTTCACACCACAAACTCATTTTGGTCAGGATCGATTTGACATCCACTATGGTTGAACGAATGTTGAACGACTACGCCTAACTAAAATCTATCCACTCAACAAAAATTATTTCACACCACAGACTAATTTTGGTCAGGATCGATTTGAAATCCACCATGGTTTCAGAGAAATCATAGTTCATGGTTCGTAGTTCTGATAGAATATTGAACGACTACCCCTAACTAAAATCTATCCACTCAACAAAAATTATTTCACAATACAGACCCACTTGGGTCAGGATCGATTTGAAATCTATTATGGTTTCAGAGAAATCATACTCCATGGTTCGTTGTTCTGATAGAATGTTGAACGACTACCCCTAACTAAAATCTATCCACTCAACAAAAATTATTTCACACCACAGACTTATTTTGGTCTGGATCGATTTGAAATCCACTATGGTTTCAGAGAAATCATACTTCATGTTTCGTTGTTCTGATAGAATGTTGAACGACTACAACTAACTAAAATCTATTTACCGAAGCAAAAATTATTTCACACCACAGACTCATTTTGGTCAGGATCGATTTGAAATCTACCATGGTTTCAGAGAAATCATACTTCATGGTTCGTAGTTCTGATAGAATGTTGAACGACTACCCCTATCTAAAATCTATTAACCGAAGCAAAAATTATTTCACACCACAAACTCATTTTGGTCAGGATCGATTTGACATCCACTATGGTTGAACGAATGTTGAACGACTACGCCTAACTAAAATCTATCCACTCAACAAAAATTATTTCACACCACAGACTCATTTTGGTCAGGATCGATTTGAAATCCACTATGGTTTCAGAGAAATCATACTTCATGTTTCGTTGTTCTGATAGAATGTTGAACGACTACAACTAACTAAAATCTATTTACCGAAGCAAAAATTATTTCACACCACAGACTAATTTTGGTCAGGGTAGATTTGAAATCCACCATGGTTTGAGGGAAATCATATTTCATGATTCGTAGTTCTGATAGAATGTTGAACGACTACCCCTAACTAAAATCTATCCGCTCAACAAAAATTATTTCAAACCACATACTCATTTTGGTCAGGATCGATTTGAAATCTATCATGGTTTCAGAGAAATCATACTCCATGGTTCGTTGTTCTGATAGAATGTTGAACGACTACCCCTGACTAAAATCTATCCACTCAACAAAAATTATTTCACACCACAGACTCATTTTGGTCAGGATCGGTTTGAAATCTATCATGGTTTCAGAGAAATCATACTCCATGGTTCGTTGTTCTGATAGAATGTTGAACGACTACCCCTAGCTAAAATCTATCTACTCAACAAAAATTATTTCACACCACAGACCCATTTTGGTCACGATCGGTTTGAAATCTATCATGGTTTCAGAGAAATCATACTTCATGGTTCGTAGTTCTGATAGAATGTTGAACGACTACCCCTAACTAAAATCTATCCACTCAACAAAAATTATTTCACACCACAGACCCATTTTGGTCAGGATAGATTTGACATCCACCATGGTTTCAGAGAAATCATACTTCATGGTTCGTTGTTCTGATAGAATGTTGAACAACTAAGTCCAACTAAAATCTATCCACTCAACAAAAATTATTTCACACCACAGACTCATTTTGGTCAGGATCGATTTGAAATCTATCATGGTTTCAGAGATCTCATACTTCATGGTTCGTAGTTCTGATAGTATGTTGAACGACTACCCCTAACTAAAATCTATCCACTCAACAAAAATTATTTCACACCACAGACCCAGTTGGGTCAGGATCGATTTGAAATCTATTATGGTTTCAGAGAAATCATACTCCATGGTTCGTTGTTCTGATAGAATGTTGAACGACTACCCCTAACTAAAATCTATCCACTCAACAAAAACTATTTCACACCACAGACTCAGTTTGGTCTGGATCGATTTGAGATCTATCATGGTTTCAGAGAAATCATACTTCATGGTTCGTTGTTCTGATAGAATGTTGAACGACTACCCCTAACTAAAATCTATCCACCGAAGCAAAAATTATTTCACACCACAGACTCATTTTGGTCAGGATCGATTTGAAATCCACTATGGTTTCAGAGAAATCATACTTCATGTTTCGTTGTTCTGATAGAATGTTGAACGACTACCCCTAACTAAAATCTATTTACCGAAGCAAAAATTATTTCACAGCACAGACTCATTTTGGTCAGGATCGATTTGAAATCTACCATGGTTTCAGAGAAATCATACTTCATGGTTCGTAGTTCTGATAGAATGTTGAACGACTACCCCTAACTAAAATCTATTAACCGAAGCAAAAATTATTTCACACCACAGACTCATTTTGGTCAGGATCGATTTGACATCCACTATGGTTGAACGAATGTTGAACGACTACGCCTAACTAAAATCTGTCCACTCAACAAAAATTATTTCACACCACAGATTCATTTTGGTCAGGACCGATTTGAGATCTATCATGGTTTCAGAGAAATCATACTTCATGGTTCGTTGTTCTGATAGAATGTTGAACGACTACCAGTAACTAAAATCTATCCACCGAAGCAAAAATTATTTCACACCACAGACTCATTTTGGTCAGGATCGATTTGAAATCCACTATGGTTTTATAGAAATCATACTTCATGGTTCGTAGTTCTGATAGAATATTGAACGACTAGCCCTAACTAAAATCTATCCACCGAAGCAAAAATTATTTCACACCACAGACTCATTTTGGTCAGGATCGATTTAAAATCCAGCATGGTTTCAGAGAAATCATACTTCATGGTTCGTAGTTCTGATAGAATATTGAACGACTAGCCCTAACTAAAATCTATCCACCGAAGCAAAAATTATTTCACACCACAGAATCATTTTGGTCAGGATCGATTTGAAATCTATCATGGTTTCAGAGAAATCATACTTCATGGTTCGTAGTTCTGATGGAATGTTGAACGACTAGCCCTAACTAAAATCTATCCACCGAAGCAAAAATTATTTCACACCATAGAATCATTTTGGTCAGGATCGATTTGAAATCTATCATGGTTTCAGAGAAATCATACTTCATGGTTCGTAGTTCTGATAGAATGTTGAACGACTACCAGTAACTAAAATCTATCCACCGAAGCAAAAATTATTTCACACCACAGACTCATTTTGGTCAGGATCGATTTGAAATCCACTATGGTTTTATAGAAATCATACTTCATGGTTCGTAGTTCTGATAGAATATTGAACGACTAGCCCTAACTAAAATCTATCCACCGAAGCAAAAATTATTTCACACCACAGAATCATTTTGGTCAGGACCGATTTGAGATCTATCATGGTTTCAGAGAAATCATACTTCATGGTTCGTTGTTCTGATAGAATGTTGAACGACTTCCAGTAACTAAAATCTATCCACCGAAGCAAAAATTATTTCACACCACAGACTCATTTTGGTCAGGATCGATTTAAAATCCAGCATGGTTTCAGAGAAATCATACTTCATGGTTCGTAGTTCTGATAGAATGTTGAACGACTAGCCCTAACTAAAATCTATCCACCGAAGCAAAAATTACTTCACACCACAGAATCATTTTGGTCAGGATCGATTTGAAATCTATCATGGTTTCAGAGAAATCATACTTCATGGTTCGTAGTTCTGATAGAATGTTGAACGACTACCCCTAACTAAAATCTATCCACTCAACGAAAATTATTTCACACCACAGACCCATTTGGGTCAGGATCGATTTGAAATCTATTATGCTTTCAGAGAAATCATACTCCATGGTTCGTTGTTCTGATAGAATGTTGAACGACTACCCCTAACTAAAATCTATCCACCGAAGCAAAAATTATTTCACACCACAGAATCATTTTGGTCAGGATCGATTTGAAATCTATCATGGTTTCAGAGAAATCATACTTCATGGTTCGTTGTTCTGATAGAATGTTGAACGACTACCAGTAACTAAAATCTATCCACCGAAGCAAAAATTATTTCACACCACAGACTCATTTTGGTCAGGATCGATTTGAAATCCAC
Source organism: Xylota sylvarum (assembly GCA_905220385.1). Classification (NCBI taxonomy): domain Eukaryota; kingdom Metazoa; phylum Arthropoda; class Insecta; order Diptera; family Syrphidae; genus Xylota; species Xylota sylvarum. Next base: position 912,345 of record CAJMZQ010000074.1, read on the forward strand.
TATGGTTTTATAGAAATCATACTTCATGGTTCGTAGTTCTGATAGAATATTGAACGACTAGCCCTAACTAAAATCTATCCACCGAAGCAAAAATTATTTCACACCACAGACTCATTTTGGTCAGGATCGATTTAAAATCCAGCATGGTTTCAGAGAAATCATACTTCATGGTTCGTAGTTCTGATAGAATATTGAACAACTAGCCCTAACTAAAATCTATCCACCGAAGCAAAAATTATTTCACACCACAGAATCATTTTGGTCAGGATCGATTTGAAATCTATCATGGTTTCAGAGAAATCATACTTCATGGTTCGTAGTTCTGATAGAATGTTGAACGACTAGCCCTAACTAAAATCTATCCACCGAAGCGAAAATTATTTCACACCACAGAATCATTTTGGTCAGGATCGATTTGAAATCTATCATGGTTTCAGAGAAATCATAATTCATGGTTCGTTGTTCTGATAGAATGTTGAACGACTACCAGTAACTAAAATCTATCCACCGAAGCAAAAATTATTTCACACCACAGACTCATTTTGGTCAGGATCGATTTGAAATCCACTATGGTTTTATAGAAATCATACTTCATGGTTCGTAGTTCTGATAGAATATTGAACGACTAGCATTAACTAAAATCTATCCACCGAAGCAAAAATTATTTCACACCACAGAATCATTTTGGTCAGGACCGATTTGAGATCTATCATGGTTTCAGAGAAATCATACTTCATGGTTCGTTGTTCTGATAGAATGTTGAACGACTACCAGTAACTAAAATCTATCCACCGAAGCAAAAATTATTTCACACCACAGACTCATTTTGGTCAGGATCGATTTAAAATCCAGCATGGTTTCAGAGAAATCATACTTCATGGTTCGTAGTTCTGATAGAATGTTGAACGACTAGCCCTAACTAAAATCTATCCACCGAAGCAAAAATTATTTCACACCACAGAATCATTTTGGTCAGGATCGATTTGAAATCTATCATGGTTTCAGAGAAATCATACTTCATAGTTCGTAGTTCTGATAGAATGTTGAACGACTACCCCTATCTAAAATCTATCCACTCAACGAAAATTATTTCACACCACAGACCCATTTGGGTCAGGATCGTTTTGAAATCTATTATGCTTTCAGAGAAATCATACTTCATGGTTCGTTGTTCTGATAGAATGTTGAACGACTACCCCTAACTAAAATCTATCCACTCAACAAAAATTATTTCACACCACAGACTCATTTTGGTCAGGATCGATTTGAAATCCACCATGGTTTCAGAGAAATCATACTTCATGGTTGGTTGTTCTGATAGAATGTTGAACAACTACCTCCAACTAAAATCTATCCACTCAACAAAAATTATTTCACACCACAGACTCATTTTGGTCAGGATCGATTTGAAATCTATCATGGTTTCAGAGATCTCATACTTCATGGTTCGTAGTTCTGATAGAATGTTGAACGACTACCCCTAACTAAAATCTATCCACTCAACAAAAATTATTTCACACCACAGACCCATTTGGGTCAGGATCGATTTGAAATCTATTATGGTTTCAGAGAAATCATACTCCATGGTTCGTTGTTCTGATAGAATGTTGAACGACTACCCCTAACTAACATCTATCCACTCAACGAAAATTATTTCACACCACAGACCCATTTGTGTCAGGATCGATTTGAAATCTATTATGGTTTCAGAGAAATCATACTCCATGGTTCGTTGTTCTGATAGAATGTTGAACGACTACCCCTAACTAAAATCTATCCACTCAACAAAAATTATTTCACACCACAGACTCATTTTGGTCAGGATCGATTTGAAATCCACCATGGTTTCAGAGAAATCATACTTCATGGTTCGTTGTTCTGATAGAATGTTGAACAACTACCTCCAACTAAAATCTATCCACTCAACAAAAATTATTTCACACCACAGACTCATTTTGGTCAGGATCGATCTGAAATCCACCATGGTTTCAGAGAAATCATACTTCATGGTTCGTAGTTCTGATAGAATATTGAACGACTACCCCTAACTAAAATCTATCCACTCAACAAAAATTATTTTACACCACAGACTCATTTTGGTCAGGATCGGTTTGAAATCTATCATGGTTTCAGAGAAATCATACTCCATGGTTCGTTGTTCTGATAGAATGTTGAACGACTACCCCTGACTAAAATCTATCCACTCAACAAAAATTATTTCACACCACAGACTCATTTTGGTCAGGATCGGCTTGAAATCTATCATGGTTTCAGAGAAATCATACTCCATGGTTCGTTGTTCTGATAGAATGTTGAACGACTACCCCTAGCTAAAATCTATCTACTCAACAAAAATTATTTCACACCACAGACTCATTTTGGTCACGATCGGTTTGAAATCTATCATGGTTTCAGAGAAATCATACTTCATGGTTCGATGTTCTGATAGAATGTTGAACGACTACCCCTAACTAAAATCTATCCACTCAACAAAAATTACTTCACACCACAGATTCATTTTGGTCAAGACCGATTTGAGATCTATCATGGTTTCAGAGAAATCATACTTCATGGTTCGTTGTTCTGATAGAATGTTGAACAACTACCCCTAACTAAAATCTATCCACCGAAGCAAAAATTGTTTCACACCACAGACTCATTTTGGCCAGGATAGATTTGACATCCACCATGGTTTCAGAGAAATCATACTTCATGGTTCGTTGTTCTGATAGAATGTTGAACAACTACCTCCAACTAAAATCTATCCACTCAACAAAAATTATTTCACACCACAGACTCATTTTGGTCAGGATCGATTTGAAATCTATCATGGTTTCAGAGATCTCATACTTCATGGTTCGTAGTTCTGATAGAATGTTGAACGACTACCCCTAACTAAAACCTATCCACTCAACAAAAATTATTTCACACCACAGAATCATTTTGGTCAGGATCGATTTGAAATCTATCATGGTTTCAGAGAAATCATACTTCATGGTTCGTTGTTCTGATAGAATGTTGAACGACTACCCCTAACTAAAATCTATTTACCGAAGCAAAAATTATTTCACACCACAGACTCATTTTGGTCAGGATCGATTTGAAATCTACCATGGTTTCAGAGAAATCATACTTCATGGTTCGTAGTTCTGATAAAATGTTGAACGACTACCCCTAGCTAAAATCTATCTACTCAACAAAAATTATTTCACACCACAGACTCATTTTGGTCAGGATCGATTTGAAATCTATCATGGTTTCAGAGAAATCATACTTCATGGTTCGTAGTTCTGATAGAATGTTGAACGACTAGCCCTAACTAAAATCCATCCACCGAAGCTAAAATTATTTCACACCACAGAATCATTTTGGTCAGGATCGATTTGAAATCTATCATGGTTTCAGAGAAATCATACTTCATGGTTCGTTGTTCTGATAGAATGTTGAACAACTACCTCCAACTAAAATCTATCCACTCAACAAAAATTATTTCACACCACAGACTCATTTTGGTCAGGATCGATCTGAAATCCACCATGGTTTCAGAGAAATCATACTTCATGGTTCGTAGTTCTGATAGAATATTGAACGACTACCCCTAACTAAAATCTATCCACTCAACAAAAATTATTTTACACCACAGACTCATTTTGGTCAGGATCGGTTTGAAATCTATCATGGTTTCAGAGAAATCATACTCCATGGTTCGTTGTTCTGATAGAATGTTGAACGACTACCCCTGACTAAAATCTATCCACTCAACAAAAATTATTTCACACCACAGACTCATTTTGGTCAGGATCGGTTTGAAATCTATCATGGTTTCAGAGAAATCATACTCCATGGTTCGTTGTTCTGATAGAATGTTGAACGACTACCCCTAGCTAAAATCTATCTACTCAACAAAAATTATTTCACACCACAGACTCATTTTGGTCACGATCGATTTGAAATCTATCATGGTTTCAGAGAAATCATACTTCATGGTTCGTAGTTCTGATAGAATGTTGAACGACTACCAGTAACTAAAATCTATCCACCGAAGCAAAAATTATTTCACACCACAGACTCATTTTGGTCAGGATCGATTTGAAATCCACTATGGTTTTATAGAAATCATACTTCATGGTTCGTAGTTCTGATAGAATATTGAACGACTAGCCCCAACTAAAATCTATCCACCGAAGCAAAAATTATTTCACACCACAGAATCATTTTGGTCAGGATCGATTTGAAATCTATCATGGTTTCAGAGAAATCATACTTCATGGTTCGTAGTTCTGATAGAATGTTGAACGACTAGCCCTAACTAAAATCCATCCACCGAAGCAAAAATTATTTCACACCACAGAATCATTTTGGTCAGGATCGATTTGAAATCTATCATGGTTTCAGAGAAATCATACTTCATGGTTCGTTTTTCTGATAGAATGTTGAACGACTACCAGTAACTAAAATCTATCCACCGAAGCAAAAATTATTTCACACCACAGGCTCATTTTGGTCAGGATCGATTTAAAATCCAGCATGGTTTCAGAGAAATCATACTTCATGGTTCGTAGTTCTGATAGAATGTTGAACAACTACCCCTAACTAAAATCTATCCACCGAAGCAAAAATTATTTCACACCACAGAATCATTTTGGTCAGGATCGATTTGAAATCTATCATGGTTTCAGAGAAATCATACTTCATGGTTCGTAGTTCTGATAGAATGTTGAACGACTACCCCTAACTAAAATCTATCCACTCAACAAAAATTATTTCACACCACAGACCCATTTGGGTCAGGATCGATTTGAAATCTATTATGCTTTCAGAGAAATCATACTCCATGGTTCGTTGTTCTGATAGAATGTTGAACAACTACCTCCAACTAAAATCTATCCACTCAACAAAAATTATTTCACACCACAGACTCATTTTGGTCAGGATCGATTTGAAATCTATCATGGTTTCAGAGATCTCATACTTCATGGTTCGTAGTTCTGATAGAATGTTGAACGACTACCCCTAACTAAAATCTATCCACTCAACAAAAATTATTTCACACCACAGACCCATTTGGGTCAGGATCGATTTGAAATCTATTATGGTTTCAGAGAAATCATACTCCATGGTTCGTTGTTCTGATAGAATGTTGAACGACTACCCCTAACTAAAATCTATCCACTCAACAAAAATTATTTCACACCACAGACTCATTTTGGTCTGGATCGATTTGAAATCTATCATGGTTTCAGAGAAATCATACTTCATGGTTCGTTGTTCTGATAGAATGTTGAACAACTACCCCTAACTAAAATCTATCCACTCAACAAAAATTATTTCACACCACAGATTCATTTTGGTCAGGACCGATTTGAGATCTATCATGGTTTCAGAGAAATCATACTTCATCGTTCGTTGTTCTGATAGAATGTTGAACGACTACCCCTAACTAAAATCTATCCACCGAAGCAAAAATTATTTCACACCACAGACTCATTTTGGTCAGGATCGATTTGAAATCCACTATGGTTTCAGAGAAATCATACTTCATGTTTCGTTGTTCTGATAGAATGTTGAACGACTACCAATAACTAAAATCTATTTACCGAAGCAAAAATTATTTCACACCACAGACTCATTTTGGTCAGGATCGATTTGAAATCTATCATGGTTTCAGAGAAATCATACTTCATGGTTCGTAGTTCTGATAGAATGTTGAACGACTACCCCTAACTAAAATCTATTAACCGAAGCAAAAATTATTTCACACCACAGACTCATTTTAGTCAGGATCGATTTGACATCCACTATGGTTGAACGAATGTTGAACGACTACGATTAACTAAAATCTATCCACTCAACAAGAATTATTTCACACCACAGACTCATTTTGGTCAGGATCGATTTGAAATCCACCATGGTTTCAGAGAAATCATAGTTCATGGTTCGTAGTTCTGATAGAATATTGAACGACTACCCCTAACTAAAATCTATCCACTCAACAAAAATTATTTTACACCACAGACTCATTTTGCTCAGGATTGGTTTGAAATCTATCATGGTTTCAGAGAAATCATACTCCATGGTTCGTTGTTCTGATAGAATGTTGAACGACTGCCCCTGACTAAAATCTATCCACTCAACAAAAATTATTTCACACCACAGACTCATTTTGGTCAGGATCGGTTTGAAATCTATCATGTTTTCAGAGAAATCATACTCCATGGTTCGTTGTTCTGATAGAATGTTGAACGACTACCCCTAACTAAAATCTATCCACTCAACAAAAATTATTTCACACCACAGACTCATTTTGGTCAGGATCGGTTTGAAATCTATCATGGTTTCAGAGAAATCATACTCCATGGTTCGTTGTTCTGATAGAATGTTGAACGACTACCCCTAACTAAAATCTATCCACTCAACAAAAATTATTTTACACCACAGACTCATTTTGGTCAGGATTGGTTTGAAATCTATCATGGTTTCAGAGAAATCATACTCCATGGTTCGTTGTTCTGATAGAATGTTGAACGACTACCCCTAACTAAAATCTATCCACTCAACAAAAATTATTTTACACCACAGACTCATTTTGGTCAGGATTGGTTTGAAATCTATCATGGTTTCAGAGAAATCATACTCCATGGTTCGTTGTTCTGATAGAATGTTGAACGACTACCCCTAACTAAAATCTATCCACTCAACAAAAATTATTTTACACCACAGACTCATTTTGGTCAGGATCGGTTTGAAATCTATCATGTTTTCAGAGAAATCATACTCCATGGTTCGTTGTTCTGATAGAATGTTGAACGACTACCCCTAACTAAAATCTATCCACTCAACAAAAATTATTTCACACCACAGACTCATTTTGGTCAGGATCGATTTGAAATCTATCATGGTTTCAGAGAAATCATACTTCATGGTTCGTAGTTCTGATAGAATGTTGAACGACTAGCCCTAACTAAAATCCATCCACCGAAGCAAAAATTATTTCACACCACAGAATCATTTTGGTCAGGATCGATTTGAAATCCACTATGGTTTCAGAGAAATCATACTTCATGTTTCGTTGTTCTGATAGAATGTTGAACGACTACCAATAACTAAAATCTATTTACCGAAGCAAAAATTATTTCACACCACAGACTCATTTTGGTCAGGATCGATTTGAAATCTATCATGGTTTCAGAGAAATCATACTTCATGGTTCGTAGTTCTGATAGAATGTTGAACGACTACCCCTAACTAAAATCTATTAACCGGAGCAAAAATTATTTCACACCACAGACTCATTTTAGTCAGGATCGATTTGACATCCACTATGGTTGAACGAATGTTGAACGACTACGATTAACTAAAATCTATCCACTCAACAAAAATTATTTCACACCACAGACTCATATTGGTCAGGATCGGTTTGAAATCTATCATGTTTTCAGAGAAATCATACTCCATGGTTCGTTGTTCTGATAGAATGTTGAACGACTACCCCTAACTAAAATCTATCCACTCAACAAAAATTATTTCACACCACAGACTCATTTTGGTCAGGATCGGTTTGAAATCTATCATGGTTTCAGAGAAATCATACTCCATGGTTCGTTGTTCTGATAGAATGTTGAACGACTACCCCTAACTAAAATCTATCCACTCAACAAAAATTATTTTACACCACAGACTCATTTTGGTCAGGATTGGTTTGAAATCTATCATGGTTTCAGAGAAATCATACTCCATGGTTCGTTGTTCTGATAGAATGTTGAACGACTACCCCTAACTAAAATCTATCCACTCAACAAAAATTATTTTACACCACAGACTCATTTTGGTCAGGATTGGTTTGAAATCTATCATGGTTTCAGAGAAATCATACTCCATGGTTCGTGGTTCTGATAGAATGTTGAACGACTACCCCTAACTAAAATCTATCCACTCAACAAAAATTATTTTACACCACAGACTCATTTTGGTCAGGATTGGTTTGAAATCTATCATGGTTTCAGAGAAATCATACTCCATGGTTCGTTGTTCTGATAGAATGTTGAACGACTACCCCTGACTAAAATCTATCCACTCAACAAAAATTATTTCACACCACAGACTCATTTTGGTCAGGATCGGTTTGAAATCTATCATGTTTTCAGAGAAATCATACTATATGGTTCGTTGTTCTGATAGAATGTTGAACGACTACCCCTAACTAAAATCTATCCACTCAACAAAAATTATTTCACACCACAGACTCATTTTGGTCAGGATCGGTTTGAAATCTATCATGGTTTCAGAGAAATCATACTTCATGGTTCGTTGTTCTGATAGAATGTTGAACAACTACCCCTAACTAAAATCTATCCACTCAACAAAAATTATTTCACACCACAGATTCATTTTGGTCAGAACCGATTTGAAATCTATCATGGTTTCAGAGAAATCATACTTCATGGTTCGTTGTTCTGATAGAATGTTGAACGACTACCCCTAACTAAAATCTATCCACTCAACAAAAATTATTTCACACCACAGATTCATTTTGGTCAGGACCGATTTGAGATCTATCATGGTTTCAGAGAAATCATACTTCATGGTTCGTTGTTCTGATAGAATGTTGAACGACTACCCCTAACTAAAATCTATCCACCGAAGCAAAAATTGTTTCACACCACAGACTCATTTTGGCCAGGGTAGATTTGACATCCACCATGGTTTCAGAGAAATCATACTTCATTGTTCGTTGTTCTGATAGAATGTTGAACAACTACCTCCAGCTAAAATATATCCACTCAACAAAAATTATTTCACACCACAGACTCATTTTGGTCAGGATCGATTTGAAATCTATCATGGTTTCAGAGATCTCATACTTCATGGTTCGTAGTTCCGATAGAATGTTGAACGACTACCCCTAACTAAAATCTATCCACTCAACAAAAATTATTTCACACCACAGAATCATTTGGGTCAGGATCGATTTGAAATCTATTATGGTTTCAGAGAAATCATACTCCATGGTTCGTTGTTCTGATAGAATGTTGAACGACTACCTATAACAAAAATCTATCCACTCAACAAAAATTATTTCACACCACAGACTCATTTTGGTCTGGATCGATTTGAGATCTATCATGGTTTCAGAGAAATCATACTTCATGGTTCGTTGTTCTGATAGAATGTTGAACGACTACCCCTAACTAAAATCTATCCACCGAAGCAAAAATTATTTCACACCACAGACTCATTTTGGTCAGGATCGATTCGAAATCCACTATGGTTTCAGAGAAATCATACTTCATTTTTCGTTGTTCTGATAGAATGTTGAACGACTACCCCTAACTAAAATCTATCCACTCAACAAAAATTATTTCACACCACAGACTCATTTTGGTCAGGATCGGTTTGAAATCTATCATGGTTTCAGAGAAATCATACTCCATGGTTCGTTGTTCTGATAGAATGTTGAACGACTACCCCTAACTAAAATCTATCCACTCAACAAAAATTATTTCACACCACAGACTCATTTTGGTCAGGATCGATTTGAAATCCACCATGGTTTCAGAGAAATCATACTCCATGGTTCGTTGTTCTGATAGAATGTTGAACGACTACCCCTGACTAAAATCTATCCACTCAACAAAAGTTATTTCACACCACAGACTCATTTTGGTCAGGATCGATTTGAAATCTATCATGGTTTCAGAGAAATCATACTCCATGGTTCGTTGTTCTGATAGAATGTTGAACGACTACCCCTGACTAAAATCTATCCACTCAACAAAAATTATTTCACACCACGGACTCATTTTGGTCAGGATCGATTTGAAATCTATCATGGTTTCAGAGAAATCATATTCCATGGTTCGTTGTTCTGATAGAATGTTGAACGACTAGCCCTAACTAAAATCTATCCACCGAAGCAAAAATTATTTCACACCACAGACTCATTTTGGTCAGGATCGATTTGAAATCTATCATGGTTTCAGAGAAATCATACTCCATGGTTCGTTGTTCTGATAGAATGTTGAACGACTAGCCCTAACTAAAATCTATCCACCAAGTCAAAAATTTTTTCACACCACAGACTCATTTTGGTCGGGATCGATTCGAAATCTACCATGGTTTCAGAGAAATCATACTCCATGGTTCGTGGTTGGGATAGAATGTTGAACGACGACCCCTAACTAAAATCTATCCACTCAAAAAAAATTATTTCACACCACAGACTCATTTTGGTCAGGATCGATTTGAAATCTATTATGGTTTCAGAGAAAACATACGCCATGGTTCGTTGTTCTGATAGATTGTTGAACGACTACCCCTAACTAAAATCTATCCACTCAACAAAACTTATTTCACACCACAGTCTCATTTTTGTCAGGATCGATTTGAAATCTATCATGGTTTCAGAGAAATCATACTCCATGGTTCGTTGTTCTGGTAGAATGTTGAACGACTACCCCTGACTAAAATCTGTCCACTCAACAAAAATTATTTCACACCACAGACTCATTTTGGTCAGGATCGATTTGAAATCTATCATGGTTTCAGAGAAATCATACTGCACGGTTCGTTGTTCTGATGGAATGTTGAACGACTACCCCTAACTAAAATCTATCCACTCAACAAAAATTATTTCACAAAACACACCCATTTTGGTCAGGATCGATTTGAAATCTATCATGGTTTCAGAGAAATCATACTTCATGATTCGTAGTTCTGATAGAATGTTGAACGACTACCCCTAACTAAAATCTATCCACTCAACAAAAATTATTTCACACCACAGACTCATTTTGGTCAGGATCGATTTCAAATCTATCATGGTTTCAGAAAAATCATACATCATGGTTCGTAGTTCTGATAGAATGTTGAGCGACTACCCCTAACTAAAATCTATCCACTCAACAAAAATTATTTCACACCACAGACCCATTTTGGTCAGGATCGATTTGAAATCCATCATGGTTACAGAGAAATCATACTTCATGATTCGTAGTTCTGATAGAATGTTGAACGACTACCCCTAACTAAAATCTATCCACTCAACAAAAATTATTTCACACCACAGACCCATTTTGGTCAGGATCGATTTGAAATCCATCATGGTTACAGAGAAATCATACTTCATGATTCGTAGTTCTGATAGAATGTTGAACGACTACCCCTAACTAAAATCTATCCACTCAACAAAAATTATTTGACAAAACAGATTCATTTTGGTCAGGATTGATTTGAAATCTATCATGGTTTCAGAGAAATCATACTTCATGGTTCGTTGTTCTGATAGAATGTTGAACGACTACCCCTAACTAAAATCTATCCACCGAGGCAAAAATTATTTCACACCACAGACTCATTTTGGTCAGGATTGATTTGAAATCTACCATGGTTTCAGAGAAATCATACTTCATGGTTCGTTGTTCTGATAGAATGTTGAACCACTACCCCTAACTAAAATCTATCCACTTAACAAAAATTATTTCACACCACAGACTCATTTTGGTCATGACCGATTTGAAATCTATCATGGTTTCAGAGAAATCATACTCCGTGATTCGTAGTTCTGATAGAATGTTGAACGACTACCCCTAACTAAAATCTATCCACTCAAAAAAAATTATTTCACACCACAGACTCATTTTGGTCAGGATCGATTTGAAATCTATCATGGTTTCAGAAAAATCATACTCCATCGTTCGTTGTTCTGATAGAATGTTGAACGACTACCCCTAACTAAAATCTATCCACTCAACAAAAATTATTTCACACCACAGACTCATTTTAGTCAGGATCGATTTGAAATCTATCATGGTTTCAGAGAAATCATACTCCATGGTTCGTGGTTGGGATAGAATGTTGAACGACGACCCCTAACTAAAATCTATCCACTCAACAAAAATTATTTCACACCACAGACTCATTTTGGTCAGTATCGATTTGAAATCTATCATGGTTTCAGAGAAATCATACTCCGTGGTTCGTTGTTCTGATAGAGTGTTGAACGACTACCCCTAACTAAATTCTATCCAAAGAAGCAAAAATTATTTCACACCACAGACTCATTTTGGTCAGGATCGATTTGAAATCTATCATGGTTTCAGAGAAATCATACTCCATGGTTCGTGGTTCTGATAGAATGTTGAACGACTACCCCTAACTAAAATCTATCCACCGAGGCAAAAATTATTTCACACCACAGACTCATTTTGGTCAGCATCGATTTGAAATCTATCATGGTTTCAGAGAAATCATACTCCGTAATTCGTAGTTCTGATAGAATGTTGAACGACTACCCCTAACTAAAATCTATCCACTCAAAAAAAATTATTTCACACCACAGACTCATTTTGGTCAGGATCGATTTGAAAACTATCATGGTTTCAGAGAAATCATACTTCATGGTTCGTTGTTCTGATAGAATGTTGAACGACTACCCCTAACTAAAATCTATCCACCGAAGCAAAAATTATTTCACACCACAGACTCATTTTGGTCAGGATCGATTTGAAATCCACTATGGTTTTATAGAAATCATACTTCATGGTTCGTAGTTCTGATAGAATATTGAACGACTAGCCCTAACTAAAATCTATCCACCGAAGCAAAAATTATTTCACACCACAGACTCATTTTGGTCAGGATCGATTTCAAATCTATCAAGGTTTCAGAGAAATCATACCCCATTGTTCGTTGTTCGGATAGAATGTTGAACGACTACCCCTAACTAAATTCTATCCAAAGAAGCAAAAATTATTTCACACCACAGACTCATTTTGGTCAGGATCGATTTGAAATCTACCATGGTTTCAGAGAAATCATACTTCATGGTTCGTTGTTCTGATAGAATATTGAACGACTACCCGTAACTAAAATCTATCCACTCAACAAAAATTATTTCACACCACAGACTCATTTTGGTCAGGATCGATTTGAAATCTATCATGGTTTCAGAGAAATCATACTCCGTAATTCGTAGTTCTGATAGAATGTTGAACGACTACCCCTAACTAAAATCTATCTACTCAAAAAATATTATTTCACACCACAGACTCATTTTGGTCAGGATCGATTTGAAAACTATCATGGTTTCAGAGAAATCATACTTCATGGTTCGTTGTTCTGATAGAATGTTGAACGACTACCCCTAACTAAAATCTATCCACTCAACAAAAATTATTTCACACCACAGACTCATTTTGGTCAGGATCGATTTGAAATCTATCATGGTTTCAGAGAAATCATACTCCATGTTTCGTAGTTCTGGTAGAATGTTGAACGACTACCCCTAACTAAAATCTATCCACTCAACAAAAATTATTTCACACCACAGACTCATTTTGGTCAGGATCGATTTGAAATCTATCATGGTTTCAGAGAAATCATACTCCATGTTTCGCAGTTCTGGTAGAATGTTGAACGACTACCCCTAACTAAATTCTATCCAAAAAAGCAAAAATTATTTCACACCACAGACTCATTTTGGTCAGGATCGATTTGAAATCTACCATGGTTTCAGAGAAATTAAAATTCGTGGTTCGTTGTTCTGATAGAATATTGAACGACTACCCCTAACTAAAATCTATCCACTCTACAAAAATTATTTCACACCACAGACTCATTTTGGTCAGGATCGATTTCAAATCTATCATGGTTTCAGAGAAATCATACCCCATTGATCGTTGTTCTGATAGAATGTTGAACGACTACCCCTAACTAAAATCTATCCACTCAACAAAAATTATTTCACACCACAGACTCATTTTGGTCAGGATCGATTTGAAATCTATAATGGTTTCAGAGAAATCATACTTCATGGTTCGTTGTTCTGATGGAATATTGAACGACTACCAATAACTAAAATCTATCCACTCAACAAAAATTATTTTACACCACAGACTCATTTTGGTCAGGATCGATTTCAAATCTATCATGGTTTCAGAGAAATCATACCCCATTGATCGTTGTTCTGATAGAATGTTGAACGACTACCCCTAACTAAAATCTATCCACTCAACAAAAATTATTTCACACCACAGACTCATTTTGGTCAGGATCGATTTGAAATCTATCATGGTTTCAGAGAAATCATACTCCATGTTTCGTAGTTCTGGTAGAATGTTGAACGACTACCCCTAACTAAAATCTATCCACTCAACAAAAATTATTTCACACCACAGACTCATTTTGGTCAGGATCGATTTGAAATCTATCATGGTTTCAGAGAAATCATACTCCGTAATTCGTAGTTCTGATAGAATGTTGAACGACTACCCCTAACTAAAATCTATCCACTCAAAAAAAATTATTTCACACCACAGACTCATTTTGGTCAGGATCGATTTGAAAACTATCATGGTTTCAGAGAAATCATACTTCATGGTTCGTTGTTCTGATAGAATGTTGAACGACTACCCCTAACTAAAATCTATCCACTCAACAAAAATTATTTCACACCACAGACTCATTTTGGTCAGGATCGATTTGAAATCTATCATGGTTTCAGAGAAATCATACTCCATGTTTCGTAGTTCTGGTAGAATGTTGAACAACGACCCCTAACTAAAATCTATCCACTCAACAAAAATTATTTCACACCACAGACTCATTTTGGTCAGGATCGATTTGAAATCTACCATGGTTTCAGAGAAATTAAAATTCGTGGTTCGTTGTTCTGATAGAATATTGAACGACTACCCCTAACTAAAATCTATCCACTCAACAAAAATTATTTCACACCACAGACTCATTTTGGTCAGGATCGATTTCAAATCTATCATGGTTTCAGAGAAATCATACCCCATTGATCGTTGTTCTGATAGAATGTTGAACGACTACCCCTAACTAAATTCTATCCAAAAAAGCAAAAATTATTTCACACCACAGACTCATTTTGGTCAGGATCGATTTGAAATCTACCATGGTTTCAGAGAAATCATACTTCATGGTTCGTTGTTCTGATAGAATATTGAACGACTACCCCTAACTAAAATCTATCCACTCAACAAAAATTATTTCACACCACAGATTCATTCTGGTCAGGATCGATTTGAAATCTATCATGGTTTCAGAGAAATCATACTCCATGTTTCGTAGTTCTGGTAGAATGTTGAACGACTACCCCTAACTAAAATCTATCCACTCAACAAAAATTATTTCACACCACAGACTCATTTTGGTCAGGATCGATTTGAAATCTATCATGGTTTCAGAGAAATCATACTCCGTAATTCGTAGTTCTGATAGAATGTTGAACGACTACCCCTAACTAAAATCTATCCACTCAAAAAAAATTATTTCACACCACAGACTCATTTTGGTCAGGATCGATTGGAAAACTATCATGGTTTCAGAGAAATCATACTTCATGGTTCGTTGTTCTGATAGAATGTTGAACGACTACCCCTAACTAAAATCTATCCACTCAACAAAAATTATTTCACACCACAGACTCATTTTGGTCAGGATCGATTTGAAATCTATCATGGTTTCAGAGAAATCATACTCCATGTTTCGTAGTTCTGGTAGAATGTTGAACGACTACCCCTAACTAAAATCTATCCACTCAACAAAAATTATTTCACACCACAGACTCATTTTGGTCAGGATCGATTTGAAATCTATCATGGTTTCAGAGAAATCATACTCCATGTTTCGTAGTTCTGGTAGAATGTTGAACGACGACCCCTAACTAAAATCTATCCACTCAACAAAAATTATTTCACACCACAGACTCATTTTGGTCAGGATCGATTTGAAATCTACCATGGTTTCAGAGAAATTAAAATTCGTGGTTCGTTGTTCTGATAGAATATTGAACGACTACCCCTAACTAAAATCTATCCACTCAACAAAAATTATTTCACACCACAGACTCATTTTGGTCAGGATCGATTTCAAATCTATCATGGTTTCAGAGAAATCATACCCCATTGATCGTTGTTCTGATAGAATGTTGAACGACTACCCCTAACTAAATTCTATCCAAAAAAGCAAAAATTATTTCACACCACAGACTCATTTTGGTCAGGATCGATTTGAAATCTACCATGGTTTCAGAGAAATCATACTTCATGGTTCGTTGTTCTGATAGAATATTGAACGACTACCCCTAACTAAAATCTATCCACTCAACAAAAATTATTTCACACCACAGACTCATTTTGGTCAGGATCGATTTGAAATCTATCATGGTTTCAGAGAAATCATACTCCATGTTTCGTAGTTCTGGTAGAATGTTGAACGACTACCCCTAACTAAAATCTATCCACTCAACAAAAATTATTTCACACCACAGACTCATTTTGGTCAGGATCGATTTCAAATCTATCATGGTTTCAGAGAAATCATACCCCATTGATCGTTGTTCTGATAGAATGTTGAACGACTACCCCTAACTAAATTCTATCCAAAAAAGCAAAAATTATTTCACACCACAGACTCATTTTGGTCAGGATCGATTGGAAAACTATCATGGTTTCAGAGAAATCATACTTCATGGTTCGTTGTTCTGATAGAATGTTGAACGACTACCCCTAACTAAAATCTATCCACTCAACAAAAATTATTTCACACCACAGACTCATTTTGGTCAGGATCGATTTGAAATCTACCATGGTTTCAGAGAAATTAAAATTCGTGGTTCGTTGTTCTGATAGAATATTGAACGACTACCCCTAACTAAAATCTATCCACTCAACAAAAATTATTTCACACCACAGACTCATTTTGGTCAGGATCGATTTCAAATCTATCATGGTTTCAGAGAAATCATACCCCATTGATCGTTGTTCTGATAGAATGTTGAACGACTACCCCTAACTAAATTCTATCCAAAAAAGCAAAAATTATTTCACACCACAGACTCATTTTGGTCAGGATCGATTTGAAATCTACCATGGTTTCAGAGAAATCATACTTCATGGTTCGTTGTTCTGATAGAATATTGAACGACTACCCCTAACTAAAATCTATCCACTCAACAAAAATTATTTCACACCACAGACTCATTTTGGTCAGGATCGATTTGAAATCTATCATGGTTTCAGAGAAATCATACTCCATGTTTCGTAGTTCTGGTAGAATGTTGAACGACTACCCCTAACTAAAATCTATCCACTCAACAAAAATTATTTCACACCACAGACTCATTTTGGTCAGGATCGATTTGAAATCTATCATGGTTTCAGAGAAATCATACTCCATGTTTCGTAGTTCTGGTAGAATGTTGAACGACTACCCCTAACTAAAATCTATTCACTCAACAAAAATTATTTCACACCACAGACTCATTTTGGTCAGGATCGGTTTGAAATCTATCATGGTTTCAGAGAAATCATACTCCATGTTTCGTAGTTCTGGTAGAATGTTGAACGACTACCCCGAAATAAAATCTATCCACTCAAAAAAATTATTTCACACCACAGACTCATTTTGGTCAGGATCGATTTGAAATCTATCATGGTTTCAGTGAAATCATACTCCATGTTTCGTAGTTCTGGTAGAATGTTGAACGACGACCCCTAACTAAAATCTATCCACTCAACAAAAATTATTTCACACCACAGACTCATTTTGGTCAGGATCGATTTGAAATCTACGATGGTTTCAGAGAAATTAAAATTCGTGGTTCGTTGTTCTGATAGAATATTGAACGACTACCCCTAACTAAAATCTATCCATTCAACAAAAATTATTTCACACCACAGACTCATTTTGGTCAGGATCGATTTCAAATCTATCATGGTTTCAGAGAAATCATACCCCATTGATCGTTGTTCTGATAGAATGTTGAACGACTACCCCTAACTAAATTCTATCCAAAAAAGCAAAAATTATTTCACACCACAGACTCATTTTGGTCAGGATCGATTTGAAATCTACCATGGTTTCAGAGAAATCATACTTCATGGTTCGTTGTTCTGATAGAATATTGAACGACTACCCCTAACTAAAATCTATCCACTCAACAAAAATTATTTCACACCACAGACTCATTTTGGTCAGGATCGATTTGAAATCTATCATGGTTTCAGAGAAATCATACTCCATGTTTCGTAGTTCTGGTAGAATGTTAAACGACTACCCCTAACTAAAATCTATCCACTCAACAAAAATTATTTCACACCACAGACTCATTTTGGTCAGGATCGATTTGAAATCTATCATGGTTTCAGAGAAATCATACTCCATGTTTCGTAGTTCTGGTAGAATGTTGAACGACTACCCCTAACTAAAATCTATTCACTCAACAAAAATTATTTCACACCACAGACTCATTTTGGTCAGGATCGATTTCAAATCTATCATGGTTTCAGAGAAATCATACTCCATGTTTCGTAGTTCTGGTAGAATGTTGAACGACTACCCCGAACTAAAATCTATCCACTCAAAAAAATTATTTCACACCACAGACTCATTTTGGTCAGGATCGATTTGAAATCTATCATGGTTTCAGAGAAATCATACTCCATGTTTCGTAGTTCTGGTAGAATGTTGAACGACGACCCCTAACTAAAATCTATCCACTCAACAAAAATTATTTCACACCACAGACTCATTTTGGTCAGGATCGATTTGAAATCTACCATGGTTTCAGAGAAATTAAAATTCGTGGTTCGTTGTTCTGATAGAATATTGAACGACTACCCCTAACTAAAATCTATCCACTCAACAAACATTATTTCACACCACAGACTCATTTTGGTCAGGATCGATTTCAAATCTATCATGGTTTCAGAGAAATCATACCCCATTGATCGTTGTTCTGATAGAATGTTGAACGACTACCCCTAACTAAATTCTATCCAAAAAAGCAAAAATTATTTCACACCACAGACTCATTTTGGTCAGGATCGATTTGAAATCTACCATGGTTTCAGAGAAATCATACTTCATGGTTCGTTGTTCTGATAGAATATTGAACGACTACCCCTAACTAAAATCTATCCACTCAACAAAAATTATTTCACACCACAGACTCATTTTGGTCAGGATCGATTTGAAATCTATCATGGTTTCAGAGAAATCATACTCCATGTTTCGTAGTTCTGGTAGAATGTTGAACGACTACCCCTAACTAAAATCTATCCACTCAACAAAAATTATTTCACACCACAGACTCATTTTGGTCAGGATCGATTTGAAATCTATCATGGTTTCAGAGAAATCATACTCCATGTTTCGTAGTTCTGATAGAATGTTGAACGACTACCCCTAACTAAAATCTATTCACTCAACAAAAATTATTTCACACCACAGACTCATTTTGGTCAGGATCGATTTGAAATCTATCATG
Source organism: Xylota sylvarum (assembly GCA_905220385.1). NCBI lineage: Eukaryota > Metazoa > Arthropoda > Insecta > Diptera > Syrphidae > Xylota > Xylota sylvarum. The sequence goes on from CAJMZQ010000074.1 coordinate 931,636, forward strand.
GTTTCAGAGAAATCATACTCCATGTTTCGTAGTTCTGGTAGAATGTTGAACGACTACTCCGAACTAAAATCTATCCACTCAAAAAAATTATTTCACACCACAGACTCATTTTGGTCAGGATCGATTTGAAATCTATCATGGTTTCAGAGAAATCATACTCCATGTTTCGTAGTTCTGGTAGAATGTTGAACGACGACCCCTAACTAAAATCTATCCACTCAACAAAAATTATTTCACACCACAGACTCATTTTGGTCAGGATCGATTTGAAATCTACCATGGTTTCAGAGAAATCATACTTCATGGTTCGTTGTTCTGATAGAATATTGAACGACTACCCCTAACTAAAATCTATCCACTCAACAAAAATTATTTCACACCACAGACTCATTTTGGTCAGGATCGATTTGAAATCTATCATGGTTTCAGAGAAATCATACTCCATGTTTCGTAGTTCTGGTAGAATGTTGAACGACTACCCCTAACTAAAATCTATCCACTCAACAAAAATTATTTCACACCACAGACTCATTTTGGTCAGGATCGATTTGAAATCTATCATGGTTTCAGAGAAATCATACTCCATGTTTCGTAGTTCTGGTAGAATGTTGAACGACTACCCCTAACTAAAATCTATTCACTCAACAAAAATTATTTCACACCACAGACTCATTTTGGTCAGGATCGATTTGAAATCTATCATGGTTTCAGAGAAATCATACTCCATGTTTCGTAGTTCTGGTAGAATGTTGAACGACTACCCCGAACTAAAATCTATCCACTCAAAAAAATTATTTCACACCACAGACTCATTTTGGTCAGGATCGATTTGAAATCTATCATGGTTTCAGAGAAATCATACTCCATGTTTCGTAGTTCTGGTAGAATGTTGAACGACGACCCCTAACTAAAATCTATCCACTCAACAAAAATTATTTCACACCACAGACTCATTTTGGTCAGGAGCGATTTGAAATCTACCATGGTTTCAGAGAATTTAAAATTCGTGGTTCGTTGTTCTGATAGAATATTGAACGACTACCCCTAACTAAAATCTATCCACTCAACAAAAATTATTTCACACCACAGACTCATTTTGGTCAGGATCGATTTCAAATCTATCATGGTTTCAGAGAAATCATACCCCATTGATCGTTGTTCTGATAGAATGTTGAACGACTACCCCTAACTAAATTCTATCCAAAGAAGCAAAAATTATTTCACACCACAGACTCATTTTGGTCAGGATCGATTTGAAATCTACCATGGTTTCAGAGAAATCATACTTCATGGTTCGTTGTTCTGATAGAATATTGCACGACTACCCCTAACTAAAATCTATCCACTCAACAAAAATTATTTCACACCACAGGCTCATTTTGGTCAGGATCGAACCCCTAACTAAAATCTATCCACTCAACAAAAATTATTTCACACCACAGACTCATTTTGGTCAGGATCGATTTGAAATCTATCATGGTTTCAGAGAAATCATACTCCATGTTTCGTAGTTCTGGTAGAATGTTGAACGACGACCCCTAACTAAAATCTATCCACTCAACAAAAATTATTTCACACCACAGTATTCTTAAAGTATTCTTAAAGTGCACTCGTAGATTTGGTCCACGAGCCTTGCAGGACTTGGTGGCACTCTCTGACTCAAATGAGTTTTTCTGAAGGACTGTTGTTGTACAAGAGTCTTGAAATGTGTTTCTGTGAAGGACTGTTGTTGTGCATGAGTTTTTAAATGTGTTTTTCTGAAGGACTATTGTTGTACAAGAGTCTTGAAATGAATTTTTCTGAAGGACTGTTTTTATACAAGAATCTTGAAATGAGTTTTTCTGTAGCAGTGTTGTAGTGCAAGAGTTTTGAAATGTGTTTCTGTAAAGGACTGTCGTTGTACATGAGTTTTTAAATGTGTTTTTCTGAATTAGCGTTGTTGTACAAGAGTCTTGAAATGTGTTTTTCTGAAGGACCGTTGTTGTACAAGAATCTTGAAATGAGTTTTTCTGAAGGACTGTTGTTGTACAAGAGTCTTGAAATGTGTTTCTGTGAAGGACTGTTGTTGTGCATGAGTTTTTAAATGTGTTTTTCTGAAGGACCGTTGTTGTACAAGAGTCTTGAAATGTGTTTTTCTGAAGGACCGTTGTTGTACAAGAATCTTGAAATGAGTTTTTCTGTAGCAGTGTTGTAGTGCAAGAGTTTTGAAATGTGTTTCTGTAAACAACTGTCGTTGTACTGTAAAGGACTGTCGTTGCACATGAGTTTTTAAATGTGTTTTTCTGAAGGAGCGTTGTTGTACAAGAGTCTTGAAATGTGTTTCTGTGAAGGACTGTTGTTGTGCATGAGTTTTTAAATGTGTTTTTCTGAAGGACCGTTGTTGTACAAGAGTCTTGAAATGTGTTTTTCTGAAGGACCGTTGTTGTACAAGAATCTTGAAATGAGTTTTTCTGTAGCAGTGTTGTAGTGCAAGAGTTTTGAAATGTGTTTCTGTAAACAACTGTCGTTGTACTGTAAAGGACTGTCGTTGCACATGAGTTTTTAAATGTGTTTCTCTGAAGGAGTGTTGTTGTACATGAGTTTTTAAATGCGTTTTCTGAAGGAGTGTTGTTGTACAAGAGTCTTGAAATGTGTTTTTCTGGAGGACCGTTGTTGTACAAGAATCTTGAAATGAGTTTTTCTGTAGCAGTGTTGTAGTGCAAGAGTTTTGAAATGTGTTTCTGTAAACAACTGTCGTTGTACTGTAAAGGACTGTCGTTGCACATGAGTTTTTAAATGTGTTTTTCTGAAGGAGCGTTGTTGTACAAGAGTCTTGAAATGTGTTTCTGTGAAGGACTGTTGTTGTGCATGAGTTTTTAAATGTGTTTTTCTGAAGGACTGTTGTTGTACAAGAGTCTTGAAATGAGTTTTTCTGAATAACTGTTTTTATACAAGAATCTTGAAATGAGTTTTTCTGTAGCAGTGTTGTAGTGCAAGAGTTTTGAAATGTGTTTCTGTAAAGGACTGTCGTTGTACATGAGTTTTTAAATGTGTTTCTCTGAAGGAGTGTTGTTGTACATGAGTTTTTAAATGCGTTTTCTGAAGGAGTGTTGTTGTACAAGAGTCTTGAAATGTGTTTTTCTGAAGGAGCGTTGTTGTACAAGAGTCTTGAAATGTGTTTTTCTGAAGGACCGTTGTTGTACAAGAATCTTGAAATGAGTTTTTCTGTAGCAGTGTTGTAGTGCAAGAGTTTTGAAATGTGTTTCTGTAAACAACTGTCGTTGTACATGAGTTTTGAAATGCGTTTCTGTAAAGGACTGTCGTTGTACATGAGTTTTTAAATGCGTTTTTCTGAAGGAGTGTTGTTGTACAAGAATCTTGAAATGAGTTTTTCTGTAGCAGTGTTGTAGTGCAAGAGTTTTGAAATGAGTTTCTGTAAACAATTGTCGTTGTACATGAGTTTTGAAATGCGTTTCTGTAAAGGACTGTCGTTGCACATGAGTTTTTAAATGTGTTTCTCTGAAGGCGTGTTGTTGCACATGAGTTTTTAAATGTGTTTTTCTGAAGGAGCGTTGTTGTACAAGAGTCTTGAAATGTGTTTTTCTGAAGGACCGTTGTTGTACAAGAATCTTGAAATGAGTTTTTCTGAAGGACTGTTGTTGTACAGGAGGAGTCTTCAAATGTGTTTCTGTGAAGGACTGTTGTTGTGCATGAGTTTTTAAATGTGTTTCTCTGAAGCAGTGTTGTAGTGCAAGAGTTTTGAAATGTGTTTCTGTAAAGGACTGTCGTTGTACATGAGTTTTGAAATGCGTTTCTGTAAAGGACTGTCGTTGCACATGAGTTTTTAAATGTGTTTTTCTGAAGGAGCGTTGTTGTACAAGAGTCTTGAAATGTGTTTTTCTGAAGGACCGTTGTTGTACAAGAATCATGAAATGAGTTTTTCTGAAGGACTGTTGTTGTACAAGAGTCTTGAAATGTGTTTCTGTGAAGGACTGTTGTTGTGCATGAGTTTTTAAATGTGTTTTTCTGAAGGACCGTTGTTGTACAAGAGTCTTGAAATGTGTTTTTCTGAAGGACTGTTTTTATACAAGAATCTTGAAATGAGTTTTTCTGAAGGACTGTTGTTGTACAAGAGTCTTGAAATGTATTTCTGTGAAGGAGTGTTGTTGTGCATGAGTTTTTAAATGTGTTTTTCTGAAGGACCGTTGTTGTACAAGAATCTTGAAATGAGTTTTTCTGTAGCAGTGTTGTAGTGCAAGAGTTTTGAAATGTGTTTCTGTAAACAACTGTCGTTGTACATGAGTTTTGAAATGCGTTTCTGTAAAGGACTGTCGTTGTACATGAGTTTTTAAATGTGTTTCTCTGAAGGAGTGTTGTTCTACATGAGTTTTTAAATGCGTTTTTCTGAAGGAGTGTTGTTGTACAAGAGTCTTGAAATGTGTTTTTCTGAAGGACCGTTGTTGTACAAGAATCTTGAAATGAGTTTTTCTGAAGGACCGTTGTTGTACAAGAATCTTGAAATGAGTTTTTCTGTAGCAGTGTTGTAGTGCAAGAATTTTGAAATGTGTTTCTGTAAACAACTGTCGTTGTACATGAGTTTTGAAATGCGTTTCTGTAAAGGACTGTCGTTGCACATGAGTTTTTAAATGTGTTTTTCTGAAGGAGCGTTGTTGTACAAGAGTCTTGAAATGTGTTTTTCTGAAGGACCGTTGTTGTACAAGAGTCTTGAAATGTGTTTTTCTGAAGGACTGTTGTTGTACAAGAGTCTTGAAATGAGTTTTTCTGAAGGACTGTTTTTATACAAGAATCTTGAAATGTGTTTCTCTGAAGCAGTGTTGTAGTGCAAGAGTTTTGAAATGTGTTTCTGTAAAGGACTGTTGTTGTACATGAGTTTTGAAATGCGTTTCTGTAAAGGACTGTCGTTGCACATGAGTTTTTAAATGTGTTTCTCTGAAGGAGTGTTGTTGTACATGAGTTTTTAAATGCGTTTTTCTGAAGGAGTGTTGTTGTACAAGAGTCTTGAAATGTGTTTTTCTGAAGGACCGTTGTTGTACAAGAGTCTTGAAATGTGTTTTTCTGGAGGACCGTTGTTGTACAAGAATCTTGAAATGAGTTTTTCTGTAGCAGTGTTGTAGTGCAAGAGTTTTGATATGTGTTTCTGTAAAGGACTGTCGTTTCACATGAGTTTTTAAATGTGTTTCTCTGAAGGAGTGTTGTTGCACATGAGTTTTTAAATGTGTTTTTCTGAAGGAGCGTTGTTGTACAAGAGTCTTGAAATGTGTTTTTCTGAAGGACCGTTGTTGTACAAGAATCTTGAAATGAGTTTTTCTGAAGGACTGTTGTTGTACAAGAGTCTTGAAATGTGTTTCTGTGAAGGACTGTTGTTGTGCATGAGTTTTTAAATGTGTTTTTCTGAAGGACTGTTGTTGTACAAGAGTCTTGAAATGAGTTTTTCTGAAGGACTGTTTTTATACAAGAATCTTGAAATGAGTTTTTCTGTAGCAGTGTTGTAGTGCAAGAGTTTTGAAATGTGTTTCTGTAAAGGACTGTCGTTGTACATGAGTTTTTAAATGAGTTTTTCTGAAGGACTGTTGTTGTACAAGAGTCTTGAAATGTGTTTCTGTGAAGGACTGTTGTTGTGCATGAGTTTTTAAATGTGTTTTTCTGAAGGACTGTTGTTGTACAAGAGTCTTGAAATGAGTTTTTCTGAAGGACTGTTTTTATACAAGAATCTTGAAATGAGTTTTTCTGTAGCAGTGTTGTAGTGCAAGAGTTTTGAAATGTGTTTCTGTAAAGGACTGTCGTTGTACATGAGTTTTTAAATGTGTTTTTCTGAAGGAGCGTTGTTGTACAAGAGTCTTGAAATGTGTTTTTCTGAAGGACCGTTGTTGTACAAGAGTCTTGAAATGTGTTTTTCTGAAGGACAGTTGTTGTACAAGAGTCTTGAAATGAGTTTTTCTGAAGGACTGTTTTTATACAAGAATCTTGAAATGTGTTTCTCTGAAGCAGTGTTGTAGTGCAAGAGTTTTGAAATGTGTTTCTGTAAAGGACTGTCGTTGTACATGAGTTTTGAAATGCGTTTCTGTAAAGGACTGTCGTTGCACATGAGTTTTTAAATGTGTTTCTCTGAAGGAGTGTTGTTGTACATGAGTTTTTAAATGCGTTTTTCTGAAGGAGTGTTGTTGTACTAGAGTCTTGAAATGTGTTTTTCTGAAGGACCGTTGTTGTACAAGAGTCTTGAAATGTGTTTTTCTGGAGGACCGTTGTTGTACAAGAATCTTGAAATGAGTTTTTCTGTAGCAGTGTTGTAGTGCAAGAGTTTTGATATGTGTTTCTGTAAAGGACTGTCGTTTCACATGAGTTTTTAAATGTGTTTCTCTGAAGGAGTGTTGTTGCACATGAGTTTTTAAATGTGTTTTTCTGAAGGAGCGTTGTTGTACAAGAGTCTTGAAATGTGTTTTTCTGAAGGACCGTTGTTGTACAAGAATCTTGAAATGAGTTTTTCTGAAGGACCGTTGTTGTACAAGAATCTTGAAATGAGTTTTTCTGAAGGACTGTTGTTGTACAAGAGTCCTGAAATGTGTTTTTCTGAAGGACCGTTGTTGTACAAGAATCTTGAAATGAGTTTTTCTGTAGCAGTGTTGTAGTGCAAGAGTTTTGAAATGTGTTTCTGTAAACAACTGTCGTTGTACATGAGTTTTGAAATGCGTTTCTGTAAAGGACTGTCGTTGCACATGAGTTTTTAAATGTGTTTTTCTGAAGGAGCGTTGTTGTACAAGAGTCTTGAAATGTGTTTTTCTGAAGGACCGTTGTTGTACAAGAATCTTGAAATGAGTTTTTCTGAAGGACTGTTGTTGTACAAGAGTCTTGAAATGTGTTTCTGTGAAGGACTGTTGTTGTGCATGAGTTTTTAAATGTGTTTTTCTGAAGGACTGTTGTTGTACAAGAGTCTTGAAATAAGTTTTTCTGAAGGACTGTTTTTATACAAGAATCTTGAAATGAGTTTTTCTGTAGCAGTGTTGTAGTGCAAGAGTTTTGAAATGTGTTTCTGTAAAGGACTGTCGTTGTACATGAGTTTTGAAATGCGTTTCTGTAAAGGACTGTCGTTGCACATTAGTTTTTAAATGTGTTTCTCTGAAGGAGTGTTGTTGTACATGAGTTTTTATATGCGTTTTTCTGAAGGAGTGTTGTTGTACAAGAGTCTTGAAATGTGTTTTTCTGAAGGACCGTTGTTGTACAAGAGTCTTGAAATGTGTTTTTCTGAAGGACCGTTGTTGTACAAGAATCTTGAAATGAGTTTTTCTGTAGCAGTGTTGTAGTGCAAGAGTTTTGATATGTGTTTCTGTAAAGGATTGTCGTTTCACATGAGTTTTTAAATGTGTTTCTCTGAAGGAGTGTTGTTGCACATGAGTTTTTAAATGTGTTTTTCTGAAGGAGCGTTGTTGTACAAGAGTCTTGAAATGTGTTTTTCTGAAGGACCGTTGTTGTACAAGAGTCTTGAAATGAGTTTTTCTGAAGGACTGTTTTTATACAAGAATCTTGAAATGAGTTTTTCTGTAGCAGTGTTGTAGTGCAAGAGTTTTGAAATGTGTTTCTGTAAAGGACTGTCGTTGTACATGAGTTTTGAAATGCGTTTCTGTAAAGGACTGTCGTTGCACATTAGTTTTTAAATGTGTTTCTCTGAAGGAGTGTTGTTGTACATGAGTTTTTATATGCATTTTTCTGAAGGAGTGTTGTTGTACAAGAGTCTTGAAATGTGTTTTTCTGAAGGACCGTTGTTGTACAAGAGTCTTGAAATGTGTTTTTCTGGAGGACCGTTGTTGTACAAGAATCTTGAAATGAGTTTTTCTGTAGCAGTGTTGTAGTGCAAGAGTTTTGATATGTGTTTCTGTAAAGGACTGTCGTTTCACATGAGTTTTTAAATGTGTTTCTCTGAAGGAGTGTTGTTGCACATGAGTTTTTAAATGTGTTTTTCTGAAGGAGCGTTGTTGTACAAGAGTCTTGAAATGTGTTTTTCTGAAGGACCGTTGTTGTACAAGAATCTTGAAATGAGTTTTTCTGAAGGACTGTTGTTGTACAAGAGTCTTGAAATGTGTTTCTGTGAAGGACTGTTGTTGTGCATGAGTTTTTAAATGTGTTTTTCTGAAGGACTGTTGTTGTACAAGAGTCTTGAAATGAGTTTTTCTGAAGGACTGTTTTTATACAAGAATCTTGAAATGAGTTTTTCTGTAGCAGTGTTGTAGTGCAAGAGTTTTGAAATGTGTTTCTGTAAAGGACTGTCGTTGTACATGAGTTTTTAAATGTGTTTCTCTGAAGGAGTGTTGTTGTACATGAGTCTTGAAATGCGTTTCTGTAAAGGACTGTCGTTGCACATGAGTTTTTAAATGTGTTTTTCTGAAGGAGCGTTGTTGTACAAGAGTCTTGAAATGTGTTTTTCTGAAGGACCGTTGTTGTACAACAGTCTTGAAATGTGTTTTTCTGAAGGACTGTTGTTGTACAAGAGTCTTGAAATGAGTTTTTCTGAAGGACTGTTTTTATACAAGAATCTTGAAATGTGTTTCTCTGAAGCAGTGTTGTAGTGCAAGAGTTTTGAAATGTGTTTCTGTAAAGGACTGTCGTTGTACATGAGTTTTGAAATGCGTTTCTGTAAAGGACTGTCGTTGCACATGAGTTTTTAAATGTGTTTCTCTGAAGGAGTGTTGTTGTACATGAGTTTTTAAATGCGTTTTTCTGAAGGAGTGTTGTTGTACTAGAGTCTTGAAATGTGTTTTTCTGAAGGACCGTTGTTGTACAAGAGTCTTGAAATGTGTTTTTCTGGAGGACCGTTGTTGTACAAGAATCCTGAAATGAGTTTTTCTGTAGCAGTGTTGTAGTGCAAGAGTTTTGATATGTGTTTCTGTAAAGGACTGTCGTTTCACATGAGTTTTTAAATGTGTTTCTCTGAAGGAGTGTTGTTGCACATGAGTTTTTAAATGTGTTTTTCTGAAGGAGCGTTGTTGTACAAGAGTCTTGAAATGTGTTTTTCTGAAGGACCGTTGTTGTACAAGAATCTTGAAATGAGTTTTTCTGAAGGACTGTTGTTGTACAAGAGTCTTGAAATGTGTTTCTGTGAAGGACTGTTGTTGTGCATGAGTTTTTAAATGTGTTTTTCTGAAGGACTGTTGTTGTACAAGAGTCTTGAAATGTGTTTTTCTGAAGGACCGTTGTTGTACAAGAATCTTGAAATGAGTTTTTCTGTAGCAGTGTTGTAGTGCAAGAGTTTTGAAATGTGTTTCTGTAAACAACTGTCGTTGTACATGAGTTTTGAAATGCGTTTCTGTAAAGGACTGTCGTTGCACATGAGTTTTTAAATGTGTTTTTCTGAAGGAGCGTTGTTGTACAAGAGTCTTGAAATGTGTTTTTCTGAAGGACCGTTGTTGTACAAGAATCTTGAAATGTGTTTCTCTGAAGCAGTGTTGTAGTGCAAGAGTCTTGAAATGTGTTTCTGTGAAGGACTGTTGTTGTGCATGAGTTTTTAAATGTGTTTTTCTGAAGGACTGTTGTTGTACAAGAGTCTTGAAATGAGTTTTTCTGAAATACTGTTTTTATACAAGAATCTTGAAATGAGTTTTTCTGTAGCAGTGTTGTAGTGCAAGAGTTTTGAAATGTGTTTTGAAGGACCGTTGTTGTACAAGAGTCTTGAAATGTGTTTCTGTGAAGGACTGTTGTTGTGCATGAGTTTTTAAATGTGTTTTTCTGAAGGACTGTTGTTGTACAAGAATCTTGAAATGAGTTTTTCTGAATCACTGTTGTTGTACAAGAGTCTTGAAATGTGTTTCTCTGAAGGACTGTTGTTGTGCATGAGTTTTTAAATGTGTTTTTCTGAAGGACTGTTTTTGTACAAGAATCTTGAAATGAGTTTTTCTGAATCACTGTTGTTGTACAAGAGTCTTGAAATGTGTTTCTCTGAAGGACTGTTGTTGTGCATGAGTTTTTAAATGTGTTTTTCTGAAGGACTGTTGTTGTACAAGAATCTTGAAATGATTTTTTCTGAATCACTGTTGTTGTACAAGAGTCTTGAAATGTGTTTTGAAGGACCGTTGTTGTACAAGAGTCTTGAAATGTGTTTCTGTGAAGGACTGTTGTTGTGCATGAGTTTTTAAATGTGTTTTTCTGAAGGACTGTTGTTGTACAAGAATCTTGAAATGAGTTTTTCTGAATCACTGTTGTTGTACAAGAGTCTTGAAATGTGTTTCTCTGAAGGACTGTTGTTGTGCATGAGTTTTTAAATGTGTTTTTCTGAATTACTGTTGTTGTACAAGAGACTTGAAATGAGTTTTTCTGAAGGACTGTTTTTATACAAGAATCTTGAAATGAGTTTTTCTGTAGCAGTGTTGTAGTGCAAGAGTTTTGAAATGTGTTTCTGTAAACAACTGTCGTTGTACATGAGTTTTTAAATGTGTTTCTCTGAAGGAGTGTTGTTGTACATGAGTTTTTAAATGCGTTTTCTGAAGGAGTGTTGTTGTACAAGAGTCTTGAAATGTGTTTTTCTGAAGGACCGTTGTTGTACAAGAGTCTTGAAATGTGTTTTTCTGAAGAACCGTTGTTGTACAAGAGTCTTGAAATGTGTTTCTGTGAAGGACTGTTGTTGTGCATGAGTTTTTAAATGTGTTTTTCTGAAGGACTGTTGTTGTACAAGAGTCTTGAAATGAGTTTTTCTGAAGGACTGTTTTTATACAAGAATCTTGAAATGAGTTTTTCTGTAGCAGTGTTGCAGTGCAAGAGTTTTGAAATGTGTTTCTGTAAACAACTGTCGTTGTACATGAGTTTTTAAATGTGTTTCTCTGAAGGAGTGTTGTTGTACATGAGTTTTTAAATGCGTTTTCTGAAGGAGTGTTGTTGTACAAGAGTCTTGAAATGTGTTTTTCTGAAGGACTGTTGTTGTGCATGAGTTTTTAAATGTGTTTTTCTGAAGGAGTGTTGTTGTACAAGAGTCTTGAAATGTGTTTTTCTGAAGGACCGTTGTTGTACAAGAATCTTGAAATGAGTTTTTCTGAAGGACCGTTGTTGTACAAGAATCTTGAAATGAGTTTTTCTGTAGCAGTGTTGTAGTGCAAGAATTTTGAAATGTGTTTCTGTAAACAACTGTCGTTGTACATGAGTTTTGAAATGCGTTTCTGTAAAGGACTGTCGTTGCTTATGAGTTTTTAAATGTGTTTTTCTGAAGGAGCGTTGTTGTACAAGAGTCTTGAAATGTGTTTTTCTGAATTACCGTTGTTGTACAAGAGTCTTGAAATGTGTTTTTCTGAAGGACTGTTGTTGTACAAGAGTCTTGAAATGAGTTTTTCTGAAGGACTGTTTTTATACAAGAATCTTGAAATGTGTTTCTCTGAAGCAGTGTTGTAGTGCAAGAGTTTTGAAATGCGTTTCTGTAAAGGACTGTCGTTGCACATGAGTTTTTAAATGTGTTTCTCTGAAGGAGTGTTGTTGTACATGAGTTTTTAAATGCGTTTTCTGAAGGAGTGTTGTTGTACAAGAGTCTTGAAATGTGTTTTTCTGAATTAGCGTTGTTGTACAAGAGTCTTGAAATGTGTTTTTCTGAAGGACCGTTGTTGTACAAGAATCTTGAAATGAGTTTTTCTGAAGGACTGTTGTTGTACAAGAGTCTTGAAATGTGTTTCTGTGAAGGACTGTTGTTGTGCATGAGTTTTTAAATGTGTTTTTCTGAAGGACAGTTGTTGTACAAGAATCTTGAAATGAGTTTTTCTGTAGCAGTGTTGTAGTGCAAGAGTTTTGAAATGTGTTTCTGTAAACAACTGTCGCTGTACATGAGTTTTGAAATGCGTTTCTGTAAAGGACTGTCGTTGCACATGAGTTTTTAAATGTGTTTTTCTGAAGGAGCGTTGTTGTACAAGAGTCTTGAAATGTGTTTTTCTGAAGGACCGTTGTTGTACAAGAATCTTGAAATGTGTTTTTCTGAAGGACTGTTGTTGTACAAGAGTCTTGAAATGTGTTTCTGTGAAGCACTGTTGTTGTGCATGAGTTTTTAAATGTGTTTTTCTGAAGGACTGTTGTTGTACAAGAGTCTTGAAATGAGTTTTTCTGAAGGACTGTTTTTATACAAGAATCTTGAAATGAGTTTTTCTGTAGCAGTGTTGTAGTGCAAGAGTTTTGAAATGTGTTTCTGTAAAGGACTGTCGTTGTACATGAGTTTTTAAATGTGTTTCTCTGAAGGAGTGTTGTTGTACATGAGTTTTTAAATGCGTTTTCTGAAGGAGTGTTGTTGTACAAGAGTCTTGAAATGTGTTTTTCTGAAGGACCGTTGTTGTACAAGAATCTTGAAATGAGTTTTTCTGTAGCAGTGTTGTAGTGCAAGAGTTTTGAAATGTGTTTCTGTAAACAACTGTCGTTGTACATGAGTTTTGAAATGCGTTTCTGTAAAGGACTGTAGTTGCACATGAGTTTTTAAATGTGTTTTTCTGAAGGAGCGTTGTTGTACAAGAGTCTTGAAATGTGTTTTTCTGAAGGACCGTTGTTGTACAAGAATCTTGAAATGAGTTTTTCTGAAGGACTGTTGTTGTACAAGAGTCTTGAAACGTGTTTCTGTGAAGGACTGTTGTTGTGCCTGAGTTTTTAAATGTGTTTTTCTGAAGGACTGTTGTTGTACAAGAGTCTTGAAATGAGTTTTTCTGAAGGACTGTTTTTATACAAGAATCTTGAAATGAGTTTTTCTGTAGCAGTGTTGTAGTGCAAGAGTTTTGAAATGTGTTTCTGTAAAGGACTGTCGTTGTACATGAGTTTTTAAATGTGTTTTTTTTTTGAAGGAATGTTGTTGTACATGAGTTTTTAAATGCGTTTTCTGAAGGAGTGTTGTTGTACAAGAGTCTTGAAATGAGTTTTTCTGAAGGACTGTTTTTATACAAGAATCTTGAAATGAGTTTTTCTGTAGCAGTGTTGTAGTGCAAGAGTTTTGAAATGTGTTTCTGTAAAGGACTGTCGTTGTACATGAGTTTTTAAATGTGTTTCTCTGAAGGAGTGTTGTTGCACATGAGTTTTTAAATGTGTTTTTCTGAAGGACTGTTGTTGTACAAGAGTTTTTAAATGTGTTTTTCTGAAGGACAGTTGTTGTACAAGAATCTTGAAATGAGTTTTTCTGTAGCAGTGTTGTAGTGCAAGAGTTTTGAAATGTGTTTCTGTAAACAACTGTCGTTGTACATGAGTTTTGAAATGCGTTTCTGTAAAGGACTGTCGTTGCACATGAGTTTTTAAATGTGTTTTTCTGAAGGAGCGTTGTTGTACAAGAGTCTTGAAATGTGTTTTTCTGAAGGACCGTTGTTGTACAAGAATCTTGAAATGTGTTTTTCTGAAGGACTGTTGTTGTACAAGAGTCTTGAAATGTGTTTCTGTGAAGCACTGTTGTTGTGCATGAGTTTTTAAATGTGTTTTTCTGAAGGACTGTTGTTGTACAAGAGTCTTGAAATGAGTTTTTCTGAAGGACTGTTTTTATACAAGAATCTTGAAATGAGTTTTTCTGTAGCAGTGTTGTAGTGCAAGAGTTTTGAAATGTGTTTCTGTAAAGGACTGTCGTTGTACATGAGTTTTTAAATGTGTTTCTCTGAAGGAGTGTTGTTGTACATGAGTTTTTAAATGCGTTTTCTGAAGGAGTGTTGTTGTACAAGAGTCTTGAAATGTGTTTTTCTGAAGGACCGTTGTTGTACAAGAATCTTGAAATGAGTTTTTCTGAAGGACTGTTGTTGTACAAGAGTCTTGAAATGTGTTTCTGTGAAGGACTGTTGTTGTGCATGAGTTTTTAAATGTGTTTTTCTGAAGGACTGTTGTTGTACAAGAGTCTTGAAATGAGTTTTTCTGAAGGACTGTTTTTATACAAGAATCTTGAAATGAGTTTTTCTGTAGCAGTGTTGTAGTGCAAGAGTTTTGAAATGTGTTTCTGTAAAGGACTGTCGTTGTACATGAGTTTTTAAATGTGTTTCTCTGAAGGAGTGTTGTTGCACATGAGTTTTTAAATGTGTTTTTCTGAAGGACTGTTGTTGTACAAGAGTCTTGAAATGTGTTTCTGTGAAGCACTGTTGTTGTGCATGAGTTTTTAAATGTGTTTTTCTGAAGGACTGTTGTTGTACAAGAGTCTTGAAATGAGTTTTTCTGAAGGACTGTTTTTATACAAGAATCTTGAAATGAGTTTTTCTGTAGCAGTGTTGTAGTGCAAGAGTTTTGAAATGTGTTTCTGTAAAGGACTGTCGTTGTACATGAGTTTTTAAATGTGTTTCTCTGAAGGAGTGTTGTTGTACATGAGTTTTTAAATGCGTTTTCTGAAGGAGTGTTGTTGTACAAGAGTCTTGAAATGTGTTTTTCTGAAGGACCGTTGTTGTACAAGAATCTTGAAATGAGTTTTTCTGAAGGACTGTTGTTGTACAAGAGTCTTGAAATGTGTTTCTGTGAAGGACTGTTGTTGTGCATGAGTTTTTAAATGTGTTTTTCTGAAGGACTGTTGTTGTACAAGAGTCTTGAAATGAGTTTTTCTGAAGGACTGTTTTTATACAAGAATCTTGAAATGAGTTTTTCTGTAGCAGTGTTGTAGTGCAAGAGTTTTGAAATGTGTTTCTGTAAAGGACTGTCGTTGTACATGAGTTTTTAAATGTGTTTCTCTGAAGGAGTGTTGTTGCACATGAGTTTTTAAATGTGTTTTTCTGAAGGACTGTTGTTGTACAAGAGTCTTGAAATGAGTTTTTCTGAAGGACTGTTTTTATACAAGAATCTTGAAATGAGTTTTTCTGTAGCAGTGTTGTAGTGCAAGAGTTTTGAAATGTGTTTCTGTAAAGGACTGTCGTTGTACATGAGTTTTTAAATGTGTTTCTCTGAAGGAGTGTTGTTGCACATGAGTTTTTAAATGTGTTTTTCTGAAGGAGCGTTGTTGTATAAGAGTCTTGAAATGTGTTTTTCTGAAGGACCGTTGTTGTACAAGAATCTTGAAATGAGTTTTTCTGAAGGACTGTTGTTGTACAAGAGTCTTGAAATGTGTTTCTGTGAAGGACTGTTGTTGTGCATGAGTTTTTAAATGTGTTTTTCTGAAGGACTGTTGTTGTACAAGAGTCTTGAAATGAGTTTTTCTGAAGGACTGTTTTTATACAAGAATCTTGAAATGAGTTTTTCTGTAGCAGTGTTGTAGTGCAAGAGTTTTGAAATGTGTTTCTGTAAAGGACTGTAGTTGTACATGAGTTTTTAAATGTGTTTCTCTGAAGGAGTGTTGTTGCACATGAGTTTTTAAATGTGTTTTTCTGAAGGAGCGTTGTTGTATAAGAGTCTTGAAATGTGTTTTTCTGAAGGACCGTTGTTGTACAAGAATCTTGAAATGAGTTTTTCTGAAGGACTGTTGTTGTACAAGAGTCTTGAAATGTGTTTCTGTGAAGGACTGTTGTTGTGCATGAGTTTTTAAATGTGTTTTTCTGAAGGACTGTTGTTGTACAAGAGTCTTGAAATGAGTTTTTCTGAAGGACTGTTTTTATACAAGAATCTTGAAATGAGTTTTTCTGTAGCAGTGTTGTAGTGCAAGAGTTTTGAAATGTGTTTCTGTAAAGGACTGTCGTTGTACATGAGTTTTTAAATGTGTTTTTCTGAAGGAGCGTTGTTGTACAAGAGTCTTGAAATGTGTTTTTCTGAATAACCGTTGTTGTACAAGAATCTTGAAATGAGTTTTTCTGAAGGACTGTTGTTGTACAAGAGTCTTGAAATGTGTTTCTGTGAAGGACTGTTGTTGTGCATGAGTTTTTAAATGTGTTTTTCTGAAGGACCGTTGTTGTACAAGAGTCTTGAAATGTGTTTTTCTGAAGGACTGTTGTTGTACAAGAGTCTTGAAATGTGTTTCTGTGAAGGACTGTTGTTGTGCATGAGTTTTTAAATGTGTTTTTCTGAACTACCGTTGTTGTACAAGAATCTTGAAATGAGTTTTTCTGTAGCAGTGTTGTAGTGCAAGAGTTTTGAAATGTGTTTCTGTAAAGGACTGTCGTTGTACATGAGTTTTTAAATGTGTTTTTCTGAAGGAGCGTTGTTGTACAAGAGTCTTGAAATGTGTTTTTCTGAAGGACCGTTGTTGTACAAGAATCTTGAAATGAGTTTTTCTGAAGGACTGTTGTTGTACAAGAGTCTTGAAACGTGTTTCTGTGAAGGACTGTTGTTGTGCATGAGTTTTTAAATGTGTTTTTCTGAAGGACTGTTGTTGTACAAGAGTCTTGAAATGAGTTTTTCTGAAGGACTGTTTTTATACAAGAATCTTGAAATGAGTTTTTCTGTAGCAGTGTTGTAGTGCAAGAGTTTTGAAATGTGTTTCTGAAAAGGACTGTCGTTGTGCATGAGTTTTTAAATGTGTTTTTTTTTTGAAGGAGTGTTGTTGTACATGAGTTTTTAAATGCGTTTTCTGAAGGAGTGTTGTTGTACAAGAGTCTTGAAATGTGTTTTTCTGAAGGTGCGTTGTTGTACAAGAGTCTTGAAATGTGTTTTTCTGAAGGACCGTTGTTGTACAAGAATCTTGAAATGAGTTTTTCTGAAGGACTGTTGTTGTACAAGAGTCTTGAAATGTGTTTCTGTGAAGGACTGTTGTTGTGCATGAGTTTTTAAATGTGTTTTTGTGAAGGACTGTTGTTGTACAAGAGTCTTGAAATGAGTTTTTCTGAAGGACTGTTTTTATACAAGAATCTTGAAATGAGTTTTTCTGTAGCAGTGTTGTAGTGCAAGAGTTTTGAAATGTGTTTCTGTAAAGGACTGTCGTTGTACATGAGTTTTTAAATGTGTTTCTCTGAAGGAGTGTTGTTGCACATGAGTTTTTAAATGTGTTTTTCTGAAGGACTGTTGTTGTACAAGAGTCTTGAAATGAGTTTTTCTGAAGGACTGTTTTTATACAAGAATCTTGAAATGAGTTTTTCTGTAGCAGTGTTGTAGTGCAAGAGTTTTGAAATGTGTTTCTGTAAAGGACTGTCGTTGTACATGAGTTTTTAAATGTGTTTCTCTGAAGGAGTGTTGTTGCACATGAGTTTTTAAATGTGTTTTTCTGAAGGAGCGTTGTTGTATAAGAGTCTTGAAATGTGTTTTTCTGAAGGACCGTTGTTGTACAAGAATCTTGAAATGAGTTTTTCTGAAGGACTGTTGTTGTACAAGAGTCTTGAAATGTGTTTCTGTGAAGGACTGTTGTTGTGCATGAGTTTTTAAATGTGTTTTTCTGAAGGACTGTTGTTGTACAAGAGTCTTGAAATGAGTTTTTCTGAAGGACTGTTTTTATACAAGAATCTTGAAATGAGTTTTTCTGTAGCAGTGTTGTAGTGCAAGAGTTTTGAAATGTGTTTCTGTAAAGGACTGTCGTTGTACATGAGTTTTTAAATGTGTTTCTCTGAAGGAGTGTTGTTGCACATGAGTTTTTAAATGTGTTTTTCTGAAGGAGCGTTGTTGTATAAGAGTCTTGAAATGTGTTTTTCTGAAGGACCGTTGTTGTACAAGAATCTTGAAATGAGTTTTTCTGAAGGACTGTTGTTGTACAAGAGTCTTGAAATGTGTTTCTGTGAAGGACTGTTGTTGTGCATGAGTTTTTAAATGTGTTTTTCTGAAGGACTGTTGTTGTACAAGAGTCTTGAAATGAGTTTTTCTGAAGGACTGTTTTTATACAAGAATCTTGAAATGAGTTTTTCTGTAGCAGTGTTGTAGTGCAAGAGTTTTGAAATGTGTTTCTGTGAAGGACTGTCGTTGTACATGAGTTTTTAAATGTGTTTTTCTGAAGGAGCGTTGTTGTACAAGAGTCTTGAAATGTGTTTTTCTGAATAACCGTTGTTGTACAAGAATCTTGAAATGAGTTTTTCTGAAGGACTGTTGTTGTACAAGAGTCTTGAAATGTGTTTCTGTGAAGGACTGTTGTTGTGCATGAGTTTTTAAATGTGTTTTTCTGAAGGACCGTTGTTGTACAAGAGTCTTGAAATGTGTTTTTCTGAAGGACTGTTGTTGTACAAGAGTCTTGAAATGTGTTTCTGTGAAGGACTGTTGTTGTGCATGAGTTTTTAAATGTGTTTTTCTGAACTACCGTTGTTGTACAAGAATCTTGAAATGAGTTTTTCTGTAGCAGTGTTGTAGTGCAAGAGTTTTTAAATGTGTTTCTGTAAAGGACTGTCGTTGTACATGAGTTTTTAAATGTGTTTTTCTGAAGGAGCGTTGTTGTACAAGAGTCTTGAAATATGTTTTTCTGAAGGACCGTTGTTGTACAAGAATCTTGAAATGAGTTTTTCTGAAGGACTGTTGTTGTACAAGAGTCTTGAAATGTGTTTCTGTGAAGGACTGTTGTTGTGCATGAGTTTTTAAATGTGTTTTTCTGAACTACCGTTGTTGTACAAGAATCTTGAAATGAGTTTTTCTGTAGCAGTGTTGTAGTGCAAGAGTTTTGAAATGTGTTTCTGTAAAGGACTGTCGTTGTACATGAGTTTTTAAATGTGTTTTTCTGAAGGAGCGTTGTTGTACAAGAGTCTTGAAATGTGTTTTTCTGAAGGACCGTTGTTGTACAAGAATCTTGAAATGAGTTTTTCTGAAGGACTGTTGTTGTACAAGAGTCTTGAAATGTGTTTCTGTGAAGGACTGTTGTTGTGCATGAGTTTTTAAATGTGTTTTTCTGAAGGACTGTTGTTGTACAAGAGTCTTGAAATGAGTTTTTCTGAATTACTGTTTTTATACAAGAATCTTGAAATGAGTTTTTCTGTAGCAGTGTTGTAGTGCAAGAGTTTTGATATGTGTTTCTGTAAAGGACTGTCGTTTCACATGAGTTTTTAAATGTGTTTCTCTGAAGGAGTGTTGTTGCACATGAGTTTTTAAATGTGTTTTTCTGAAGGAGCGTTGTTGTACAAGAGTCTTGAAATGTGTTTTTCTGAAGGACCGTTGTTGTACAAGAATCTTGAAATGAGTTTTTCTGAAGGACTGTTGTCGTACAAGAGTCTTGAAATGTGTTTCTGTGAAGGACTGTTGTTGTGCATGAGTTTTTAAATGTGTTTGTCTGAAGGACCGTTGTTGTACAAGAATCTTGAAATGAGTTTTTCTGAAGGACTGTTGTTGTACAAGAGTCTTGAAATGTGTTTCTGTGAAGGACTGTTGTTGTGCATGAGTTTTTAAATGTGTTTTTCTGAAGGACCGTTGTTGTACAAGAATCTTGAAATGAGTTTTTCTGAAGGACTGTTGTTGTACAAGAGTCTTGAAATGTGTTTCTGTGAAGGACTGTTGTTGTGCATGAGTTTTTAAATGTGTTTTTCTGAAGGACCGTTGTTGTACAAGAATCTTGAAATGAGTTTTTCTGAAGGACTGTTGTTGTACAAGAGTCTTGAAATGTGTTTCTGTGAAGGACTGTTGTTGCACATGAGTTTTTAAATGTGTTTTTCTGAAGGAGCGTTGTTGTACAAGAGTCTTGAAATGTGTTTTTCTGAAGGACCGTTGTTGTACAAGAATCTTGAAATGAGTTTTTCTGAAGGACTGTTGTTGTACAAGAGTCTTGAAATGTGTTTCTGTGAAGGACTGTTGTTGTGCATGAGTTTTTAAATGTGTTTTTCTGAAGGACTGTTGTTGTACAAGAGTCTTGAAATGAGTTTTTCTGAAGGACTGTTTTTATACAAGAATCTTGAAATGAGTTTTTCTGTAGCAGTGTTGTAGTGCAAGAGTTTTGAAATGTGTTTCTGTAAAGGACTGTCGTTGTACATGAGTTTTTAAATGTGTTTCTCTGAAGGAGTGTTGTTGTACATGAGTTTTTAAATGCGTTTTCTGAAGGAGTGTTGTTGTACAAGAGTCTTGAAATGTGTTTTTCTGAAGGACCGTTGTTGTACAAGAATCTTGAAATGAGTTTTTCTGTAGCAGTGTTGTAGTGCAAGAGTTTTGAAATGTGTTTCTGTAAACAACTGTCGTTGTACATGAGTTTTGAAATGCGTTTCTGTAAAGGACTGTCTTTGCACATGAGTTTTTAAATGTGTTTTTCTGAAGGAGCGTTGTTGTACAAGAGTCTTGAAATGTGTTTTTCTGAAGGACCGTTGTTGTACAAGAATCTTGAAATGAGTTTTTCTGAAGGACTGTTGTTGTACAAGAGTCTTGAAATGTGTTTCTGTGAAGGACTGTTGTTGTGCATGAGTTTTTAAATGTGTTTTTCTGAAGGACTGTTGTTGTACAAGAGTCTTGAAATGAGTTTTTCTGAAGGACTGTTTTTATACAAGAATCTTGAAATGAGTTTTTCTGTAGCAGTGTTGTAGTGCAAGAGTTTTGAAATGTGTTTCTGTAAAGGTCTGTCGTTGTACATGAGTTTTTAAATGTGTTTCTCTGAAGGAGTGTTGTTGTACATGAGTTTTTAAATGCGTTTTCTGAAGGAGTGTTGTTGTACAAGAGTCTTGAAATGTGTTTTTCTGAAGGAACGTTGTTGTACAAGAGTCTTGAAATGTGTTTTTCTGAAGGACCGTTGTTGTACAAGAATCTTGAAATGAGTTTTTCTGTAGCAGTGTTGTAGTGCAAGAGTTTTGAAATGTGTTTCTGTAAACAACTGTCGTTGTACATGAGTTTTTAAATGTGTTTCCCTGAAGGAGTGTTGTTGCACATGAGTTTTTAAATGTGTTTTTCTGAAGGAGCGTTGTTGTACAAGAGTCTTGAAATGTGTTTTTCTGAAGGACCGTTGTTGTACAAGAATCTTGAAATAAGTTTTTCTGAAGGACTGTTGTTGTACAAGAGTCTTGAAATGTGTTTCTGTGAAGGACTGTTGTTGTGCATGAGTTTTTAAATGTGTTTTTCTGAAGGACTGTTGTTGTACAAGAGTCTTGAAATGAGTTTTTCGGAAGGACTGTTTTTATACAAGAATCTTGAAATGAGTTTTTCTGTAGCAGTGTTGTAGTGCAAGAGTTTTGAAATGTGTTTCTGTAAAGGACTGTCGTTGTACATGAGTTTTTAAATGTGTTTTTCTGAAGGAGCGTTGTTGTACAAGAGTCTTGAAATGTGTTTTTCTGAAGGACCATTGTTGTACAAGAATCTTGAAATGTGTTTTTCTGAAGGACTGTTGTTGTACAAGAGTCTTGAAATGTGTTTCTGTGAAGGACTGTTGTTGTGCATGAGTTTTTAAATGTGTTTTTCTGAAGGACCGCTGTTGTACAAGAGTCTTGAAATGTGTTTTTCTGAAGGACCGTTGTTGTACAAGAATCTTGAAATGAGTTTTTCTGTAGCAGTGTTGTAGTGCAAGAGTTTTGAAATGTGTTTCTGTAAAGGACTGTCGTTGTACATGAGTTTTTAAATGTGTTTCTCTGAAGGAGTGTTGTTGTACATGAGTTTTTAAATGCGTTTTCTGAAGGAGTGTTGTTGTACAAGAGTCTTGAAATGTGTTTTTCTGAAGGACCGTTGTTGTACAAGAATCTTGAAATGAGTTTTTCTGTAGCAGTGTTGTAGTGCAAGAGTTTTGAAATGTGTTTCTGTAAACAACTGTCGTTGTACTGTAAAGGACTGTCGTTGCACATGAGTTTTTAAATGTGTTTTTCTGAAGGAGCGTTGTTGTACAAGAGTCTTGAAGTGTGTTTTTCTGAAGGACCGTTGTTGTACAAGAATCTTGAAATGAGTTTTTCTGAAGGACTGTTGTTGTACAAGAGTCTTGAAATGTGTTTCTGTGAAGGACTGTTGTTGTGCATGAGTTTTTAAATGTGTTTTTCTGAAGGACCGTTGTTGTACAAGAGTCTTGAAATGTGTTTTTCTGACGGACCGTTGTAGTGCAAGAGTTTTGAAATGTGTTTCTGTAAACAACTGTCGTTGTACATGAGTTTTGAAATGCGTTTCTGTAAAGGACTGTCGTTGTACATGAGTTTTTAAATGCGTTTTTCTGAAGGAGTGTTGTTGTACAAGAATCTTGAAATGAGTTTTTCTGTAGCAGTGTTGTAGTGCAAGAGTTTTGAAATGTGTTTCTGTAAACAACTGTCGTTGTACATGAGTTTTGAAATGCGTTTCTGTAAAGGACTGTCGTTGCACATGAGTTTTTAAATGTGTTTTTCTGAAGGAGCGTTGTTGTACAAGAATCTTGAAATGTGTTTTTCTGAAGGACCGTTGTTGTACAAGAATCTTGAAATGAGTTTTTCTGAAGGACTGTTGTTGTACAAGAGTCTTGAAATGTGTTTCTGTGAAGGACTGTTGTTGTGCATGAGTTTTTAAATGTGTTTTTCTGAAGGACCGTTGTTGTACAAGAGTCTTAAAATGTGTTTTTCTGAAGGACCGTTGTAGTGCAAGAGTTTTGAAATGTGTTTCTGTAAAGGACTGTCGTTGTACATGAGTTTTTAAATGCGTTTTTCTGAAGGAGTGTTGTTGTACAAGAATCTTGAAATGAGTTTTTCTGTAGCAGTGTTGTAGTGCAAGAGTTTTGAAATGTGTTTCTGTAAACAACTGTCGTTGTACATGAGTTTTGAAATGCGTTTCTGTAAAGGACTGTCGTTGCACATGAGTTTTTAAATGTGTTTTTCTGAAGGAGCGTTGTTGTACAAGAGTCTTGAAGTGTGTTTTTCTGAAGGACCGTTGTTGTACAAGAATCTTGAAATGAGTTTTTCTGAAGGACTGTTGTTGTACAAGAGTCTTGAAATGTGTTTCTGTGAAGGACTGTTGTTGTGCATGAGTTTTTAAATGTGTTTTTCTGAAGGACCGTTGTTGTACAAGAGTCTTGAAATGTGTTTTTCTGACGGACCGTTGTAGTGCAAGAGTTTTGAAATGTGTTTCTGTAAACAACTGTCGTTGTACATGAGTTTTGAAATGCGTTTCTGTAAAGGACTGTCGTTGTACATGAGTTTTTAAATGCGTTTTTCTGAAGGAGTGTTGTTGTACAAGAATCTTGAAATGAGTTTTTCTGTAGCAGTGTTGTAGTGCAAGAGTTTTGAAATGTGTTTCTGTAAACAACTGTCGTTGTACATGAGTTTTGAAATGCGTTTCTGTAAAGGACTGTCGTTGCACATGAGTTTTTAAATGTGTTTTTCTGAAGGAGCGTTGTTGTACAAGAATCTTGAAATGTGTTTTTCTGAAGGACCGTTGTTGTACAAGAATCTTGAAATGAGTTTTTCTGAAGGACTGTTGTTGTACAAGAGTCTTGAAATGTGTTTCTGTGAAGGACTGTTGTTGTGCATGAGTTTTTAAATGTGTTTTTCTGAAGGACCGTTGTTGTACAAGAGTCTTAAAATGTGTTTTTCTGAAGGACCGTTGTAGTGCAAGAGTTTTGAAATGTGTTTCTGTAAACAACTGTCGTTGTACATGAGTTTTGAAATGCGTTTCTGTAAAGGACTGTCGTTGTACATGAGTTTTTAAATGTGTTTCTCTGAAGGAGTGTTGTTGTACATGAGTTTTTAAATGCGTTTTCTGAAGGAGTGTTGTTGTACAAGAGTCTTGAAATGTGTTTTTCTGAAGGACCGTTGTTGTACAAGAATCTTGAAATGAGTTTTTCTGTAGCAGTGTTGTGGTGCAAGAGTTTTGAAATGTGTTTCTGTAAACAACTGTCGTTGTACATGAGTTTTGAAATGCGTTTCTGTAAAGGACTGCCTTTGCACATGAGTTTTTAAATGTGTTTTTCTGAAGGAGCGTTGTTGTACAAGAGTCTTGAAATGTGTTTCTGTGAAGGACTGTTGTTGTGCATGAGTTTTTAAATGTGTTTTTCTGAAGGACTGTTGTTGTACAAGAGTCTTGAAATGAGTTTTTCTGAAGGACTGTTTTTATACAAGAATCTTGAAATGAGTTTTTCTGTAGCAGTGTTGTAGTGCAAGAGTTTTGAAATGTGTTTCTGTAAAGGACTGTCGTTGTACATGAGTTTTTAAATGTGTTTCTCTGAAGGAGTGTTGTTGTACATGAGTTTTTAAATGCGTTTTCTGAAGGAGTGTTGTTGTACAAGAGTCTTGAAATGTGTTTTTCTGAAGGACCGTTGTTGTACAAGAATCTTGAAAGGATTTTTTCTGTAGCAGTGTTGTAGTGCAAGAGTTTTGAAATGTGTTTCTGTAAACAACTGTCGTTGTACATGAGTTTTGAAATGCGTTTCTGTAAAGGACTGTCTTTGCACATGAGTTTTTAAATGTGTTTTTCTGAAGGAGCGTTGTTGTACAAGAGTCTTGAAATGTGTTTTTCTGAAGGACCGTTGTTGTACAAGAATCTTGAAATGAGTTTTTCTGAAGGACTGTTGTTGTACAAGAGTCTTGAAATGTGTTTCTGTGAAGGACTGTTGTTGTGCATGAGTTTTTAAATGTGTTTTTCTGAAGGACTGTTGTTGTACAAGAGTCTTGAAATGAGTTTTTCTGAAGGACTGTTTTTATACAAGAATCTTGAAATGAGTTTTTCTGTAGCAGTGTTGTAGTGCAAGAGTTTTGAAATGTGTTTCTGTAAAGGTCTGTCGTTGTACATGAGTTTTTAAATGTGTTTCTCTGAAGGAGTGTTGTTGTACATGAGTTTTTAAATGCGTTTTCTGAAGGAGTGTTGTTGTACAAGAGTCTTGAAATGTGTTTTTCTGAAGGAACGTTGTTGTACAAGAGTCTTGAAATGTGTTTTTCTGAAGGACCGTTGTTGTACAAGAATCTTGAAATGAGTTTTTCTGTAGCAGTGTTGTAGTGCAAGAGTTTTGAAATGTGTTTCTGTAAACAACTGTCGTTGTACATGAGTTTTTAAATGTGTTTCCCTGAAGGAGTGTTGTTGCACATGAGTTTTTAAATGTGTTTTTCTGAAGGAGCGTTGTTGTACAAGAGTCTTGAAATGTGTTTTTCTGAAGGACCGTTGTTGTACAAGAATCTTGAAATAAGTTTTTCTGAAGGACTGTTGTTGTACAAGAGTCTTGAAATGTGTTTCTGTGAAGGACTGTTGTTGTGCATGAGTTTTTAAATGTGTTTTTCTGAAGGACTGTTGTTGTACAAGAGTCTTGAAATGAGTTTTTCGGAAGGACTGTTTTTATACAAGAATCTTGAAATGAGTTTTTCTGTAGCAGTGTTGTAGTGCAAGAGTTTTGAAATGTGTTTCTGTAAAGGACTGTCGTTGTACATGAGTTTTTAAATGTGTTTTTCTGAAGGAGCGTTGTTGTACAAGAGTCTTGAAATGTGTTTTTCTGAAGGACCATTGTTGTACAAGAATCTTGAAATGAGTTTTTCTGAAGGACTGTTGTTGTACAAGAGTCTTGAAATGTGTTTCTGTGAAGGACTGTTGTTGTGCATGAGTTTTTAAATGTGTTTTTCTGAAGGACCGCTGTTGTACAAGAGTCTTGAAATGTGTTTTTCTGAAGGACCGTTGTTGTACAAGAATCTTGAAATGAGTTTTTCTGTAGCAGTGTTGTAGTGCAAGAGTTTTGAAATGTGTTTCTGTAAAGGACTGTCGTTGTACATGAGTTTTTAAATGTGTTTCTCTGAAGGAGTGTTGTTGTACATGAGTTTTTAAATGCGTTTTCTGAAGGAGTGTTGTTGTACAAGAGTCTTGAAATGTGTTTTTCTGAAGGACCGTTGTTGTACAAGAATCTTGAAATGAGTTTTTCTGTAGCAGTGTTGTAGTGCAAGAGTTTTGAAATGTGTTTCTGTAAACAACTGTCGTTGTACTGTAAAGGACTGTCGTTGCACATGAGTTTTTAAATGTGTTTTTCTGAAGGAGCGTTGTTGTACAAGAGTCTTGAAGTGTGTTTTTCTGAAGGACCGTTGTTGTACAAGAATCTTGAAATGAGTTTTTCTGAAGGACTGTTGTTGTACAAGAGTCTTGAAATGTGTTTCTGTGAAGGACTGTTGTTGTGCATGAGTTTTTAAATGTGTTTTTCTGAAGGACCGTTGTTGTACAAGAGTCTTGAAATGTGTTTTTCTGACGGACCGTTGTAGTGCAAGAGTTTTGAAATGTGTTTCTGTAAACAACTGTCGTTGTACATGAGTTTTGAAATGCGTTTCTGTAAAGGACTGTCGTTGTACATGAGTTTTTAAATGCGTTTTTCTGAAGGAGTGTTGTTGTACAAGAATCTTGAAATGAGTTTTTCTGTAGCAGTGTTGTAGTGCAAGAGTTTTGAAATGTGTTTCTGTAAACAACTGTCGTTGTACATGAGTTTTGAAATGCGTTTCTGTAAAGGACTGTCGTTGCACATGAGTTTTTAAATGTGTTTTTCTGAAGGAGCGTTGTTGTACAAGAATCTTGAAATGTGTTTTTCTGAAGGACCGTTGTTGTACAAGAATCTTGAAATGAGTTTTTCTGAAGGACTGTTGTTGTACAAGAGTCTTGAAATGTGTTTCTGTGAAGGACTGTTGTTGTGCATGAGTTTTTAAATGTGTTTTTCTGAAGGACCGTTGTTGTACAAGAGTCTTAAAATGTGTTTTTCTGAAGGACCGTTGTAGTGCAAGAGTTTTGAAATGTGTTTCTGTAAACAACTGTCGTCGTACATGAGTTTTGAAATGCGTTTCTGTAAAGGACTGTCGTTGTACATGAGTTTTTAAATGTGTTTCTCTGAAGGAGTGTTGTTGTACATGAGTTTTTAAATGCGTTTTTCTGAAGGGGTGTTGTTGTACAAGTGTCTTGAAATGTGTTTTTCTGAAGGACCGTTGTTGTACAAGAATCTTGAAATGAGTTTTTCTGAAGGACCGTTGTTGTACAAGAATCTTGAAATGAGTTTTTCTGTAGCAGTGTTGTAGTGCAAGAGTTTTGAAATGTGTTTCTGTAAACAACTGTCGTTGTACATGAGTTTTGAAATGCGTTTCTGTAAAGGACTGTCGTTGCACATGAGTTTTTAAATGTGTTTTTCTGAAGGAGCGTTGTTGTAAAAGAGTCTTGAAATGAGTTTTTCTGAAGGACTGTTTTTATACAAGAATCTTGAAATGAGTTTTTCTGTAGCAGTGTTGTAGTGCAAGAGTTTTGAAGTGTGTTTCTGTAAAGGACTGTCGTTTCACATGAGTTTTTAAATGTGTTTCTCTGAAGGAGTGTTGTTGCACATGAGTTTTTAAATGTGTTTTTCTGAAGGAGCGTTGTTGTACAAGAGTCTTGAAATGTGTTTTTCTGAACTACCGTTGTTGTACAAGAATCTTGAAATGAGTTTTTCTGAAGGACTATTGTTGTACAAGAGTCTTGAAATGTGTTTCTGTGAAGGACTGTTGTTGTACATGAGTTTTTAAATGTGTTTTTCTGAAGGACTGTTGTTGTACAGGAGTCTTGAAATGTGTTTCTGTAAAGGACTGTCGTTGCACATGAGTTTTTAAATGTGTTTCTCTGAAGGAGTGTTGTTGTACATGAGTTTTTAAATGCGTTTTTCTGAAGGAGTGTTGTTGTACAAGAGTCTTGAAATGTGTTTTTCTGAAGGACCGTTGTTGTGCAAGAATCTTGAAATGAGTTTTTCTGAAGGACCGTTGTTGTACAAGAATCTTGAAATGAGTTTTTCTGAAGGACTGTTGTTGTACAAGAGTCTTGAAATGTGTTTCTGTGAAGGACTGTTGTTGTGCATGAGTTTTTAAATGTGTTTTTCTGAAGGACCGTTGTTGTACAAGAATCTTGAAATGAGTTCTTCTGAAGGACTGTTGTTGTACAAGAGTCTTGAAATGTGTTTCTGTGAAGGACTGTTGTTGTGCATGAGTTTTTAAATGTGTTTTTCTGAAGGACCGTTGTTGTACAAGAATCTTGAAATGAGTTTTTCTGAAGGACTGTTGTTGTACAAGAGTCTTGAAATGTGTTTCTGTGAAGGACTGTTGTTGTGCATGAGTTTTTAAATGTGTTTTTCTGAAGGACCGTTGTTGTACAAGAGTCTTGAAATGTGTTTTTCTGAAGGACCGTTGTAGTGCAAGAGTTTTGAAATGTGTTTCTGTAAACAACTGTCGTTGTACATGAGTTTTGATATGCGTTTCTGTAAAGGACTGTCGTTGTACATGAGTTTTTAAATGCGTTTTTCTGAAGGAGTGTTGTTGTACAAGAATCTTGAAATGAGTTTTTCTGTAGCAGTGTTGTAGTGGAAGAGTTTTGAAATGTGTTTCTGTAAACAACTGTCGTTGTACATGAGTTTTGAAATGCGTTTCTGTAAAGGACTGTCGTTGCACATGAGTTTTTAAATGTGTTTTTCTGAAGGAGCGTTGTTGTACAAGAATCTTGAAATGTGTTTTTCTGAAGGAGCGTTGTTGTACAAGAGTCTTGAAATGTGTTTTTCTGCAGGACCGTTGTTGTACAAGAATCTTGAAATGAGTTTTTCTGAAGTACTATTGTTGTACAAGAGTCTTGAAATGTGTTTCTGTGAAGGACTGTTGTTGTACATGAGTTTTTAAATGTGTTTTTCTGAAGGACTGTTATTGTACAAGAGTCTTGAAATGTGTTTTTCTGAAGGACTGTTGTTGTACAGGAGTCTTGAAATGTGTTTCTGTAAAGGACTGTCGTTGCACATGAGTTTTTAAATGTGTTTCTCTGAAGGAGTGTTGTTGTTCATGAGTTTTTAAATGCGTTTTTCTGAAGGAGTGTTGTTGTACAAGAGTCTTGAAATGTGTTTTTCTGAAGGACCGTTGTTGTGCAAGAATCTTGAAATGAGTTTTTCTGAAGGACTGTTGTTGTACAAGAGTCTTGAAATGTGTTTCTGTGAAGGACTGTAGTTGTGCATGAGTTTTTAAATGTGTTTCTCTGAAGGAGTGTTGTTGTACATGAGTTTTTAAATGCGTTTTTCTGAAGGAGTGTTGTTGTACAAGAGTCTTGAAATGTGTTTTTCTGAAGGACCGTTGTTGTGCAAGAATCTTGAAATGAGTTTTTCTGAAGGACCGTTGTTGTACAAGAATCTTGAAATGAGTTTTTCTGAAGGACTGTTGTTGTACAAGAGTCTTGAAATGTGTTTCTGTGAAGGACTGTTGTTGTGCATGAGTTTTTAAATGTGTTTTTCTGAAGGACCGTTGTTGTACAAGAATCTTGAAATGAGTTTTTCTGAAGGACTGTTGTTGTACAAGAGTCTTGAAATGTGTTTCTGTGAAGGACTGTTGTTGTGCATGAGTTTTTAAATGTGTTTTTCTGAAGGACCGTTGTTGTACAAGAATCTTGAAATGAGTTTTTCTGAAGGACTGTTGTTGTACAAGAGTCTTGAAATGTGTTTCTGTGAAGGACTGTTGTTGCACATGAGTTTTTAAATGTGTTTTTCTGAAGGAGCGTTGTTGTACAAGAGTCTTGAAATGTGTTTTTCTGAAGGACCGTTGTTGTACACGAATCTTGAAATGAGTTTTTCTGTAGGAGTGTTGTTGTACAAGAGTCTTGAAATGTGTTTCTGTGAAGGACTGTTGTTGTGCATGAGTTTTTAAATGTGTTTTTCTGAAGGACTGTTGTTGTACAAGAGTCTTGAAATGAGTTTTTCTGAAGGACTGTTTTTATACAAGAATCTTGAAATGAGTTTTTCTGTAGCAGTGTTGTAGTGCAAGAGTTTTGAAATGTGTTTCTGTAAAGGACTGTCGTTGTACATGAGTTTTTAAATGTGTTTCTCTGAAGGAGTGTTGTTGTACATGAGTTTTTAAATGCGTTTTCTGAAGGAGTGTTGTTGTACAAGAGTCTTGAAATGTGTTTTTCTGAAGGACCGTTGTTGTACAAGAATCTTGAAATGAGTTTTTCTGTAGCAGTGTTGTAGTGCAAGAGTTTTGAAATGTGTTTCTGTAAACAACTGTCGTTGTACATGAGTTTTGAAATGCGTTTCTGTAAAGGACTGTCGTTGCACATGAGTTTTTAAATGTGTTTTTCTGAAGGAGCGTTGTTGTAAAAGAGTCTTGAAATGAGTTTTTCTGAAGGACTGTTTTTATACAAGAATCTTGAAATGAGTTTTTCTGTAGCAGTGTTGTAGTGCAAGAGTTTTGAAGTGTGTTTCTGTAAAGGACTGTCGTTTCACATGAGTTTTTAAATGTGTTTCTCTGAAGGAGTGTTGTTGCACATGAGTTTTTAAATGTGTTTTTCTGAAGGAGCGTTGTTGTACAAGAGTCTTGAAATGTGTTTTTCTGAACTACCGTTGTTGTACAAGAATCTTGAAATGAGTTTTTCTGAAGGACTATTGTTGTACAAGAGTCTTGAAATGTGTTTCTGTGAAGGACTGTTGTTGTACATGAGTTTTTAAATGTGTTTTTCTGAAGGACTGTTGTTGTACAGGAGTCTTGAAATGTGTTTCTGTAAAGGACTGTCGTTGCACATGAGTTTTTAAATGTGTTTCTCTGAAGGAGTGTTGTTGTACATGAGTTTTTAAATGCGTTTTTCTGAAGGAGTGTTGTTGTACAAGAGTCTTGAAATGTGTTTTTCTGAAGGACCGTTGTTGTGCAAGAATCTTGAAATGAGTTTTTCTGAAGGACCGTTGTTGTACAAGAATCTTGAAATGAGTTTTTCTGAAGGACTGTTGTTGTACAAGAGTCTTGAAATGTGTTTCTGTGAAGGACTGTTGTTGTGCATGAGTTTTTAAATGTGTTTTTCTGAAGGACCGTTGTTGTACAAGAATCTTGAAATGAGTTCTTCTGAAGGACTGTTGTTGTACAAGAGTCTTGAAATGTGTTTCTGTGAAGGACTGTTGTTGTGCATGAGTTTTTAAATGTGTTTTTCTGAAGGACCGTTGTTGTACAAGAATCTTGAAATGAGTTTTTCTGAAGGACTGTTGTTGTACAAGAGTCTTGAAATGTGTTTCTGTGAAGGACTGTTGTTGTGCATGAGTTTTTAAATGTGTTTTTCTGAAGGACCGTTGTTGTACAAGAGTCTTGAAATGTGTTTTTCTGAAGGACCGTTGTAGTGCAAGAGTTTTGAAATGTGTTTCTGTAAACAACTGTCGTTGTACATGAGTTTTGATATGCGTTTCTGTAAAGGACTGTCGTTGTACATGAGTTTTTAAATGCGTTTTTCTGAAGGAGTGTTGTTGTACAAGAATCTTGAAATGAGTTTTTCTGTAGCAGTGTTGTAGTGGAAGAGTTTTGAAATGTGTTTCTGTAAACAACTGTCGTTGTACATGAGTTTTGAAATGCGTTTCTGTAAAGGACTGTCGTTGCACATGAGTTTTTAAATGTGTTTTTCTGAAGGAGCGTTGTTGTACAAGAATCTTGAAATGTGTTTTTCTGAAGGAGCGTTGTTGTACAAGAGTCTTGAAATGTGTTTTTCTGCAGGACCGTTGTTGTACAAGAATCTTGAAATGAGTTTTTCTGAAGTACTATTGTTGTACAAGAGTCTTGAAATGTGTTTCTGTGAAGGACTGTTGTTGTACATGAGTTTTTAAATGTGTTTTTCTGAAGGACTGTTATTGTACAAGAGTCTTGAAATGTGTTTTTCTGAAGGACTGTTGTTGTACAGGAGTCTTGAAATGTGTTTCTGTAAAGGACTGTCGTTGCACATGAGTTTTTAAATGTGTTTCTCTGAAGGAGTGTTGTTGTTCATGAGTTTTTAAATGCGTTTTTCTGAAGGAGTGTTGTTGTACAAGAGTCTTGAAATGTGTTTTTCTGAAGGACCGTTGTTGTGCAAGAATCTTGAAATGAGTTTTTCTGAAGGACTGTTGTTGTACAAGAGTCTTGAAATGTGTTTCTGTGAAGGACTGTAGTTGTGCATGAGTTTTTAAATGTGTTTCTCTGAAGGAGTGTTGTTGTACATGAGTTTTTAAATGCGTTTTTCTGAAGGAGTGTTGTTGTACAAGAGTCTTGAAATGTGTTTTTCTGAAGGACCGTTGTTGTGCAAGAATCTTGAAATGAGTTTTTCTGAAGGACCGTTGTTGTACAAGAATCTTGAAATGAGTTTTTCTGAAGGACTGTTGTTGTACAAGAGTCTTGAAATGTGTTTCTGTGAAGGACTGTTGTTGTGCATGAGTTTTTAAATGTGTTTTTCTGAAGGACCGTTGTTGTACAAGAATCTTGAAATGAGTTTTTCTGAAGGACTGTTGTTGTACAAGAGTCTTGAAATGTGTTTCTGTGAAGGACTGTTGTTGTGCATGAGTTTTTAAATGTGTTTTTCTGAAGGACCGTTGTTGTACAAGAATCTTGAAATGAGTTTTTCTGAAGGACTGTTGTTGTACAAGAGTCTTGAAATGTGTTTCTGTGAAGGACTGTTGTTGCACATGAGTTTTTAAATGTGTTTTTCTGAAGGAGCGTTGTTGTACAAGAGTCTTGAAATGTGTTTTTCTGAAGGACCGTTGTTGTACACGAATCTTGAAATGAGTTTTTCTGAAGGACTGTTGTTGTACAAGAGTCTTGAAATGTGTTTCTGTGAAGGACTGTTGTTGTGCATGAGTTTTTAAATGTGTTTTTCTGAAGGACTGTTGTTGTACAAGAGTCTTGAAATGAGTTTTTCTGAAGGACTGTTTTTATTCAAGAATCTTGAAATGAGTTTTTCTGTAGCAGTGTTGTAGTGCAAGAGTTTTGAAATGTGTTTCTGTAAAGGACTGTCGTTGTACATGAGTTTTTAAATGTGTTTCTCTGAAGGAGTGTTGTTGTACATGAGTTTTTAAATGCGTTTTCTGAAGGAGTGTTGTTGTACAAGAGTCTTGAAATGTGTTTTTCTGAAGGACCGTTGTTGTACAAGAATCTTGAAATGAGTTTTTCTGTAGCAGTGTTGTAGTGCAAGAGTTTTGAAATGTGTTTCTGTAAACAACTGTCGTTGTACATGAGTTTTGAAATGCGTTTCTGTAAAGGACTGTCTTTGCACATGAGTTTTTAAATGTGTTTTTCTGAAGGAGCGTTGTTGTACAAGAGTCTTGAAATGTGTTTTTCTGAAGGACCGTTGTTGTACAAGAATCTTGAAATGAGTTGTTCTGAAGGACTGTTGTTGTACAAGAGTCTTGAAATGTGTTTCTGTGAAGGACTGTTGTTGTGCATGAGTTTTTAAATGTGTTTTTCTGAAGGACTGTTGTTGTACAAGAGTCTTGAAATGAGTTTTTCTGAAGGACTGTTTTTATACAAGAATCTTGAAATGAGTTTTTCTGTAGCAGTGTTGTAGTGCAAGAGTTTTGAAATGTGTTTCTGTAAAGGACTGTCGTTGTACATGAGTTTTTAAATGTGTTTCTCTGAAGGAGTGTTGTTGTACATGAGTTTTTAAATGCGTTTTCTGAAGGAGTGTTGTTGTACAAGAGTCTTGAAATGTGTTTTTCTGAAGGAACGTTGTTGTACAAGAGTCTTGAAATGTGTTTTTCTGAAGGACCGTTGTTGTACAAGAATCTTGAAATGAGTTTTTCTGTAGCAGTGTTGTAGTGCAAGAGTTTTGAAATGTGTTTTTGTGAAGGACTGTTGTTGTACATGAGTTTTTAAATGCGTTTTCTGAAGGAGTGTTGTTGTACAAGAGTCTTGAAATGTGTTTTTCTGAAGGACCGTTGTTGTACAAGAGTCTTGAAATGTGTTTTTCTGAAGGACCGTTGTAGTGCAAGAGTTTTGAAATGTGTTTCTGTAAACAACTGTCGTTGTACATGAGTTTTGAAATGCGTTTCTGTAAAGGACTGTCGTTGCACATGAGTTTTTAAATGTGTTTTTCTGAAGGAGCGTTGTTGTAAAAGAGTCTTGAAATGAGTTTTTCTGAAGGACTGTTTTTATACAAGAATCTTGAAATGAGTTTTTCTGTAGCAGTGTTGTAGTGCAAGAGTTTTGAAATGTGTTTCTGTAAAGGACTGTCGTTTCACATGAGTTTTTAAATGTGTTTCTCTGAAGGAGTGTTGTTGCACATGAGTTTTTAAATGTGTTTTTCTGAAGGAGCGTTGTTGTACAAGAGTCTTGAAATGTGTTTTTCTGAAGGACCGTTGTTGTACAAGAATCTTGAAATGAGTTTTTCTGAAGGACTATTGTTGTACAAGAGTCTTGAAATGTGTTTTTGTGAAGGACTGTTGTTGTACATGAGTTTTTAAATGTGTTTTTCTGAAGGACTGTTATTGTACAAGAGTCTTGAAATGTGTTTTTCTGAAGGACTGTTGTTGTACAGGAGTCTTGAAATGTGTTTCTGTAAAGGACTGTCGTTGCACATGAGTTTTTAAATGTGTTTTTCTGAAGGAGTGTTGTTGTACATGAGTTTTTAAATGCGTTTTTCTGAAGGAGTGTTGTTGTACAAGAGTCTTGAAATGTGTTTTTCTGAAGGACCGTTGTTGTGCAAGAATCTTGAAATGAGTTTTTCTGAAGGACCGTTGTTGTACAAGAATCTTGAAATGAGTTTCTCTGTAGCAGTGTTGTAGTGCAAGAGTTTTGAAATGTGTTTCTGTAAAGGACTGTCGTTTCACATGAGTTTTTAAATGTGTTTCTCTGAAGGAGTGTTGTTGCACATGAGTTTTTAAATGTGTTTTTCTGAAGGAGCGTTGTTGTACAAGAGTCTTGAAATGTGTTTTTCTGAAGGACCGTTGTTGTACAAGAATCTTGAAATGAGTTTTTCTGAAGGACTGTTGTTGTACAAGAGTCTTGAAATGTGTTTCTGTGAAGGACTGTTGTTGTGCATGAGTTTTTAAATGTGTTTTTCTGAAGGACTGTTGTTGTACAAGAGTCTTGAAATGAGTTTTTCTGAAGGACTGTTTTTATACAAGAATCTTGAAATGAGTTTTTCTGTAGCAGTGTTGTAGTGCAAGAGTTTTGAAATGTGTTTCTGTAAAGGACTGTCGTTGTACATGAGTTTTTAAATGTGTTTCTCTGAAGGAGTGTTGTTGTACATGAGTTTTTAAATGCGTTTTCTGAAGGAGTGTTGTTGTACAAGAGTCTTGAAATGTGTTTTTCTGAAGGAGCGTTGTTGTACAAGAGTCTTGAAATGTGTTTTTCTGAAGGACCGTTGTTGTACAAGAATCTTGAAATGAGTTTTTCTGAAGGACTGTTGTTGTACAAGAGTCTTGAAATGTGTTTCTGTGAAGGACTGTTGTTGTGCATGAGTTTTTAAATGTGTTTTTCTGAAGGACTGTTGTTGTACAAGAGTCTTGAAATGTGTTTTTCTGAAGGACCGTTGTTGTACAAGAATCTTGAAATGAGTTTTTCTGTAGCAGTGTTGTAGTGCAAGAATTTTGAAATGTGTTTCTGTAAACAACTGTCGTTGTACATGAGTTTTGAAATGCGTTTCTGTAAAGGACTGTCGTTGTACATGAGTTTTTAAATGCGTTTTTCTGAAGGAGTGTTGTTGTACAAGAATCTTGAAATGAGTTTTACTGTAGCAGTGTTGTAGTGCAAGAGTTTTGAAATGTGTTTCTGTAAACAACTGTCGTTGTACATGAGTTTTGAAATGCGTTTCTGTAAAGGACTGTCGTTGCACATGAGTTTTTAAATGTGTTTCTCTGAAGGAGTGTTGTTGCACATGAGTTTTTAAATGTGTTTTTCTGAAGGAGCGTTGTTGTACAAGAGTCTTGAAATGTGTTTTTCTGAAGGACCGTTGTTGTACAAGAATCTTGAAATGAGTTTTTCTGAAGGACTGTTGTTGTACAGGAGTCTTGAAATGTGTTTCTGTGAAGGACTGTTGTTGTGCATGAGTTTTTAAATGTGTTTCTCTGAAGCAGTGTTGTAGTGCAAGAGTTTTGAAATGTGTTTCTGTAAAGGACTGTCGTTGTACATGAGTTTTGAAATGCGTTTCTGTAAAGGACTGTCGTTGCACATGAGTTTTTAAATGTGTTTCTCTGAAGGAGTGTTGTTGCACATGAGTTTTTAAATGTGTTTTTCTGAAGGAGCGTTGTTGTACAAGAGTCTTGAAATGTGTTTTTCTGAAGGACCGTTGTTGTACAAGAATCTTGAAATGAGTTTTTCTGAAGGACTGTTGATGTACAAGAGTCTTGAAATGTGTTTCTGTGAAGGACTGTTGTTGTGCATGAGTTTTTAAATGTGTTTTTCTGAAGGACCGTTGTTGTACAAGAGTCTTGAAATGTGTTTTTCTGAAGGACCGTTGTAGTGCAAGAGTTTTGAAATGTGTTTCTGTAAACAACTGTCGTTGTACATGAGTTTTGAAATGCGTTTCTGTAAAGGACTGTCGTTGTACATGAGTTTTTAAATGTGTTTTTCTGAAGGAGCGTTGCTGTACAAGAGTCTTGAAATGTGTTTTTCTGAAGGACCGTTGTTGTACAAGAATCTTGAAATGAGTTTTTCTGAAGGACTGTTGTTGTACAAGAGTCTTGAAATGTGTTTCAGTGAAGGACTGTTGTTGTGCATGAGTTTTTAAATGTGTTTTTCTGAAGGACCGTTGTTGTACAAGAGTCTTGAAATGTGTTTTTCTGAAGGACCGTTGTAGTGCAAGAGTTTTGAAATGTGTTTCTGTAAACAACTGTCGTTGTACATGAGTTTTGAAATGCGTTTCTGTAAAGGACTGTCGTTGTACATGAGTTTTTAAATGTGTTTCTCTGAAGGAGTGTTGTTGTACAAGAGTCTTGAAATGTGTTTTTCTGAAGGACCGTTGTTGTACAAGAATCTTGAAATGAGTTTTTCTGAAGGACCGTTGTTGTACAAGAATCTTGAAATGAGTTTTTCTGTAGCAGTGTTGTAGTGCAAGAGTTTTGAAATGTGTTTCTGTAAACAACTGTCGTTGTACATGAGTTTTGAAATGCGTTTCTGTAAAGGACTGTCGTTGCACATGAGTTTTTAAATGTGTTTTTCTGAAGGAGCGTTGTTGTACAAGAGTCTTGAAATGTGTTTTTCTGAAGGACCGTTGTTGTACAAGAGTCTTGAAATGTGTTTTTCTGAAGGACTGTTGTTGTACAAGAGTCTTGAAATGAGTTTGTCTGAAGGACTGTTTTTATACAAGAATCTTGAAATGTGTTTCTCTGAAGCAGTGTTGTAGTGCAAGAGTTTTGAAATGTGTTTCTGTAAAGGACTGTCGTTGTACATGAGTTTTGAAATGCGTTTCTGTAAAGGACTGTCGTTGCACATGAGTTTTTAAATGTGTTTCTCTGAAGGAGTGTTGTTGTACATGAGTTTTTAAATGCGTTTTTCTGAAGGAGTGTTGTTGTACAAGAGTCTTGAAATGTGTTTTTCTGAATGACCGTTGTTGTACAAGAGTCTTGAAATGTGTTTTTCTGGAGGACCGTTGTTGTACAAGAATCTTGAAATGAGTTTTTCTGTAGCAGTGTTGTAGTGCAAGAGTTTTGATATGTGTTTCTGTAAAGGACTGTCGTTTCACATGAGTTTTTAAATGTGTTTCTCTGAAGGAGTGTTGTTGCACATGAGTTTTTAAATGTGTTTTTCTGAAGGAGCGTTGTTGTACAAGAGTCTTGAAATGTGTTTTTCTGAAGGACCGTTGTTGTACAAGAATCTTGAAATGAGTTTTTCTGAAGGACTGTTGTTGTACAAGAGTCTTGAAATGTGTTTCTGTGAAGGACTGTTGTTGTGCATGAGTTTTTAAATGTGTTTTTCTGAAGGACTGTTGTTGTACAAGAGTCTTGAAATGAGTTTTTCTGAAGGACTGTTTTTATACAAGAATCTTGAAATGAGTTTTTCTGTAGCAGTGTTGTAGTGCAAGAGTTTTGAAATGTGTTTCTGTAAAGGACTGTCGTTGTACATGAGTTTTTAAATGTGTTTCTCTGAAGGAGTGTTGTTGTACATGAGTTTTTAAATGCGTTTTCTGAAGGAGTGTTGTTGTACAAGAGTCTTGAAATGTGTTTTTCTGAAGGACCGTTGCTGTACAAGAATCTTGAAATGAGTTTTTCTGTAGCAGTGTTGTAGTGCAAGAGTTTTGAAATGTGTTTCTGTAAACAAATGTCGTTGTACATGAGTTTTGAAATGCGTTTCTGTAAAGGACTGTCGTTGCACATGAGTTTTTAAATGTGTTTTTCTGAAGGAGCGTTGTTGTACAAGAGTCTTGAAATGTGTTTTTCTGAAGAACCGTTGTTGTACAAGAATCTTGAAATGAGTTTTTCTGAAAGACTGTTGTTGTACAAGAGTCTTGAAATGTGTTTCTGTGAAGGACTGTTGTTGTGCATGAGTTTTTAAATGTGTTTTTCTGAAGGACTGTTGTTGTACAAGAGTCTTGAAATTAGTTTTTCTGAAGGACTGTTTTTATACAAGAATCTTGAAATGAGTTTTTCTGTAGCAGTGTTGTAGTGCAAGAGTTTTGAAATGTGTTTCTGTAAACAACTGTCGTTGTACATGAGTTTTTAAATGTGTTTCTCTGAAGGAGTGTTGTTGTACATGAGTTTTTAAATGCGTTTTCTGAAGGAGTGTTGTTGTACAAGAGTCTTGAAATGTGTTTTTCTGAAGGACCGTTGTTGTACAAGAGTCTTGAAATGTGTTTTTCTGAACTACCGTTGTTGTACAAGAGTCTTGAAATGTGTTTCTGTGAAGGACTGTTGTTGTGCATGAGTTTTTAAATGTGTTTTTCTGAAGGACTGTTGTTGTACAAGAATCTTGAAATGAGTTTTTCTGAAGGACTGTTGTTGTACAAGAGTCTTGAAATGTGTTTCTGTGAAGGACTGTTGTTGTGCATGAGTTTTTAAATGTGTTTTTCTGAAGGACTGTTGTTGTACAAGAATCTTGAAATGAGTTTTTCTGTAGCAGTGTAGTAGTGCAAGAGTTTTGAAATGCGTTTCTGTAAAGGACTGTCGTTGCACATGAGTTTTTAAATGTGTTTCTCTGAAGGAGTGTTGTTGTACATGAGTTTTTAAATGCGTTTTTCTGAAGGAGTGTTGTTGTACAAGAGTCTTGAAATGTGTTTTTCTGAAGGACCGTTGTTGTACAAGAGTCTTGAAATGTGTTTTTCTGGAGGACCGTTGTTGTACAAGAATCTTGAAATGAGTTTTTCTGTAGCAGTGTTGTAGTGCAAGAGTTTTGATATGTGTTTCTGTAAAGGACTGTCGTTTCACATGAGTTTTTAAATGTGTTTTTCTGTTGTTGTACAAGAGTCTTGAAATGTGTTTCTGTGAAGGACTGTTGTTGTGCATGAGTTTTTAAATGTGTTTTTCTGAAGGACCGTTGTTGTACAAGAGTCTTGAAATGTGTTTTTCTGAAGGACCGTTGTTGTACAAGAATCTTGAAATGAGTTTTTCTGTAGCAGTGTTGTAGTGCAAGAGTTTTGAAATGTGTTTCTGTAAAGGACTGTCGTTGTACATGAGTTTTTAAATGTATTTCTCTGAAGGAGTGTTGTTGTACATGAGTTTTTAAATGCGTTTTCTGAAGGAGTGTTGTTGTACAAGAGTCTTGAAATGTGTTTTTCTGAAGGACCGTTGTTGTACAAGAGTCTTGAAATGAGTTTTTCTGTAGCAGTGTTGTAGTGCAAGAGTTTTGAAATGTGTTTCTGTAAACAACTGTCGTTGTACATGAGTTTTGAAATGCGTTTCTGTAAAGGACTGTCGTTGCACATGAGTTTTTAAATGTGTTTTTCTGAAGGAGCGTTGTTGTACAAGAGTCTTGAAATGTGTTTTTCTGAAGGACCGTTGTTGTACAAGAATCTTGAAATGAGTTTTTCTGAAGGACTGTTGTTGTACAAGAGTCTTGAAATGTGTTTCTGTGAATTACTGTTGTTGTGCATGAGTTTTTAAATGTGTTTTTCTGAAGGACCGTTGTTGTACAAGAATCTTGAAATGAGTTTTTCTGTAGCAGTGTTGTAGTGCAAGAGTTTTGAAATGTGTTTCGGTAAACAACTGTCGTTGTACATGAGTTTTGAAATGCGTTTCTGTAAAGGACTGTCGTTGCACATGAGTTTTTAAA
Organism: Xylota sylvarum; assembly: GCA_905220385.1. NCBI lineage: Eukaryota > Metazoa > Arthropoda > Insecta > Diptera > Syrphidae > Xylota > Xylota sylvarum. The sequence goes on from CAJMZQ010000074.1 coordinate 971,133, forward strand.
TGTGTTTTTCTGAAGGAGCGTTGTTGTACAAGAGTCTTGAAATGTGTTTTTCTGAAGGACCGTTGTTGTACAAGAATCTTGAAATGAGTTTTTCTGAAGGACTGTTGTTGTACAAGAGTCTTGAAATGTGTTTCTGTGAAGGACTGTTGTTGTGCATGAGTTTTTAAATGTGTTTTTCTGAAGGACTGTTGTTGTACAAGAGTCTTGAAATGAGTTTTTCTGAAGGACTGTTTTTATACAAGAATCTTGAAATGAGTTTTTCTGTAGCAGTGTTGTAGTGCAAGAGTTTTGAAATGTGTTTCTGTAAAGGACTGTCGTTGTACATGAGTTTTTAAATGTGTTTCTCTGAAGGAGTGTTGTTGTACATGAGTTTTTAAATGCGTTTTCTGAAGGAGTGTTGTTGTACAAGAGTCTTGAAATGTGTTTTTCTGAAGGACCGTTGTTGTACAAGAATCTTGAAATGAGTTTTTCTGTAGCAGTGTTGTAGTGCAAGAGTTTTGAAATGTGTTTCTGTAAACAACTGTCGTTGTACATGAGTTTTGAAATGCGTTTCTGTAAAGGACTGTCGTTGTACATGAGTTTTTAAATGCGTTTTCTGAAGGAGTGTTGTTGTACAAGAGTCTTGAAATGTGTTTTTCTGAAGGACCGTTGTTGTACAAGAATCTTGAAATGAGTTTTTCTGAAGGACTGTTGTTGTACAAGAGTCTTGAAATGTGTTTCTGTGAAGGACTGTTGTTGTGCATGAGTTTTTAAATGTGTTTTTCTGAAGGACTGTTGCTGTACAAGAGTCTTGAAATGAGTTTTTCTGAAGGACTGTTTTTATACAAGGATCTTGAAATGAGTTTTTCTGTAGCAGTGTTGTAGTGCAAGAGTTTTGAAATGTGTTTCTGTAAAGGACTGTCGTTGTACATGAGTTTTTAAATGTGTTTCTCTGAAGGAGTGTTGTTGTACATGAGTTTTTAAATGCGTTTTCTGAAGGAGTGTTGTTGTACAAGAGTCTTGAAATGTGTTTTTCTGAATTAGCGTTGTTGTACAAGAGTCTTGAAATGTGTTTTTCTGAAGGACCGTTGTTGTACAAGAATCTTGAAATGAGTTTTTCTGTAGCAGTGTTGTAGTGCAAGAGTTTTGAAATGTGTTTCTGTAAACAACTGTCGTTGTACATGAGTTTTTAAATGTGTTTCTCTGAAGGAGTGTTGTTGCACATGAGTTTTTAAATGTGTTTTTCTGAAGGAGCGTTGTTGTACAAGAGTCTTGAAATGTGTTTTTCTGAAGGACCGTTGTTGTACAAGAATCTTGAAATGAGTTTTTCTGAAGGACTGTTGTTGTACAAGAGTCTTGAAATGTGTTTCTGTGAAGGACTGTTGTTGTGCATGAGTTTTTAAATGTGTTTTTCTGAAGGACTGTTGTTGTACAAGAGTCTTGAAATGAGTTTTTCTGAAGGACTGTTTTTATACAAGAATCTTGAAATGAGTTTTTCTGTAGCAGTGTTGTAGTGCAAGAGTTTTGAAATGTGTTTCTGTAAAGGACTGTCGTTGTACATGAGTTTTTAAATGTGTTTTTCTGAAGGAGCGTTGTTGTACAAGAGTCTTGAAATGTGTTTTTCTGAAGGACCGTTGTTGTACAAGAATCTTGAAATGAGTTTTTCTAAAGGACTGTTGTTGTACAAGAGTCTTGAAATGTGTTTCTGTGAAGGACTGTTGTTGTGCATGAGTTTTTAAATGTGTTTTTCTGAAGGACCGTTGTTGTACAAGAGTCTTTAAATGTGTTTTTCTGAAGGACCGTTGTTGTACAAGAATCTTGAAATGAGTTTTTCTGTAGCAGTGTTGTAGTGCAAGAGTTTTGAAATGTGTTTCTGTAAAGGACTGTCGTTGTACATGAGTTTTTAAATGTGTTTCTTTGAAGGAGTGTTGTTGTACATGAGTTTTTAAATGCGTTTTCTGAAGGAGTGTTGTTGTACAAGAGTCTTGAAATGTGTTTTTCTGAAGGACCGTTGTTGTACAAGAATCTTGAAATGAGTTTTTCTGTAGCAGTGTTGTAGTGCAAGAGTTTTGAAATGTGTTTCTGTAAACGTTGTTGTACAAGAGTCTTGAAATGTGTTTTTCTGAAGGACTGTTGTTGTACAAGAGTCTTGAAATGTGTTTCTGTGAAGGACTGTTGTTGTGCATGAGTTTTTAAATGTGTTTTTCTGAAGGACCGTTGTTGTACAAGAGTCTTGAAATGTGTTTTTCTGAAGGACCGTTGTTGTACAAGAATCTTGAAATGAGTTTTTCTGTAGCAGTGTTGTAGTGCAAGAGTTTTGAAATGTGTTTCTGTAAAGGACTGTCGTTGTACATGAGTTCTTAAATGTGTTTCTCTGAAGGAGTGTTGTTGTACATGAGTTTTTAAATGCGTTTTCTGAAGGAGTGTTGTTGTACAAGAGTCTTGAAATGTGTTTTTCTGAAGGACTGTTGTTGTACAAGAGTCTTGAAATGAGTTTTTCTGAAGGACTGTTTTTATACAAGAATCTTGAAATGAGTTTTTCTGAAGGACTGTTGTTGTACAAGAGTCTTGAAATGTGTTTCTGTGAAGGACTGTTGTTGTGCATGAGTTTTTAAATGTGTTTTTCTGAAGGACCGTTGTTGTACAAGAATCTTGAAATGAGTTTTTCTGAAGGACTGTTGTTGTACAAGAGTCTTGAAATGTGTTTCTGTGAAGGACTGTTGTTGTGCATGAGTTTTTAAATGTGTTTTTCTGAATAACCGTTTTTGTACAAGAATCTTGAAATGAGTTTTTCTGAAGGACTGTTGTTGTACAAGAGTCTTGAAATGTGTTTCTGTGAAGGACTGTTGTTGTGCATGAGTTTTTAAATGTGTTTTTCTGAAGGACCGTTGTTGTACAAGAATCTTGAAATGAGTTTTTCTGTAGCAGTGTTGTAGTGCAAGAGTTTTGAAATGTGTTTCTGTAAACAACTGTCGTTGTACATGAGTTTTGAAATGCGTTTCTGTAAAGGACTGTCGTTGCACATGAGTTTTTAAATGTGTTTTTCTGAAGGAGCGTTGTTGTACAAGAGTCTTGAAATGTGTTTTTCTGAAGGACCGTTGTTGTACAAGAATCTTGAAATGAGTTTTTCTGAAGGACTGTTGTTGTACAAGAGTCTTGAAATGTGTTTCTGTGAAGGACTGTTGTTGTGCATGAGTTTTTAAATGTGTTTTTCTGAAGGACTGTTGTTGTACAAGAGTCTTGAAATGAGTTTTTCTGAAGGACTGTTTTTATACAAGAATCTTGAAATGAGTTTTTCTGTAGCAGTGTTGTAGTGCAAGAGTTTTGAAATGTGTGTCTGTAAACAACTGTCGTTGTACATGAGTTTTGAAATGTGTTTTTCTGAAGGACTGTTGTTGTACAAGAGTCTTGAAATGAGTTTTTCTGATGGACTGTTTTTATACAAGAATCTTGAAATGAGTTTTTCTGTAGCAGTGTTGTAGTGCAAGAGTTTTGAAATGTGTTTCTGTAAAGGACTGTCGTTGTACATGAGTTTTTAAATGTGTTTCTCTGAAGGAGTGTTGTTGTACATGAGTTTTTAAATGCGTTTTCTGAAGGAGTGTTGTTGTACAAGAGTATTGAAATGTGTTTTTCTGAAGGAGCGTTGTTGTACAAGAGTCTTGAAATGTGTTTTTCTGAAGGACCGTTGTTGTACAAGAATCTTGAAATGAGTTTTTCTGTAGCAGTATTGTAGTGCAAGAGTTTTGAAATGTGTTTCTGTAAACAACTGTCGTTGTACATGAGTTTTTAAATGTGTTTCTCTGAAGGAGTGTTGTTGTACATGAGTTTTTAAATGCGTTTTCTGAAGGAGTGTTGTTGTACAAGAGTATTGAAATGTGTTTTTCTGAAGGAGCGTTGTTGTACAAGAGTCTTGAAATGTGTTTTTCTGAAGGACCATTGTTGTACAAGAATCTTGAAATGAGTTTTTCTGAAGGACTGTTGTTGTACAAGAGTCTTGAAATGTGTTTCTGTGAAGGACTGTTGTTGTGCATGAGTTTTTAAATGTGTTTTTCTGAAGGACTGTTGTTGTACAAGAGTCTTGAAATGAGTTTTTCTGAAGGACTGGTTTTATACAAGAATCTTGAAATGAGTTTTTCTGTAGCAGTGTTGTAGTGCAAGAGTTTTGAAATGTGTTTCTGTAAACAACTGTCGTTGTACATGAGTTTTTAAATGTGTTTCTCTGAAGGAGTGTTGTTGTACATGAGTTTTTAAATGCGTTTTCTGAAGGAGTGTTGTTGTACAAGAATCTTGAAATGAGTTTTTCTGTAGCAGTGTTGTTGTACAAGAGTCTTGAAATGCGTTTTTCTGAAGGATCGTTGTTGTACAAGAATCTTGAAATGAGTTTTTCTGTAGCAGTGTTGTAGTGCAAGAGTTTTGAAATGTGTTTCTGTAAACAACTGTCGTTGTACAAGAGTCTTGAAATGTGTTTTTCTGAAGGACCGTTGTTGTACAAGAATCTTGAAATGAGTTTTTCTGAAGGACTGTTGTTGTACAAGAGTCTTGAAATGTGTTTCTGTGAAGGACTGTTGTTGTGCATGAGTTTTTAAATGTGTTTTTCTGAAGGACCGTTGTTGTACAAGAGTCTTGAAATGTGTTTTTCTGAAGGACCGTTGTTGTACAAGAATCTTGAAATGAGTTTTTCTGAAGGACTGTTGTTGTACAAGAGTCTTGAAATGTGTTTCTGTGAAGGACTGTTGTTGTGCATGAGTTTTTAAATGTGTTTTTCTGAAGGACCGTTGTTGTACAAGACTCTTGAAATGTGTTTTTCTGAAGGACCGTTGTTGTACAAGAATCTTGAAATGAGTTTTTCTGTAGCAGTGTTGTAGTGCAAGAGTTTTGAAATGTGTTTCTGTAAAGGACTGTCGTTGTACATGAGTTTTTAAATGTGTTTCTCTGAAGGAGTGTTGTTGTACATGAGTTTTTAAATGCGTTTTCTGAAGGAGTGTTGTTGTACAAGAGTCTTGAAATGTGTTTTTCTGAAGGGCCGTTGTTGTACAAGAATCTTGAAATGAGTTTTTCTGTAGCAGTGTTGTAGTGCAAGAGTTTTGAAATGTGTTTCTGTAAAGGACTGTCGTTGTACATGAGTTTTTAAATGTGTTTTTCTGAAGGAGCGTTGTTGTACAAGAGTCTTGAAATGAGTTTTTCTGAAGGACCGTTGTTGTACAAGAATCTTGAAATGAGTTTTTCTGAAGGACTGTTGTTGTACAAGAGTCTTGAAATGTGTTTCTGTGAAGGACTATTAATGTGTATTAGTTTTTAAATGTGTTTTTCTGAAGGACTGTTGTTGTACAAGAGTCTTGAAATGTGTTTCTGTGAAGGACTGTCGTTGTACATGAGTTTTTAAATGTGTTTTTCTGAAGGAGCGTTGTTGTACAAGAATCTTGAAATGAGTTTTTCTGAAGGACCGTTGTTGTACAAGAATCTTGAAATGAGTTTTTCTGAAGGACTGTTGTTGTACAAGAGTCTTGAAATGTGTTTCTGTGAAGGACTATTAATGTGTATTAGTTTTTAAATGTGTTTTTCTGAAGGACTGTTGTTGTACAAGAGTCTTGAAATGTGTTTCTGTGAAGGACTGTCGTTGTACATGAGTTTTTAAATGTGTTTTTCTGAAGGAGCGTTGTTGTACAAGAATCTTGAAATGAGTTTTTCTGAAGGACTGTTGTTGTACAAGAGTCTTGAAATGTGTTTCTGTGAAGGACTGTTGTTGTGCATGAGTTTTTAAATGTGTTTTTCTGAAGGACCGTTGTTGTACAAGAATCTTGAAATGAGTTTTTCTGAAGGACTGTTGTTGTACAAGAGTCTTGAAATGTGTTTCTGTGAAGGACTGTTGTTGTGCATGAGTTTTTAAATGTGTTTTTCTGAAGGACCGTTGTTGTACAAGAGTCTTGAAATGTGTTTTTCTGAAGGACCGTTGTAGTGCAAGAGTTTTGAAATGTGTTTCTGTAAACAACTGTCGTTGTACATGAGTTTTGAAATGCGTTTCTGTAAAGGACTGTCGTTGTACATGAGTTTTTAAATGCGTTTTTCTGAAGGAGTGTTGTTGTACAAGAATCTTGAAATGAGTTTTTCTGTAGCTGTGTTGTAGTGCAAGAGTTTTGAAATGTGTTTCTGTAAAGGACTGTCGTTGTACATGAGTTTTTAAATGTGTTTTTCTGAAGGAGCGTTGTTGTACAAGAGTCTTGAAATGAGTTTTTCTGAAGGACCGTTGTTGTACAAGAATCTTGAAATGAGTTTTTCTGAAGGACTGTTGTTGTACAAGAGTCTTGAAATGTGTTTCTGTGAAGGACTATTAATGTGTATTAGTTATTAAATGTGTTTTTCTGAAGGACTGTTGTTGTACAAGAGTCTTGAAATGTGTTTCTGTGAAGGACTGTCGTTGTACATGAGTTTTTAAATGTGTTTTTCTGAAGGAGCGTTGTTGTACAAGAATCTTGAAATGAGTTTTTCTGTAGCAGTGTTGTAGTGCAAGAGTTTTGAAATGTGTTTCTGTAAAGGACTGTCGTTGTACATGAGTTTTTAAATGTGTTTTTCTGAAGGAGCGTTGTTGTACAAGAATCTTGAAATGAGTTTTTCTGAAGGACTGTTGTTGTACAAGAGTCTTGAAATGTGTTTCTGTGAAGGACTGTTGTTGTGCATGAGTTTTTAAATGTGTTTTTCTGAAGGACCGTTGTTGTACAAGAATCTTGAAATGAGTTTTTCTGTAGCAGTGTTGTAGTGCAAGAGTTTTGAAATGTGTTTCTGTAAAGGACTGTCGTTGTACATGAGTTTTTAAATGTGTTTTTCTGAAGGAGCGTTGTTGTACAAGAGTCTTGAAATGTGTTTTTCTGAAGGACCGTTGTTGTACAAGAATCTTGAAATGAGTTTTTCTGAAGGACTGTTGTTGTACAAGAGTCTTGAAATGTGTTTCTGTGAAGGACTGTTAATGTGCATTAGTTTTAAATGTGTTTTTCTGAAGGACTGTTGTTGTACAAGAGTCTTGAAATGTGTTTCTGTGAAGGACTGTCGTTGTACATGAGTTTTTAAATGTGTTTTTCTGAAGGAGCGTTGTTGTACAAGAGTCTTGAAATGTGTTTTTCTGAAGGACCGTTGTTGTACAAGAATCTTGAAATGAGTTTTTCTGAAGGACTGTTGTTGTACAAGAGTCTTGAAATGTGTTTCTGTGAAGGACTGTTGTTGTGCATGAGTTTTTAAATGTGTTTTTCTGAAGGACCGTTGTTGTACAAGAATCTTGAAATGAGTTTTTCTGAAGGACTGTTGTTGTACAAGAGTCTTGAAATGTGTTTCTGTGAATTACTGTTGTTGTGCATGAGTTTTTAAATGTGTTTTTCGGAAGGACCGTTGTTGTACAAGAATCTTGAAATGAGTTTTTCTGTAGCAGTGTTGTAGTGCAAGAGTTTTGAAATGTGTTTCTGTAAACAACTGTCGTTGTACATGAGTTTTGAAATGCGTTTCTGTAAAGGACTGTCGTTGCACATGAGTTTTTAAATGTGTTTTTCTGAAGGAGCGTTGTTGTACAAGAGTCTTGAAATGTGTTTTTCTGAAGGACCGTTGTTGTACAAGAATCTTGAAATGAGTTTTTCTGAAGGACTGTTGTTGTACAAGAGTCTTGAAATGTGTTTCTGTGAAGGACTGTTGTTGTGCATGAGTTTTTAAATGTGTTTTTCTGAAGGACTGTTGTTGTACAAGAGTCTTGAAATGAGTTTTTCTGAAGGACTGTTTTTATACAAGAATCTTGAAATGAGTTTTTCTGTAGCAGTGTTGTAGTGCAAGAGTTTTGAAATGTGTTTCTGTAAAGGACTGTCGTTGTACATGAGTTTTTAAATGTGTTTCTCTGAAGGAGTGCTGTTGTACATGAGTTTTTAAATGCGTTTTCTGAAGGAGTGTTGTTGTACAAGAGTCTTGAAATGTGTTTTTCTGAAGGACCGTTGTTGTACAAGAATCTTGAAATGAGTTTTTCTGTAGCCGTGTTGTAGTGCAAGAGTTTTGAAATGTGTTTCTGTAAACAACTGTCGTTGTACATGAGTTTTGAAATGCGTTTCTGTAAAGGACTGTCGTTGCACATGAGTTTTTAAATGTGTTTTTCTGAAGGAGCGTTGTTGTACAAGAGTCTTGAGATGTGTTTTTCTGAAGGACCGTTGTTGTACAAGAGTTGTACAAGAGTACCACAACGGTCCTTCAGAAAAATGAGTTTTTCTGAAGGACTGTTGTTGTACAAGAGTCTTGAAATGTGTTTCTGTGAAGGACTGTTGTTGTGCATGAGTTGTTAAATGTGTTTTTCTGAAGGACTGTTGTTGTACAAGAGTCTTGAAATGAGTTTTTCTGAAGGACTGTTTTTATACAAGAATCTTGAAATGAGTTTTTCTGTAGCAGTGTTGTAGTGCAAGAGTTTTGAAATGTGTTTCTGTAAACAACTGTCGTTGTACATGAGTTTTTAAATGTGTTTCTCTGAAGGAGTGTTGTTGCACATGAGTTTTTAAATGTGTTTTTCTGAAGGAGCGTTGTTGTACAAGAGTCTTGAAATGTGTTTTTCTGAAGGACCGTTGTTGTACAAGAATCTTGAAATGAGTTTTTCTGAAGGACTGTTGTTGTACAAGAGTCTTGAAATGTGTTTCTGTGAAGGACTGTTGTTGTGCATGAGTTTTTAAATGTGTTTTTCTGAAGGACTGTTGTTGTACAAGAGTCTTGAAATGAGTTTTTCTGAAGGACTGTTTTTATACAAGAATCTTGAAATGAGTTTTTCTGTAGCAGTGTTGAAGTGCAAGAGTTTTGAAATGTGTTTCTGTAAAGGACTGTCGTTGTACATGAGTTTTTAAATGTGTTTTTCTGAAGGAGCGTTGTTGTACAAGAGTCTTGAAATGTGTTTTTCTGAAGGACCGTTGTTGTACAAGAATCTTGAAATGAGTTTTTCTGAAGGACTGTTGTTGTACAAGAGTCTTGAAATGTGTTTCTGTGAAGGACTGTTGTTGTGCATGAGTTTTTAAATGTGTTTTTCTGAAGGACCGTTGTTGTACAAGAGTCTTGAAATGTGTTTTTCTGAAGGACCGTTGTTGTACAAGAATCTTGAAATGAGTTTTTCTGTAGCAGTGTTGTAGTGCAAGAGTTTTGAAATGTGTTTCTGTAAAGGACTGTCGTTGTACATGAGTTTTTAAATGTATTTCTCTGAAGGAGTGTTGTTGTACATGAGTTTTTAAATGCGTTTTCTGAAGGAGTGTTGTTGTACAAGAGTCTTGAAATGTGTTTTTCTGAAGGACCGTTGTTGTACAAGAGTCTTGAAATGAGTTTTTCTGTAGCAGTGTTGTAGTGCAAGAGTTTTGAAATGTGTTTCTGTAAACAACTGTCGTTGTACATGAGTTTTGAAATGCGTTTCTGTAAAGGACTGTCGTTGCACATGAGTTTTTAAATGTGTTTTTCTGAAGGAGCGTTGTTGTACAAGAGTCTTGAAATGTGTTTTTCTGAAGGACCGTTGTTGTACAAGAATCTTGAAATGAGTTTTTCTGAAGGACTGTTGTTGTACAAGAGTCTTGAAATGTGTTTCTGTGAAGGACTGTTGTTGTGCATGAGTTTTTAAATGTGTTTTTCTGAAGGACCGTTGTTGTACAAGAATCTTGAAATGAGTTTTTCTGTAGCAGTGTTGTAGTGCAAGAGTTTTGAAATGTGTTTCTGTAAACAACTGTCGTTGTACATGAGTTTTGAAATGCGTTTCTGTAAAGGACTGTCGTTGCACATGAGTTTTTAAATGTGTTTTTCTGAAGGAGCGTTGTTGTACAAGAGTCTTGAAATGTGTTTTTCTGAAGGACCGTTGTTGTACAAGAATCTTGAAATGAGTTTTTCTGAAGGACTGTTGTTGTACAAGAGTCTTGAAATGTGTTTCTGTGAAGGACTGTTGTTGTGCATGAGTTTTTAAATGTGTTTTTCTGAAGGACTGTTGTTGTACAAGAGTCTTGAAATGAGTTTTTCTGAAGGACTGTTTTTATACAAGAATCTTGAAATGAGTTTTTCTGTAGCAGTGTTGTAGTGCAAGAGTTTTGAAATGTGTTTCTGTAAAGGACTGTCGTTGTACATGAGTTTTTAAATGTGTTTCTCTGAAGGAGTGTTGTTGTACATGAGTTTTTAAATGCGTTTTCTGAAGGAGTGTTGTTGTACAAGAGTCTTGAAATGTGTTTTTCTGAAGGACCGTTGTTGTACAAGAATCTTGAAATGAGTTTTTCTGTAGCAGTGTTGTAGTGCAAGAGTTTTGAAATGTGTTTCTGTAAACAACTGTCGTTGTACATGAGTTTTGAAATGCGTTTCTGTAAAGGACTGTCGTTGTACATGAGTTTTTAAATGCGTTTTCTGAAGGAGTGTTGTTGTACAAAAGTCTTGAAATGTGTTTTTCTGAAGGACCGTTGTTGTACAAGAATCTTGAAATGAGTTTTTCTGAAGGACTGTTGTTGTACAAGAGTCTTGAAATGTGTTTCTGTGAAGGACTGTTGTTGTGCATGAGTTTTTAAATGTGTTTTTCTGAAGGACTGTTGCTGTACAAGAGTCTTGAAATGAGTTTTTCTGAAGGACTGTTTTTATACAAGGATCTTGAAATGAGTTTTTCTGTAGCAGTGTTGTAGTGCAAGAGTTTTGAAATGTGTTTCTGTAAAGGACTGTCGTTGTACATGAGTTTTTAAATGTGTTTCTCTGAAGGAGTGTTGTTGTACATGAGTTTTTAAATGCGTTTTCTGAAGGAGTGTTGTTGTACAAGAGTCTTGAAATGTGTTTTTCTGAAGGAGCGTTGTTGTACAAGAGTCTTGAAATGTGTTTTTCTGAAGGACCGTTGTTGTACAAGAATCTTGAAATGAGTTTTTCTGTAGCAGTGTTGTAGTGCAAGAGTTTTGAAATGTGTTTCTGTAAACAACTGTCGTTGTACATGAGTTTTTAAATGTGTTTCTCTGAAGGAGTGTTGTTGCACATGAGTTTTTAAATGTGTTTTTCTGAAGGAGCGTTGTTGTACAAGAGTCTTGAAATGTGTTTTTCTGAAGGACCGTTGTTGTACAAGAGTCTTGAAATGTGTTTCTGTGAAGGACTGTTGTTGTGCATGAGTTTTTAAATGTGTTTTTCTGAAGGACTGTTGTTGTACAAGAGTCTTGAAATGAGTTTTTCTGAAGGACTGTTTTTATACAAGAATCTTGAAATGAGTTTTTCTGTAGCAGTGTTGTAGTGCATGAGTTTTTAAATGTGTTTCTTTGAAGGAGTGTTGTTGTACATGAGTTTTTAAATGCGTTTTCTGAAGGAGTGTTGTTGTACAAGAGTCTTGAAATGTGTTTTTCTGAAGGACCGTTGTTGTACAAGAATCTTGAAATGAGTTTTTCTGTAGCAGTGTTGTAGTGCAAGAGTTTTGAAATGTGTTTCTGTAAACGTTGTTGTACAAGAGTCTTGAAATGTGTTTTTCTGAAGGACTGTTGTTGTACAAGAGTCTTGAAATGTGTTTCTGTGAAGGACTGTTGTTGTGCATGAGTTTTTAAATGTGTTTTTCTGAAGGACCGTTGTTGTACAAGAGTCTTGAAATGTGTTTTTCTGAAGGACTATTGCTGTACAAGAGTCTTGAAATGAGTTTTTCTGAAGGACTGTTTTTATACAAGGATCTTGAAATGAGTTTTTCTGTAGCAGTGTTGTAGTGCAAGAGTTTTGAAATGTGTTTCTGTAAAGGACTGTCGTTGTACATGAGTTTTTAAATGTGTTTCTCTGAAGGAGTGTTGTTGTACATGAGTTTTTAAATGCGTTTTCTGAAGGAGTGTTGTTGTACAAGAGTCTTGAAATGTGTTTTTCTGAAGGGGCGTTGTTGTACAAGAGTCTTGAAATGTGTTTTTCTGAAGGACCGTTGTTGTACAAGAATCTTGAAATGAGTTTTTCTGTAGCAGTGTTGTAGTGCAAGAGTTTTGAAATGTGTTTCTGTAAACAACTGTCGTTGTACATGAGTTTTTAAATGTGTTTCTCTGAAGGAGCGTTGTTGTACAAGAGTCTTGAAATGAGTTTTTCTGAAGGACTGTTTTTATACAAGAATCTTGAAATGAGTTTTTCTGTAGCAGTGTTGTAGTGCAAGAGTTTTGAAATGTGTTTCTGTAAAGGACTGTCGTTGTACATGAGTTTTTAAATGTGTTTTTCTGAAGGAGCGTTGTTGTACAAGAGTCTTGAAATGTGTTTTTCTGAAGGACCGTTGTTGTACAAGAATCTTGAAATGAGTTTTTCTAAAGGACTGTTGTTGTACAAGATTCTTGAAATGTGTTTCTGTGAAGGACTGTTGTTGTGCATGAGTTTTTAAATGTGTTTTTCTGAAGGACCGTTGTTGTACAAGAGTCTTTAAATGTGTTTTTCTGAAGGACCGTTGTTGTACAAGAATCTTGAAATGAGTTTTTCTGTAGCAGTGTTGTAGTGCAAGAGTTTTGAAATGTGTTTCTGTAAAGGACTGTCGTTGTACATGAGTTTTTAAATGTGTTTCTTTGAAGGAGTGTTGTTGTACATGAGTTTTTAAATGCGTTTTCTGAAGGAGTGTTGTTGTACAAGAGTCTTGAAATGTGTTTTTCTGAAGGACCGTTGTTGTACAAGAATCTTGAAATGAGTTTTTCTGTAGCAGTGTTGTAGTGCAAGAGTTTTGAAATGTGTTTCTGTAAACGTTGTTGTACAAGAGTCTTGAAATGTGTTTTTCTGAAGGACTGTTGTTGTACAAGAGTCTTGAAATGTGTTTCTGTGAAGGACTGTTGTTGTGCATGAGTTTTTAAATGTGTTTTTCTGAAGGACCGTTGTTGTACAAGAGTCTTGAAATGTGTTTTTCTGAAGGACTGTTGCTGTACAAGAGTCTTGAAATGAGTTTTTCTGAAGGACTGTTTTTATACAAATATCTTGAAATGAGTTTTTCTGTAGCAGTGTTGTAGTGCAAGAGTTTTGAAATGTGTTTCTGTAAAGGACTGTCGTTGTACATGAGTTTTTAAATGTGTTTCTCTGAAGGAGTGTTGTTGTACATGAGTTTTTAAATGCGTTTTCTGAAGGAGTGTTGTTGTACAAGAGTCTTGAAATGTGTTTTTCTGAAGGGGCGTTGTTGTACAAGAGTCTTGAAATGTGTTTCTGTGAAGGACTGTTGTTGTGCATGAGTTTTTAAATGTGTTTTTCTGAAGGACTGTTGTTGTACAAGAGTCTTGAAATGAGTTTTTCTGAAGGACTGTTTTTATACAAGAATCTTGAAATGAGTTTTTCTGTAGCAGTGTTGTAGTGCAAGAGTTTTGAAATGTGTTTCTGTAAACAACTGTCGTTGTACATGAGTTTTTAAATGTGTTTCTCTGAAGGAGCGTTGTTGTACAAGAGTCTTGAAATGTGTTTTTCTGAAGGACCGTTGTTGTACAAGAGTCTTGAAATGTGTTTCTGTGAAGGACTGTTGTTGTGCATGAGTTTTTAAATGTGTTTTTCTGAAGGACTGTTGTTGTACAAGAGTCTTGAAATGAGTTTTTCTGAAGGACTGTTTTTATACAAGAATCTTGAAATGAGTTTTTCTGTAGCAGTGTTGTAGTGCAAGAGTTTTGAAATGTGTTTCTGTAAAGGACTGTCGTTGTACATGAGTTTTTAAATGTGTTTTTCTGAAGGAGCGTTGTTGTACAAGAGTCTTGAAATGTGTTTTTCTGAAGGACCGTTGTTGTACAAGAATCTTGAAATGAGTTTTTCTAAAGGACTGTTGTTGTACAAGAGTCTTGAAATGTGTTTCTGTGAAGGACTGTTGTTGTGCATGAGTTTTTAAATGTGTTTTTCTGAAGGACCGTTGTTGTACAAGAGTCTTTAAATGTGTTTTTCTGAAGGACCGTTGTTGTACAAGAATCTTGAAATGAGTTTTTCTGTAGCAGTGTTGTAGTGCAAGAGTTTTGAAATTTGTTTCTGTAAAGGACTGTCGTTGTACATGAGTTTTTAAATGTGTTTCTTTGAAGGAGTGTTGTTGTACATGAGTTTTTAAATGCGTTTTCTGAAGGAGTGTTGTTGTACAAGAGTCTTGAAATGTGTTTTTCTGAAGGACCGTTGTTGTACAAGAATCTTGAAATGAGTTTTTCTGTAGCAGTGTTGTAGTGCAAGAGTTTTGAAATGTGTTTCTGTAATCGTTGTTGTACAAGAGTCTTGAAATGTGTTTTTCTGAAGGACTGTTGTTGTACAAGAGTCTTGAAATGTGTTTCTGTGAAGGACTGTTGTTGTGCATGAGTTTTTAAATGTGTTTTTCTGAAGGACCGTTGTTGTACAAGAGTCTTGAAATGTGTTTTTCTGAAGGACCGTTGTTGTACAAGAATCTTGAAATGAGTTTTTCTGTAGCAGTGTTGTAGTGCAAGAGTTTTGAAATGTGTTTCTGTAAAGGACTGTCGTTGTACATGAGTTTTTAAATGTGTTTCTCTGAAGGAGTGTTGTTGTACATGAGTTTTTAAATGCGTTTTCTGAAGGAGTGTTGTTGTACAAAAGTCTTGAAATGTGTTTTTCTGAAGGACTGTTGTTGTACAAGAGTCTTGAAATGAGTTTTTCTGAAGGACTGTTTTTATACAAGAATCTTGAAATGAGTTTTTCTGAAGGACTGTTGTTGTACAAGAGTCTTGAAATGTGTTTCTGTGAAGGACTGTTGTTGTGCATGAGTTTTTAAATGTGTTTTTCTGAAGGACCGTTGTTGTACAAGAATCTTGAAATGAGTTTTTCTGAACGACTGTTGTTGTACAAGAGTCTTGAAATGTGTTTCTGTGAAGGACTGTTGTTGTGCATGTGTTTTTAAATGTGTTTTTCTGAATAACCGTTTTTGTACAAGAATCTTGAAATGAGTTTTTCTGAAGGACTGTTGTTGTACAAGAGTCTTGAAATGTGTTTCTGTGAAGGACTGTTGTTGTGCATGAGTTTTTAAATGTGTTTTTCTGAAGGACCGTTGTTGTACAAGAATCTTGAAATGAGTTTTTCTGTAGCAGTGTTGTAGTGCAAGAGTTTTGAAATGTGTTTCTGTAAACAACTGTCGTTGTACATGAGTTTTGAAATGCGTTTCTGTAACGGACTGTCGTTGCACATGAGTTTTTAAATGTGTTTTTCTGAAGGAGCGTTGTTGTACAAGAGTCTTGAAATGTGTTTTTCTGAAGGACCGTTGTTGTACAAGAATCTTGAAATGAGTTTTTCTGAAGGACTGTTGTTGTACAAGAGTCTTGAAATGTGTTTCTGTGAAGGACTGTTGTTGTGCATGAGTTTTTAAATGTGTTTTTCTGAAGGACTGTTGTTGTACAAGAGTCTTGAAATGAGTTTTTCTGAAGGACTGTTTTTATACAAGAATCTTGAAATGAGTTTTTCTGTAGCAGTGTTGTAGTGCAAGAGTTTTGAAATGTGTTTCTGTAAAGGACTGTCGTTGTACATGAGTTTTTAAATGTGTTTCTCTGAAGGAGTGTTGTTGTACATGAGTTTTTAAATGCGTTTTCTGAAGGAGTGTTGTTGTACAAGAGTCTTGAAATGTGTTTTTCTGAAGGACCGTTGTTGAACAAGAATCTTGAAATGAGTTTTTCTGTAGCAGTGTTGTAGTGCAAGAGTTTTGAAATGTGTTTCTGTAAACAACTGTCGTTGTACATGAGTTTTGAAATGTGTTTTTCTGAAGGACTGTTGTTGTACAAGAGTCTTGAAATGAGTTTTTCTGATGGACTGTTTTTATACAAGAATCTTGAAATGAGTTTTTCTGTAGCAGTGTTGTAGTGCAAGAGTTTTGAAATGTGTTTCTGTAAAGGACTGTCGTTGTACATGAGTTTTTAAATGTGTTTCTCTGAAGGAGTGTTGTTGTACATGAGTTTTTAAATGCGTTTTCTGAAGGAGTGTTGTTGTACAAGAGTATTGAAATGTGTTTTTCTGAAGGAGCGTTGTTGTACAAGAGTCTTGAAATGTGTTTTTCTGAAGGACCGTTGTTGTACAAGAATCTTGAAATGAGTTTTTCTGTAGCAGTGTTGTAGTGCAAGAGTTTTGAAATGTGTTTCTGTAAACAACTGTCGTTGTACATGAGTTTTTAAATGTGTTTCTCTGAAGGAGTGTTGTTGTACATGAGTTTTTAAATGCGTTTTCTGAAGGAGTGTTGTTGTACAAGAATCTTGAAATGAGTTTTTCTGTAGCAGTGTTGTTGTACAAGAGTCTTGAAATGTGTTTTTCTGAAGGACCGTTGTTGTACAAGAATCTTGAAATGAGTTTTTCTGTAGCAGTGTTGTAGTGCAAGAGTTTTGAAATGTGTTTCTGTAAACAACTGTCGTTGTACAAGAGTCTTGAAATGTGTTTTTCTGAAGGACCGTTGTTGTACAAGAATCTTGAAATGAGTTTTTCTGAAGGACTGTTGTTGTACAAGAGTCTTGAAATGTGTTTCTGTGAAGGACTGTTGTTGTGCATGAGTTTTTAAATGTGTTTTTCTGAAGGACTGTTGTTGTACAAGAGTCTTGAAATGAGTTTTTCTGAAGGACTGTTGTTGTACAAGAGTCTTGAAATGTGTTTCTGTGAAGGACTGTTGTTGTACAAGAGTCTTGAAATGTGTTTTTCTGAAGGACCGTTGTTGTACAAGAATCTTGAAATGAGTTTTTCTGAAGGACTGTTGTTGTACAAGAGTCTTGAAATGTGTTTCTGTGAAGGACTGTTGTTGTGCATGAGTTTTTAAATGTGTTTTTCTGAAGGACCGTTGTTGTACAAGAGTCTTGAAATGTGTTTTTCTGAAGGACCGTTGTTGTACAAGAATCTTGAAATGAGTTTTTCTGAAGGACTGTTGTTGTACAAGAGTCTTGAAATGTGTTTCTGTGAAGGACTGTTGTTGTGCATGAGTTTTTAAATGTGTTTTTCTGAAGGACCGTTGTTGTACAAGACTCTTGAAATGTGTTTTTCTGAAGGACCGTTGTTGTACAAGAATCTTGAAATGAGTTTTTCTGTAGCAGTGTTGTAGTGCAAGAGTTTTGAAATGTGTTTCTGTAAAGGACTGTCGTTGTACATGAGTTTTTAAATGTGTTTCTCTGAAGGAGTGTTGTTGTACATGAGTTTTTAAATGCGTTTTCTGAAGGAGTGTTGTTGTACAAGAGTCTTGAAATGTGTTTTTCTGAAGGACCGTTGTTGTACAAGAATCTTGAAATGAGTTTTTCTGTAGCAGTGTTGTAGTGCAAGAGTTTTGAAATGTGTTTCTGTAAACAACTGTCGTTGTACTGTAAAGGACTGTCGTTGCACATGAGTTTTTAAATGTGTTTTTCTGAAGGAGCGTTGTTGTACTAGAGTCTTGAAATGTGTTTTTCTGAAGGACCGTTGTTGTACAAGAATCTTGAAATGAGTTTTTCTGAAGGACTGTTGTTGTACAAGAGTCTTGAAATGTGTTTCTGTGAAGGACTGTTGTTGTGCATGAGTTTTTAAATGTGTTTTTCTGAAGGACCGTTGTTGTACAAGAGTCTTGAAATGTGTTTTTCTGAAGGACCGTTGTAGTGCAAGAGTTTTGAAATGTGTTTCTGTAAACAACTGTCGTTGTACATGAGTTTTGAAATGCGTTTCTGTAAAGGACTGTCGTTGTACATGAGTTTTTAAATGCGTTTTTCTGAAGGAGTGTTGTTGTACAAGAATCTTGAACTGAGTTTTTCTGTAGCAGTGTTGTAGTGCAAGAGTTTTGAAATGTGTTTCTGTAAACAACTGTCGTTGTACATGAGTTTTGAAATGCGTTTCTGTAAAGGACTGTCGTTGCACATGAGTTTTTAAATGTGTTTTTCTGAAGGAGCGTTGTTGTACAAGAATCTTGAAATGTGTTTTTCTGAAGGACCGTTGTTGTACAAGAATCTTGAAATGAGTTTTTCTGAAGGACTGTTGTTGTACAAGAGTCTTGAAATGTGTTTCTGTGAAGGACTGTTGTTGTGCATGAGTTTTTAAATGTGTTTTTCTGAAGGACCGTTGTTGTACAAGAGTCTTGAAATGTGTTTTTCTGAAGGACCGTTGTTGTACAAGAATCTTGAAATGAGTTTTTCTGAAGGAGCGTTGTTGTACAAGAGTCTTGAAATGTGTTTCTGTGAAGGACTGTTGTTGTGCATGAGTTTTCAAATGTGTTTTTCTGAAGGACCGTTGTTGTACATGAGTTTTGAAATGCGTTTCTGTAAAGGACTGTCGTTGTACATGAGTTTTTAAATGTGTTTCTCTGAAGGAGTGTTGTTGTACATGAGTTTTTAAATGAGTTTTTCTGAAGGACTGTTGTTGTACAAGAGTCTTGAAATGTGTTTTTCTGAAGGACCGTTGTTGTACAAGAATCTTGAAATGAGTTTTTCTGAAGGACCGTTGTTGTACAAGAATCTTGAAATGAGTTTTTCTGTAGAAGTGTTGTAGTGCAAGAGTTTTGAAATGTGTTTCTGTAAACAACTGTCGTTGTACATGAGTTTTGAAATGCGTTTCTGTAAAGGACTGTCGTTGCACATGAGTTTTTAAATGTGTTTTTCTGAAGGAGCGTTGTTGTAAAAGAGTCTTGAAATGAGTTTTTCTGAAGGACTGTTTTTATACAAGATTCTTGAAATGAGTTTTTCTGTAGCAGTGTTGTAGTGCAAGAGTTTTGAAATGTGTTTCTGTAAAGGACTGTCGTTTCACATGAGTTTTTAAATGTGTTTCTCTGAAGGAGTGTTGTTGCACATGAGTTTTTAAATGTGTTTTTCTGAAGGAGCGTTGTTGTACAAGAGTTTGAAATGTGTTTTTCTGAAGGACCGTTGTTGTACAAGAATCTTGAAATGAGTTTTTCTGAAGGACTATTGTTGTACAAGAGTCTTGAAATGTGTTTCTGTGAAGGACTGTTGTTGTGCATGAGTTTTTAAATGTGTTTTTCTGAAGGACTGTTGTTGTACAAGAGTCTTGAAATGTGTTTTTCTGAAGGACTGTTGTTGTACAGGAGTCTTGAAATGTGTTTCTGTAAAGGACTGTCGTTGCACATGAGTTTTTAAATGTGTTTCTCTGAAGGAGTGTTGTTGTACATGAGTTTTTAAATGCGTTTTTCTGAAGGAGTGTTGTTGTACAAGAGTCTTGAAATGTGTTTTTCTGAAGGACCGTTGTTGTACAAGAATCTTGAAATGAGTTTTTCTGAAGGACCGTTGTTGTACAAGAATCTTGAAATGAGTTTTTCTGTAGCAGTGTTGTAGTGCAAGAGTTTAGAAATGTGTTTCTGTAAACAACTGTCGTTGTACATGAGTTTTGAAATGCGTTTCTGTAAAGGACTGTCGTTGCACATGAGTTTTTAAATGTGTTTTTCTGAAGGAGCGTTGTTGTACAAGAGTCTTGAAATGAGTTTTTCTGAAGGACTGTTTTTATACAAGAATCTTGAAATGAGTTTTTCTGTAGCAGTGTTGTAGTGCAAGAGTTTTGAAATGTTTCTCTGAAGGAGTGTTGTTGCACATGAGTTTTTAAATGTGTTTTTCTGAAGGAGCGTTGTTGTACAAGAGTCTTGAAATGTGTTTTTCTGAAGGACCGTTGTTGTACAAGAATCTTGAAATGAGTTTTTCTGAAGGACTGTTGTTGGACAAGAGTCTTGAAATGTGTTTCTGTGAAGGACTGTTGTTGTGCATGAGTTTTTAAATGTGTTTTTCTGAAGGACTGTTGTTGTACAAGAGTCTTGAAATGTGTTTTTCTGAAGGACTGTTTTTATACAAGAATCTTGAAATGAGTTTTTCTGTAGCAGTGTTGTAGTGCAAGAGTTTTGAAATGTGTTTCTGTAAAGGACTGTCGTTGTACATGAGTTTTTAAATGTGTTTCTCTGAAGGAGTGTTGTTGTACATGAGTTTTTAAATGCGTTTTCTGAAGGAGTGTTGTTGTACAAGAGTCTTGAAATGTGTTTTTCTGAAGGAGCGTTGTTGTACAAGAGTCTTGAAATGTGTTTTTCTGAAGGACCGTTGTTGTACAAGAATCTTGAAATGAGTTTTTCTGTAGCAGTGTTGTAGTGCAAGAGTTTTGAAATGTGTTTCTGTAAACAACTGTCGTTGTACATGAGTTTTGAAATGCGTTTCTGTAAAGGACTGTCGTTGTACATGAGTTTTTAAATGAGTTTTTCTGAAGGACCGTTGTTGTACAAGAATCTTGAAATGAGTTTTTCTGTAGCAGTGTTGTAGTGCAAGAGTTTTGAAATGTGTTTCTGTAAACAACTGTCGTTGTACATGAGTTTTGAAATGCGTTTCTGTAAAGGACTGTCGTTGCACATGAGTTTTTAAATGTGTTTTTCTGAAGGAGCGTTGTTGTAAAAGAGTCTTGAAATGAGTTTTTCTGAAGGACTGTTTTTATACAAGAATCTTGAAATGAGTTTTTCTGTAGCAGTGTTGTAGTGCAAGAGTTTTGAAATGTGTTTCTGTAAAGGACTGTCGTTTCACATGAGTTTTTAAATGTGTTTCTCTGAAGGAGTGTTGTTGCACATGAGTTTTTAAATGTGTTTTTCTGAAGGAGCGTTGTTGTACAAGACTCTTGAAATGTGTTTTTCTGAAGGACCGTTGTTGTACAAGAATCTTGAAATGAGTTTTTCTGAAGGACTGTTGTTGTACAAGAGTCTTGAAATGTGTTTCTGTGAAGGACTGTTGTTGTGCATGAGTTTTTAAATGTGTTTTTCTGAAGGACTGTTGTTGTACAAGAGTCTTGAAATGTGTTTTTCTGAAGGAGTGTTGTTGTACAGGAGTCTTGAAATGTGTTTCTGTAAAGGACTGTCGTTGCACATGAGTTTTTAAATGTGTTTCTCTGAAGGAGTGTTGTTGTACATGAGTTTTTAAATGCGTTTTTCTGAAGGAGTGTTGTTGTACAAGAGTCTTGAAATGTGTTTTTCTGAAGGACCGTTGTTGTACAAGAATCTTGAAATGAGTTTTTCTGAAGGACCGTTGTTGTACAAGAATCTTGAAATGAGTTTTTCTGTAGCAGTGTTGTAGTGCAAGAGTTTTGAAATGTGTTTCTGTAAACAACTGTCGTTGTACATGAGTTTTGAAATGCGTTTCTGTAAAGGACTGTCGTTGCACATGAGTTTTTAAATGTGTTTTTCTGAAGGAGCGTTGTTGTACAAGAGTCTTGAAATGAGTTTTTCTGAAGGACTGTTTTTATACAAGAATCTTGAAATGAGTTTTTCTGTAGCAGTGTTGTAGTGCAAGAGTTTTGAAATGTTTCTCTGAAGGAGTGTTGTTGCACATGAGTTTTTAAATGTGTTTTTCTGAAGGAGCGTTGTTGTACAAGAGTCTTGAAATGTGTTTTTCTGAAGGACCGTTGTTGTACAAGAATCTTGAAATGAGTTTTTCTGAAGGACTGTTGTTGTACAAGAGTCTTGAAATGTGTTTCTGTGAAGGACTGTTGTTGTGCATGAGTTTTTAAATGTGTTTTTCTGAAGGACTGTTGTTGTACAAGAGTCTTGAAATGAGTTTTTCTGAAGGACTGTTTTTATACAAGAATCTTGAAATGAGTTTTTCTGTAGCAGTGTTGTAGTGCAAGAGTTTTGAAATGTGTTTCTGTAAAGGACTGTCGTTGTACATGAGTTGTTAAATGTGTTTCTCTGAAGGAGTGTTGTTGTACATGAGTTTTTAAATACGTTTTCTGAAGGAGTGTTGTTGTACAAGAGTCTTGAAATGTGTTTTTCTGAAGGAGCGTTGTTGTGCAAGAGTCTTGAAATGTGTTTTTCTGAAGGACCGTTGTTGTACAAGAATCTTGAAATGAGTTTTTCTGTAGCAGTGTTGTAGTGCAAGAGTTTTGAAATGTGTTTCTGTAAACAACTGTCGTTGTACATGAGTTTTGAAATGCGTTTCTGTAAAGGACTGTCGTTGTACATGAGTTTTTAAATGCGTTTTTCTGAAGGAGTGTTGTTGTACAAGAATCTTGAAATGAGTTTTTCTGTAGCAGTGTTGTAGTGCAAGAGTTTTGAAATGTGTTTCTGTAAACAACTGTTGTTGTACATGAGTTTTGAAATGCGTTTCTGTAAAGGACTGTCGTTGCACATGAGTTTTTAAATGTGTTTCTCTGAAGGAGTGTTGTTGCACATGAGTTTTTAAATGTGTTTTTCTGAAGGAGCGTTGTTGTACAAGAGTCTTGAAATGAGTTTTTCTGAAGGACTGTTGTTGTACAGGAGTCTTGAAATGTGTTTCTGTGAAGGACTGTTGTTGTACATGAGTTTTTAAATGTGTTTCTCTGAAGCAGTGTTGTAGTGCAAGAGTTTTGAAATGTGTTTCTGTAAAGGACTGTCGTTGTACATGAGTTTTGAAATGCGTTTCTGTAAAGGACTGTCGTTGCACATGAGTTTTTAAATGTGTTTCTCTGAAGGAGTGTTGTTGCACATGAGTTTTTAAATGTGTTTTTCTGAAGAAGCGTTGTTGTACAAGAGTCTTGAAATGTGTTTTTCTGAAGGACCGTTGTTGTACAAGAATCTTGAAATGAGTTTTTCTGAAGGACTGTTGTTGTACAAGAGTCTTGAAATGTGTTTCTGTGAAGGACTGTTGTTGTGCATGAGTTTTTAAAAGTGTTTTTCTGAAGGACCGTTGTTGTACAAGAGTCTTGAAATGTGTTTTTCTGAAGGACCGTTGTAGTGCAAGAGTTTTGAAATGTGTTTCTGTAAACAACTTTCGTTGTACATGAGTTTTGAAATGCGTTTCTGTAAAGGACTGTCGTTGTACATGAGTTTTTAAATGTGTTTTTCTGAAGCAGCGTTGTTGTACAAGAGTCTTGAAATGTGTTTTTCTGAAGGACCGTTGTTGTACAAGAATCTTGAAATGAGTTTTTCTGAAGGACTGTTGTTGTACAAGAGTCTTGAAATGTGTTTCTGTGAAGGACTGTTGTTGTGCATGAGTTTTTAAATGTGTTTTTCTGAAGGACCGTTGTTGTACAAGAGTCTTGAAATGTGTTTTTCTGAAGGACCGTTGTAGTGCAAGAGTTTTGAAATGTGTTTCTGTAAACAACTGTCGTTGTACATGAGTTTTGAAATGCGTTTCTGTAAAGGACTGTCGTTGTACATGAGTTTTTAAATGTGTTTCTCTGAAGGAGTGTTGTTGTACATGAGTTTTTAAATGTGTTTTTCTGAAGGAGTGTTGTTGTACAAGAGTCTTGAAATGTGTTTTTCTGAAGGACCGTTGTTGTACAAGAATCTTGAAATGAGTTTTTCTGAAGGACCGTTGTTGTACAAGAATCTTGAAATGAGTTTTTCTGTAGCAGTGTTGTAGTGCAAGAGTTTTGAAATGTGTTTCTGTAAACAACTGTCGTTGTACATGAGTTTTGAAATGCGTTTCTGTAAAGGACTGTCGTTGCACATGAGTTTTTAAATGTGTTTTTCTGAAGGAGCGTTGTTGTACAAGAGTCTTGAAATGTGTTTTTCTGAAGGACCGTTGTTGTACAAGAGTCTTGAAATGTGTTTTTCTGAAGGACTGTTGTTGTACAAGAGTCTTGAAATGAGTTTTTCTGAAGGACTGTTTTTATACAAGAATCTTGAAATGTGTTTCTCTGAAGCAGTGTTGTAGTGCAAGAGTTTTGAAATGTGTTTCTGTAAAGGACTGTCGTTGTACATGAGTTTTGAAATGCGTTTCTGTAAAGGACTGTCGTTGCACATGAGTTTTTAAATGTGTTTCTCTGAAGGAGTGTTGTTGTACATGAGTTTTTAAATGCGTTTTTCTGAAGGAGTGTTGTTGTACAAGAGTCTTGAAATGTGTTTTTCTGAAGGACCGTTGTTGTACAAGAATCTTGAAATGAGTTTTTCTGAAGGACTGTTGTTGTACAAGAGTCTTGAAATGTGTTTCTGTGAAGGACTGTTGTTGTGCATGAGTTTTTAAATGTGTTTTTCTGAAGGACTGTTGTTGTACAAGAGTCTTGAAATGAGATTTTCTGAAGGACTGTTTTTATACAAGAATCTTGAAATGAGTTTTTCTGTAGCAGTGTTGTAGTGCAAGAGTTTTGAAATGTGTTTCTGTAAAGGACTGTCGTTGTACATGAGTTTTTAAATGTGTTTCTCTGAAGGAGTGTTGTTGTACATGAGTTTTTAAATGCGTTTTCTGAAGGAGTGTTGTTGTACAAGAGTCTTGAAATGTGTTTTTCTGAAGGAGCGTTGTTGTACAAGAGTCTTGAAATGTGTTTTTCTGAAGGACCGTTGTTGTACAAGAATCTTGAAATGAGTTTTCTGTAGCAGTGTTGTAGTGCAAGAGTTTTGAAATGTGTTTCTGTAAACAACTGTCGTTGTACATGAGTTTTGAAATGCGTTTCTGTAAAGGACTGTCGTTGTACATGAGTTTTTAAATGTGTTTTTCTGAAGGAGTGTTGTTGTACAAGAATCTTGAAATGAGTTTTTCTGTAGCAGTGTTGTAGTGCAAGAGTTTTGAAATGTGTTTCTGTAAACAACTGTTGTTGTACATGAGTTTTGAAATGCGTTTCTGTAAAGGACTGTCGTTGCACATGAGTTTTTAAATGTGTTTCTCTGAAGGAGTGTTGTTGCACATGAGTTTTTAAATGTGTTTTTCTGAAGGAGCGTTGTTGTACAAGAGTCTTGAAATGTGTTTTTCTGAAGGACCGTTGTTGTACAAGAATCTTGAAATGAGTTTTTCTGAAGGACTGTTGTTGTACAGGAGTCTTGAAATGTGTTTCTGTGAAGGACTGTTGTTGTGCATGAGTTTTTAAATGCGTTTCTGTAAAGGACTGTCGTTGTACATGAGTTTTTAAATGTGTTTTTCTGAAGGAGCGTTGTTGTACAAGAGTCTTGAAATGTGTTTTTCTGAAGGACCGTTGTTGTACAAGAATCTTGAAATGAGTTTTTCTGAAGAACTGTTGTTGTACAAGAGTCTTGAAATGTGTTTCTGTGAAGGACTGTTGTTGTGCATGAGTTTTTAAATGTGTTTTTCTGAAGGACCGTTGTTGTACAAGAGTCTTGAAATGTGTTTTTCTGAAGGACCGTTGTAGTGCAAGAGTTTTGAAATGTGTTTCTGTAAACAACTGTCGTTGTACATGAGTTTTGAAATGCGTTTCTGTAAAGGACTGTCGTTGTACATGAGTTTTTAAATGTGTTTCTCTGAAGGAGTGTTGTTGTACATGAGTTTTTAAATGCGTTTTTCTGAAGGAGTGTTGTTGTACAAGAGTCTTGAAATGTGTTTTTCTGAAGGACCGTTGTTGTACAAGAATCTTGAAATGAGTTTTTCTGAAGGACCGTTGTTGTACAAGGATCTTGAAATGAGTTTTTCTGTAGCAGTGTTGTAGTGCAAGAGTTTTGAAATGTGTTTCTGTAAACAACTGTCGTTGTACATGAGTTTTGAAATGCGTTTCTGTAAAGGACTGTCGTTGCACATGAGTTTTTAAATGTGTTTTTCTGAAGGAGCGTTGTTGTACAAGAGTCTTGAAATGTGTTTTTCTGAAGGACCGTTGTTGTACAAGAGTCTTGAAATGTGTTTTTCTGAAGGACTGTTGTTGTACAAGAGTCTTGAAATGAGTTTTTCTGAAGGACTGTTTTTATACAAGAATCTTGAAATGTGTTTCTCTGAAGCAGTGTTGTAGTGCAAGAGTTTTGAAATGTGTTTCTGTAAAGGACTGTCGTTGTACATGAGTTTTGAAATGCGTTTCTGTAAAGGACTGTCGTTGCACATGAGTTTTTAAATGTGTTTCTCTGAATTAGTGTTGTTGTACATGAGTTTTTAAATGCGTTTTCCTGAAGGAGTGTTGTTGTACAGGAGTCTTGAAATGTGTTTTTCTGAAGGACCGTTGTTGTACAAGAATCTTGAAATGAGTTTTTCTGAAGGACTGTTGTTGTACAAGAGTCTTGAAATGTGTTTCTGTGAAGGACTGTTGTTGTGCATGAGTTTTTAAATGTGTTTTTCTGAAGGACTGTTGTTGTACAAGAGTCTTGAAATGAGTTTTTCTGAAGGACTGTTTTTATACAAGAATCTTGAAATGAGTTTTTCTGTAGCAGTGTTTTCTGAATTAGTGTTGTTGTACAAGAGTCTTGAAATGTGTTTTTCTGAAGGAGCGTTGTTGTACAAGAGTCTTGAAATGTGTTTTTCTGAAGGACCGTTGTTGTACAAGAATCTTGAAATGAGTTTTTCTGTAGCAGTGTTGTAGTGCAAGAGTTTTGAAATGTGTTTCTGTAAACAACTGTTGTTGTACATGAGTTTTGAAATGCGTTTCTGTAAAGGACTGTCGTTGCACATGAGTTTTTAAATGTGTTTCTCTGAAGGAGTGTTGTTGCACATGAGTTTTTAAATGTGTTTTTCTGAAGGAGCGTTGTTGTACAAGAGTCTTGAAATGTGTTTTTCTGAAGGACCGTTGTTGTACAAGAATCTTGAAATGAGTTTTTCTGAAGGACTGTTGTTGTACAGGAGTCTTGAAATGTGTTTCTGTGAAGGACTGTTGTTGTGCATGAGTTTTTAAATGTGTTTCTCTGAAGCAGTGTTGTAGTGCAAGAGTTTTGAAATGTGTGTCTGTAAAGGACTGTCGTTGTACATGAGTTTTGAAATGCGTTTCTGTAAAGGACTGTCGTTGCACATGAGTTTTTAAATGTGTTTCTCTGAAGGAGTGTTGTTGCACATGAGTTTTTAAATGTGTTTTTCTGAAGGAGCGTTGTTGTACAAGAGTCTTGAAATGTGTTTTTCTGAAGGACCGTTGTTGTACAAGAATCTTGAAATGAGTTTTTCTGAAGGACTGTTGTTGTACAAGAGTCTTGAAATGTGTTTCTGTGAAGGACTGTTGTTGTGCATGAGTTTTTAAATGTGTTTTTCTGAAGGACCGTTGTTGTACAAGAGTCTTGAAATGTGTTTTTCTGAAGGACCGTTGTAGTGCAAGAGTTTTGAAATGTGTTTCTGTAAACAACTTTCGTTGTACATGAGTTTTGAAATGCGTTTCTGTAAAGGACTGCCGTTGTACATGAGTTTTTAAATGTGTTTTTCTGAAGGAGCGTTGTTGTACAAGAGTCTTGAAATGTGCTTTTCTGAAGGACTGTCGTTGCACATGAGTTTTTAAATGTGTTTTTCTGAAGGACCGTTGTTGTACAAGAATCTTGAAATGAGTTTTTCTGAAGGACCGTTGTTGTACAAGAATCTTGAAATGAGTTTTTCTGAAGGACTGTTGTTGTACAAGAGTCTTGAAATGAGTTTTTCTGAAGGACTGTTTTTATACAAGAATCTTGAAATGTGTTTCTCTGAAGCAGTGTTGTAGTGCAAGAGTTTTGAAATGTGTTTCTGTAAAGGACTGTCGTTGTACATGAGTTTTGAAATGCGTTTCTGTAAAGGACTGTCGTTGCACATGAGTTTTTAAATGTGTTTCTCTGAATTAGTGTTGTTGTACATGAGTTTTTAAATGCGTTTTCCTGAAGGAGTGTTGTTGTACAAGAGTCTTGAAATGTGTTTTTCTGAAGGACCGTTGTTGTACAAGAATCTTGAAATGAGTTTTTCTGAAGGACTGTTGTTGTACAAGAGTCTTGAAATGTGTTTCTGTGAAGGACTGTTGTTGTGCATGAGTTTTTAAATGTGTTTTTCTGAAGGACTGTTGTTGTACAAGAGTCTTGAAATGAGTTTTTCTGAAGGACTGTTTTTATACAAGAATCTTGAAATGAGTTTTTCTGTAGCAGTGTTTTCTGAAGGAGTGTTGTTGTACAAGAGTCTTGAAATGTGTTTTTCTGAAGGAGCGTTGTTGTACAAGAGTCTTGAAATGTGTTTTTCTGAAGGACCGTTGTTGTACAAGAATCTTGAAATGAGTTTTTCTGTAGCAGTGTTGTAGTGCAAGAGTTTTGAAATGTGTTTCTGTAAACAACTGTTGTTGTACATGAGTTTTGAAATGCGTTTCTGTAAAGAACTGTCGTTGCACATGAGTTTTTAAATGTGTTTCTCTGAAGGAGTGTTGTTGCACATGAGTTTTTAAATGTGTTTTTCTGAAGGAGCGTTGTTGTACAAGAGTCTTGAAATGTGTTTTTCTGAAGGACCGTTGTTGTACAAGAATCTTGAAATGAGTTTTTCTGAAGGACTGTTGTTGTACAGGAGTCTTGAAATGTGTTTCTGTGAAGGACTGTTGTTGTGCATGAGTTTTTAAATGTGTTTCTCTGAAACAGTGTTGTAGTGCAAGAGTTTTGAAATGTGTTTCTGTAAAGGACTGTCGTTGTACATGAGTTTTGAAATGCGTTTCTGTAAAGGACTGTCGTTGCACATGAGTTTTTAAATGTGTTTTTCTGAAGGAGCGTTGTTGTACAAGAGTCTTGAAATGTGTTTTTCTGGAGGACCGTTGTTGTACAAGAATCTTGAAATGAGTTTTTCTGTAGCAGTGTTGTAGTTCAAGAGTTTTGAAATGTGTTTCTGTAAACAACTGTTGTTGTACATGAGTTTTGAAATGCGTTTCTGTAAAGAACTGTCGTTGCACATGAGTTTTTAAATGTGTTTTTCTGAAGGAGTGTTGTTGTACAAGAGTCTTGAAATGAGTTTTTCTGAAGGACTGTTTTTATACAAGAATCTTGAAATGAGTTTTTCTGTAGCAGTGTTTTCTGAAG
The DNA here is from genome assembly GCA_905220385.1 of Xylota sylvarum. Classification (NCBI taxonomy): domain Eukaryota; kingdom Metazoa; phylum Arthropoda; class Insecta; order Diptera; family Syrphidae; genus Xylota; species Xylota sylvarum. Next base: position 999,583 of record CAJMZQ010000074.1, read on the forward strand.
GAGTGTTGTTGTACAAGAGTCTTGAAATGTGTTTTTCTGAAGGAGCGTTGTTGTACAAGAGTCTTGAAATGTGTTTTTCTGAAGGACCGTTGTTGTACAAGAATCTTGAAATGAGTTTTTCTGTAGCAGTGTTGTAGTGCAAGAGTTTTGAAATGTGTTTCTGTAAAGGACTGTCGTTGTACATGAGTTTTGAAATGCGTTTCTGTAAAGGACTGTCGTTGCACATGAGTTTTTAAATGTGTTTTTCTGAAGGAGTGTTGTTGTACAAGAGACTTGAAATGAGTTTTTCTGAAGGACTGTTTTTATACAAGAATCTTGAAATGAGTTTTTCTGTAGCAGTGTTTTCTGAAGGAGTGTTGTTGTACAAGAGTCTTGAAATGTGTTTTTCTGAAGGAGCGTTGTTGTACAAGAGTCTTGAAATGTGTTTTTCTGAAGGACCGTTGTTGTACAAGAATCTTGAAATGAGTTTTTCTGTAGCAGTGTTGTAGTGCAAGAGTTTTGAAATGTGTTTCTGTAAACAACTGTTGTTGTACATGAGTTTTGAAATGCGTTTCTGTAAAGAACTGTCGTTGCACATGAGTTTTTAAATGTGTTTCTCTGAAGGAGTGTTGTTGCACATGAGTTTTTAAATGTGTTTTTCTGAAGGAGCGTTGTTGTACAAGAGTCTTGAAATGTGTTTTTCTGAAGGACCGTTGTTGTACAAGAATCTTGAAATGAGTTTTTCTGAAGGACTGTTGTTGTACAGGAGTCTTGAAATGTGTTTCTGTGAAGGACTGTTGTTGTGCATGAGTTTTTAAATGTGTTTCTCTGAAGCAGTGTTGTAGTGCAAGAGTTTTGAAATGTGTTTCTGTAAAGGACTGTCGTTGTACATGAGTTTTGAAATGCGTTTCTGTAAAGGACTGTCGTTGCACATGAGTTTTTAAATGTGTTTTTCTGAAGGAGCGTTGTTGTACAAGAGTCTTGAAATGTGTTTTTCTGGAGGACCGTTGTTGTACAAGAGTCTTGAAATGTGTTTTTCTGAAGGAGCGTTGTTGTACAAGAGTCTTGAAATGTGTTTTTCTGAAGGACCGTTGTTGTACAAGAATCTTGAAATGAGTTTTTCTGTAGCAGTGTTGTAGTGCAAGAGTTTTGAAATGTGTTTCTGTAAACAACTGTTGTTGTACATGAGTTTTGAAATGCGTTTCTGTAAAGAACTGTCGTTGCACATGAGTTTTTAAATGTGTTTCTCTGAAGGAGTGTTGTTGCACATGAGTTTTTAAATGTGTTTTTCTGAAGGAGCGTTGTTGTACAAGAGTCTTGAAATGTGTTTTTCTGAAGGACCGTTGTTGTACAAGAATCTTGAAATGAGTTTTTCTGAAGGACTGTTGTTGTACAGGAGTCTTGAAATGTGTTTCTGTGAAGGACTGTTGTTGTGCATGAGTTTTTAAATGTGTTTCTCTGAAGCAGTGTTGTAGTGCAAGAGTTTTGAAATGTGTTTCTGTAAAGGACTGTCGTTGTACATGAGTTTTGAAATGCGTTTCTGTAAAGGACTGTCGTTGCACATGAGTTTTTAAATGTGTTTCTCTGAAGGAGTGTTGTTGTACATGAGTTTTTAAATGCGTTTTTCTGAAGGAGTGTTGTTGTACAAGAGTTTGAAATGTGTTTTTCTGAAGGACCGTTGTTGTACAAGATTCTTGAAATGTGTTTTTCTGGAGGACCGTTGTTGTACAAGAATCTTGAAATGAGTTTTTCTGTAGCAGTGTTGTAGTTCAAGAGTTTTGATATGTGTTTCTGTAAAGGACTGTCGTTTCACATGAGTTTTTAAATGTGTTTCTCTGAAGGAGTGTTGTTGCACATGAGTTTTTAAATGTGTTTTTCTGAAGGAGCGTTGTTGTACAAGAGTCTTGAAATGTGTTTTTCTGAAGGACCGTTGTTGTACAAGAATCTTGAAATGAGTTTTTCTGAAGGACTGTTGTTGTACAAGAGTCTTGAAATGTGTTTCTGTGAAGGACTGTTGTTGTGCATGAGTTTTTAAATGTGTTTTTCTGAAGGACTGTTGTTGTACAAGAGTCTTGAAATGAGTTTTTCTGAAGGACTGTTTTTATACAAGAATCTTGAAATGAGTTTTTCTGTAGCAGTGTTGTAGTGCAAGAGTTTTGAAATGTGTTTCTGTGAAGGACTGTTGTTGTGCATGAGTTTTTAAATGTGTTTTTCTGAAGGACCGTTGTTGTACAAGAGTCTTGAAATGTGTTTTTCTGAAGGACCGTTGTAGTGCAAGAGTTTTGAAATGTGTTTCTGTAAACAACTTTCGTTGTACATGAGTTTTGAAATGCGTTTCTGTAAAGGACTGTCGTTGCACATGAGTTTTTAAATGAGTTTTTCTGAAGGAGCGTTGTTGTACAAGAGTCTTGAAATGTGTTTTTCTGAAGGACCGTTGTTGTACAAGAATCTTGAAATGAGTTTTTCTGAAGGACAGTTGTTGTACAAGAGTCTTGAAATGTGTTTCTGTGAAGGACTGTTGTTGTGCATGAGTTTTTAAATGTGTTTTTCTGAAGGACTGTTGTTGTACAAGAGTCTTGAAATGAGTTTTTCTGAAGGACTGTTTTTATACAAGTATCTTGAAATGAGTTTTTCTGTAGCAGTGTTGTAGTGCAAGAGTTTTGAAATGTGTTTCTGTAAACAACTGTCGTTGTACATGAGTTTTTAAATGTGTTTCTCTGAAGGAGTGTTGTTGTACATGAGTTTTTAAATGCGTTTTCTGAAGGAGTGTTGTTGTACAAGAGTCTTGAAATGTGTTTTTCTGAAGGACCGTTGTTGTACAAGAGTCTTGAAATGTGTTTTTCTGAAGGACCGTTGTTGTACAAGAGTCTTGAAATGTGTTTCTGTGAAGGACTGTTGTTGTGCATGAGTTTTTAAATGTGTTTTTCTGAAGGACTGTTGTTGTACAAGGGTCTTGAAATGAGTTTTTCTGAAGGACTGTTGTTGTACAAGAGTCTTGAAATGTGTTTCTGTGAAGGACTGTTGTTGTGCATGAGTTTTTAAATGTGTTTTTCTGAAGGAGTGTTGTTGTACATGAGTTTTTAAATGCGTTTTCTGAAGGAGTGTTGTTGTACAAGAGTCTTGAAATGTGTTTTTCTGAAGGACCGTTGTTGTACAAGAGTCTTGAAATGTGTTTTTCTGAAGGACCGTTGTTGTACAAGAGTCTTGAAATGTGTTTTTCTGAAGGACCGTTGTTGTACAAGAGTCTTGAAATGTGTTTCTGTGAAGGACTGTTGTTGTGCATGAGTTTTTAAATGTGTTTTTCTGAAGGACTGTTGTTGTACAAGAGTCTTGAAATGAGTTTTTCTGAAGGACTGTTTTTATACAAGAATCTTGAAATGAGTTTTTCTGTAGCAGTGTTGTAGTGCAAGAGTTTTGAAATGTGTTTCTGTAAAGGACTGTCGTTGTACATGAGTTTTGAAATGTGTTTCTCTGAAGGAGTGTTGTTGTACAAGAGTCTTGAAATAAGTTTTTCTGAAGGACTGTTGTTGTACAAGAGTCTTGAAATGTGTTTCTGTGAAGGACTGTTGTTGTGCATGAGTTTTTAAATGTGTTTTTCTGAAGGACTGTTGTTGTACAAGAGTCTTGAAATGAGTTTTTCTGAAGGACTGTTTTTATACAAGAATCTTGAAATTAGTTTTTCTGTAGCAGTGTTGTAGTGCAAGAGTTTTGAAATGTGTTTCTGTAAACAACTGTCGTTGTACATGAGTTTTGAAATGCGTTTCTGTAAAGGACTGTCCTTGCACATGAGTTTTTAAATGTGTTTTTCTGAAGGAGCGTTGTTGTACAAGAGTCTTGAAATGTGTTTCTGTGAAGGACTGTTGTTGTGCATGAGTTTTTAAATGTGTTTTTCTGAAGGAGTGTTGTTGTACATGAGTTTTTAAATGCGTTTTCTGAAGGAGTGTTGTTGTACAAGAGTCTTGAAATGTGTTTTTCTGAAGGACTGTTGTTGTACAAGAGTCTTGAAATGTGTTTCTGTGAAGGACTGTTGTTGTGCATGAGTTTTTAAATGTGTTTTTCTGACGGACTGTTGTTGTACAAGAGTCTTGAAATGAGTTTTTCTGAAGGACTGTTTTTATACAAGAATCTTGAAATGAGTTTTTCTGTAGCAGTGTTGTAGTGCAAGAGTTTTGAAATGTGTTTCTGTAAAGGACTGTCGTTGTACATGAGTTTTTAAATGTGTTTCTCTGAAGGAGTGTTGTTGTACATGAGTTTTTAAATGCGTTTTCTGAAGGAGTGTTGTTGTACAAGAGTCTTGAAATGTGTTTTTCTGAAGGACCGTTGTTGTACAAGAGTCTTGAAATGTGTTTTTCTGAAGGACCGTTGTTGTACAAGAATCTTGAAATGAGTTTTTCTGAAGGACTGTTGTTGTACAAGAGTCTTGAAATGTGTTTCTGTAAAGGACTGTCGTTGCACATGAGTTTTTAAATGTGTTTCTCTGAAGGAGTGTTGTTGTACATGAGTTTTTAAATGCGTTTTTCTGAAGGAGTGTTGTTGTACAAGAGTCTTGAAATGTGTTTTTCTGAAGGACCGTTGTTGTACAAGAATCTTGAAATGAGTTTTTCTGAAGGACCGTTGTTGTACAAGAATCTTGAAATGAGTTTTTCTGTAGCAGTGTTGTAGTGCAAGAGTTTTGAAATGTGTTTCTGTAAAGGACTGTCGTTGTACATGAGTTTTTAAATGTGTTTCTCTGAAGGAGTGTTGTTGTACATGAGTTTTTAAATGCGTTTTCTGAAGGAGTGTTGTTGTACAAGAGTCTTGAAATGTGTTTTTCTGAAGGACCGTTGTTGTACAAGAGTCTTGAAATGTGTTTTTCTGAAGGACCGTTGTTGTACAAGAATCTTGAAATGAGTTTTTCTGAAGGACCGTTGTTGTACAAGAATCTTGAAATGAGTTTTTCTGTAGCAGTGTTGTAGTGCAAGAGTTTTGAAATGTGTTTCTGTAAAGGACTGTCGTTGTACATGAGTTTTTAAATGTGTTTCTCTGAAGGAGTGTTGTTGTACATGAGTTTTTAAATGCGTTTTCTGAAGGAGTGTTGTTGTACAAGAGTCTTGAAATGTGTTTTTCTGAAGGACCGTTATTGTACAAGAATCTTGAAATGAGTTTTTCTGTAGCAGTGTTGTAGTGCAAGAGTTTTGAAATGTGTTTCTGTAAACAACTGTCGTTGTACATGAGTTTTGAAATGCGTTTCTGTAAAGGACTGTCGTTGCACATGAGTTTTTAAATGTGTTTTTCTGAAGGAGCGTTGTTGTACAAGAGTCTTGAAATGTGTTTTTCTGAAGGACCGTTGTTGTACAAGAATCTTGAAATGAGTTTTTCTGAAGGACAGTTGTTGTACAAGAGTCTTGAAATGTGTTTCTGTGAAGGACTGTTGTTGTGCATGAGTTTTTAAATGTGTTTTTCTGAAGGACTGTTGTTGTACAAGAGTCTTGAAATGAGTTTTTCTGAAGGACTGTTTTTATACAAGAATCTTGAAATGAGTTTTTCTGTAGCAGTGTTGTAGTGCAAGAGTTTTGAAATGTGTTTCTGTAAACAACTGTCGTTGTACATGAGTTTTTAAATGTGTTTCTCTGAAGGAGTGTTGTTGTACATGAGTTTTTAAATGCGTTTTCTGAAGGAGTATTGTTGTACAAGAGTCTTGAAATGTGTTTTTCTGAAGGACCGTTGTTGTACAAGAGTCTTGAAATGTGTTTTTCTGAAGGACCGTTGTTGTACAAGAGTCTTGAAATGTGTTTCTGTGAAGGACTGTTGTTGTGCATGAGTTTTTAAATGTGTTTTTCTGAAGGACTGTTGTTGTACAAGGGTCTTGAAATGAGTTTTTCTGAAGGACTGTTGTTGTACAAGAGTCTTGAAATGTGTTTCTGTGAAGGACTGTTGTTGTGCATGAGTTTTTAAATGTGTTTTTCTGAAGGACTGTTGTTGTACAAGAGTCTTGAAATGAGTTTTTCTGAAGGACTGTTTTTATACAAGAATCTTGAAATGAGTTTTTCTGTAGCAGTGTTGTAGTGCAAGAGTTTTGAAATGTGTTTCTGTAAAGGACTGTCGTTGTACATGAGTTTTTAAATGTGTTTCTCTGAAGGAGTGTTGTTGTACAAGAGTCTTGAAATAAGTTTTTCTGAAGGACTGTTGTTGTACAAGGGTCTTGAAATGTGTTTCTGTGAAGGACTGTTGTTGTGCATGAGTTTTTAAATGTGTTTTTCTGAAGGACTGTTGTTGTACAAGAGTCTTGAAATGAGTTTTTCTGAAGGACTGTTTTTATACAAGAATCTTGAAATGAGTTTTTCTGTAGCAGTGTTGTAGTGCAAGAGTTTTGAAATGTGTTTCTGTAAAGGACTGTCGTTGTACATGAGTTTTTAAATGTGTTTCTCTGAAGGAGTGTTGTTGTACATGAGTTTTTAAATGCGTTTTCTGAAGGAGTGTTGTTGTACAAGAGTCTTGAAATGTGTTTTTCTGAAGGACCGTTGTTGTACAAGAGTCTTGAAATGTGTTTTTCTGAAGGACCGTTGTTGTACAAGAATCTTGAAATGAGTTTTTCTGTAGCAGTGTTGTAGTGCAAGAGTTTTGAAATGTATTTCTGTAAACAACTGTCGTTGTACATGAGTTTTGAAATGCGTTTCTGTAAAGGACTGTCGTTGCACATGAGTTTTTAAATGTGTTTTTCTGAAGGAGCGTTGTTGTACAAGAGTCTTGAAATGTGTTTTTCTGAAGGACCGTTGTTGTACAAGAATCTTGAAATGAGTTTTTCTGAAGGACTGTTGTTGTACAAGAGTCTTGAAATGTGTTTCTGTGAAGGACTGTTGTTGTGCATGAGTTTTTAAATGTGTTTTTCTGAAGGACTGTTGTTGTACAAGAGTCTTGAAATGAGTTTTTCTGAAGGACTGTTTTTATACAAGAATCTTGAAATGAGTTTTTCTGTAGCAGCGTTGTAGTGCAAGAGTTTCGAAATGTGTTTCTGTAAAGATTTCAAATCGATCCTGACCAAAATGAGTCGGTGGTGTGAAATAATTTTTGCTTTGGTGGAAAGTTTTTTTTTAGGGGTAGTCGTTCAACATTCTATCAGAACTACGAACCATGAAGTATGATTTCTCTGAAACCATTGTAGGTTTCAAATCGATCCTGACCCAAATGAGTCTGTGGTGTGAAATAGTTTTTGCTTTGGTGGATAGATTTTAGTTAGGGTTAGTCGTTCAACATTCTATCAGAACAACGAACTATGGATTCTGATTTCTCTGAAACCATGATAGATTTCAAATCGATCCTAACCAAAATGAGTCTGTGGTGTGAAATAATTTTTGTTGAGTGGATAGATTTTAGTTAGGAGTAGTCGTTCAACATTCTATCAGAATTACGAACCATGAAGTATGATTTCTCTGAAACCATGATATATTTCAAATCGATCCTGACCAAAATGAGTCCGTGGTGTGAAATAATTTTTGTTGAGTGGATAGATTTTAGTTAGGGGTAGTCGTTCAACATTCTATCAGAACTACGAACCATGAAGTGTGATTTCTCTGAAACCATGGTAGATTTCAAATCGATCCTGACCAAAATGAGTCCGTGGTGTGAAATAATTTTTATTGAGTGGATAGATTTTAGTTAGGAGTAGTCGTTCAGCATTCTATCAGAACTACGAACCATGGAGTATGATTTCTCTGAAACCATGGTAGATTTCAAATCGATCCTGACCAAAAAGAGTATGTGGTGTGAAATAATTTTTGTTGAGTGGATAGATTTTAGTTATCAGTAGTCGTTCAACATTCTATCAGAACAACGAACCATGGAGTATGATTTCTCTGAAACCATGGTAGATTTCAAATCGATCCTGACCAAAATGAGTCTGTGGTGTGAAATAATTTTTGTTGAGTGGATAGATTTTAGTTAGGAGTAGTCGTTCAACATTCTATCAGAACTACGAACCATGAAGTATGATTTCGCTAAAACCATGATATATTTCAAAACTATCCTGACCAAAATGAGTCTGTGGTGTGAAATAATTTTTGCTTCGGTGGATAGATTTTAGTTAGGGGTAGTCGTTCAACATTCTATCAGAACTACGAACCATGAAGTATGATTTCTCTGAAACCATGATAGATTTCAAATCGATCCTGACCCAAATGAGTCTGTGGTGTGAAATAGTTTTTGCTTTGGTGGATAGATTTTAGTTAGGGTAAGTCGTTCAACATTCTATCAGAACTACGAACCATGAAGTATGATTTCTCTGAAATCATGGTAGATTTCAAATTGATTCTGACCCAAACGAGTCTGTGGTGTGAGATAATTTTTGCTTCGGTGGATAGATTTTAGTTAGGGGTAGTCGTTCAAAATTCTATCAGAACTACGAACCATGGAGTATGATTTCTCAGAAACCATGATAGATTTCAAATCGATCCTGACCAAAATGAGTCTGTGGTGTGAAATAATTTTTGCTTCGGTAAATAGATTTTAGTTAGGAGTAGTCGTTCAACATTCTATCAGAACAACTAACCATGGAGTATGATTTCTGTGAAACCATGTGTTGAGTGGATAGATTTTAATTAGGAGTAGTCGTTTAACATTCTATCAGAACTACGAACCATGAAGTATGATTTCTCTGAAACCATGATATATTTCAAATCGATCCTGACCAAAATGAGTCTGTGGTGTGAAATAATTTTTGCTTCGGTGGATAGATTTTAGTTAGGGGTAGTCGTTCAACATTCTATCAGAACAACGAACCATGGAGTATGATTTCTCTGAAATCATGGTAGATTTCAAATCGATCCTGACCAAAATGAGTCTGTGGTGTGAAATAATTTTTGTTGAGTTGAGTCGTTCAACATTCTATCAGAACTACGAACCGTGAAGTATGATTTCTCTGAACCCATGATAGATTTCAAATCGATCCTGACCAAAATGAGTCTGTGGTGTGAAATAATTTTTGCTTCGGTGGATAGATTTTAGTTAGGGGTAGTCGTTCAACATTCTATCAGAACAACGAACCATGGAGTATGATTTCTCTGAAACCATGATAGATTTCAAATCGATCCTGACCAAAATGAGTCAGTGGTGAGAAATAATTTTTGTTGAGTGGATAGATTTTATTTCGGGGTAGTCGTTCAACATTCTGTCAGAACAGCGAACAATGGAGTATGATTTCTCTGAAACCATGATAGATTTCAAATCGATCCTGACCAAAATGAGTCTGTGGTGTGAAATAATTTTTGCTTCGGTGGATAGATTTTAGTTAGGGGTAGTCGTTCAACATTCTATCAGAACAACGAACCATGGAGTATGATTTCTCTGAAACCATGATATATTTCAAATCGATCCTGACCAAAATGAGTCAGTGGTGAGAAATAATTTTTGTTGAGTGGATAGATTTTATTTCGGGGTAGTCGTTCAACATTCTGTCAGAACAGCGAACAATGGAGTATGATTTCTCTGAAACCATGATAGATTTCAAATCGATCCTGACCAAAATGAGTCTGTGGTGTGAAATAATTTTTGTTGAGTTGAGTCGTTCAACATTCTATCAGAACTACGAACCGTGAAGTATGATTTCTCTGAACCCATGATAGATTTCAAATCGATCCTGACCAAAATGAGTGTGTGGTGTGAAATAATGTTTGTTTCGGTGGATAGATTTTAGTTAGGAGTAGTCGTTCAACATTCTATCAGAATTACGAACCATGAAGTATGATTTCTCTGAAACCATGATATATTTCAAATCGATCCTGACCAAAATGAGTCCGTGGTGTGAAATAATTTTTGTTGAGTATATAGATTTTAGTTAGGGGTAGTCGTTCAACATTCTATCAGAATTACGAACCATGAAGTATGATTTCTCTGAAACCATGATATATTTCAAATCGATCCTGACCAAAATGAGTGCGTGGTGTGAAATAATTTTTGTTGAGTGGATAGATTTTAGTTAGGGGTAGTCGTTCAACATTCTATCAGAACTACGAACCATGAAGTGTGATTTCTCTGAAACCATGGTAGATTTCAAATCGATCCTGACCAAAAAGAGTATGTGGTGTGAAATAATTTTTGTTGAGTGGATAGATTTTAGTTATCAGTAGTCGTTCAACATTCTATCAGAACAACGAACCATGGAGTATGATTTCTCTGAAACCATGGTAGATTTCAAATCGATCCTGACCAAAATGAGTCCGTGGTGTGAAATAATTTTTGTTGAGTATATAGATTTTAGTTAGGGGTAGTCGTTCAACATTCTATCAGAATTACGAACCATGAAGTATGATTTCTCTGAAACCATGATATATTTCAAATCGATCCTGACAAAAATGAGTCCGTGGTGTGAAATAATTTTTGTTGAGTGGATAGATTTTAGTTATTGTTAGTCGTTCAACATTCTATCAGAACTACGAACCATGAAGTATGATTTCTCTGAAACCATAATAGGTTTCAAATCGATCCTGACCTAAATGAGTCTGTGGTGTGAAATAATTTTTGTTGGATTTTAGTTAGGGGTAGTCGTTCAACATTCTATCAGAACAACGAACCATGGAGTATGATTTCTCTGAAATCATAATAGGTTTCAAATCGATCCTGACCTAAATGAGTCTGTGGTGTGAAATAATTTTTGTTGGATTTTAGTTAGGGGTAGTCGTTCAACATTCTATCAGAACAACGAACCATGGAGTATGATTTCTCTGAAAATATGATAGATTTCAAATCGATCTTGACCCAAATGAGTCTGTTATGTGAAATAATTTTTGTTGAGTGGATAGATTTTAGTTAGGGGTAGTCGTTCAACATTCTATCAGAACTACGAACCATGAAGTATGATTTCTCTGAAACCATGATAGATTTCAAATCGATCCTAACCAAAATGAGTCTGTGGTGTGAAATAATTTTTGTTGAGTGGATAGATATTAGTTAGGGGTAGTCGTTCAACCTTCTATCAGAACTACGAACCATTGAGTATGAGTTCTCTGAAACCATGGTGAATTTCAAATCGATCCTGACCAAAATGAGTCTGTGGTGTGAAATAATTTTTGTTGAGTGGATAGATTTTAGTTAGGGGTAGTCGTTCAACATTCTATCAGAACAACGAACTATGGAGTATGATTTCTCTGAAACCATGATAGATTTCAAATCGATCCTGACCAAAATGAGTCTGTGGTGTGAAATAATTTTTGCTTCGGTAAATAGATTTTAGTTAGGAGTAGTCGTTCAACATTCTATCAGAACAACTAACCATGGAGTATGATTTCTGTGAAACCATGTGTTGAGTGGATAGATTTTAATTAGGAGTAGTCGTTTAACATTCTATCAGAACTACGAACCATGAAGTATGATTTCTCTGAAACCATGATATATTTCAAATCGATCCTGACCAAAATGAGTCTGTGGTGTGAAATAATTTTTGCTTCGGTGGATAGATTTTAGTTAGGGGTAGTCGTTCAACATTCTATCAGAACAACGAACCATGGAGTATGATTTCTCTGAAATCATGGTAGATTTCAAATCGATCCTGACCAAAATGAGTCTGTGGTGTGAAATAATTTTTGTTGAGTTGAGTCGTTCAACATTCTATCAGAACTACGAACCGTGAAGTATGATTTCTCTGAACCCATGATAGATTTCAAATCGATCCTGACCAAAATGAGTCTGTGGTGTGAAATAATTTTTGCTTCGGTGGATAGATTTTAGTTAGGGGTAGTCGTTCAACATTCTATCAAAACTACGAACCATGGAGTATGATTTCTCTGAAACCATGATATATTTCAAATCGATCCTGACCAAAATGAGTCAGTGGTGAGAAATAATTTTTGTTGAGTGGATAGATTTTATTTCGGGGTAGTCGTTCAACATTCTGTCAGAACAGCGAACAATGGAGTATGATTTCTCTGAAACCATGATAGATTTCAAATCGATCCTGACCAAAATGAGTCTGTGGTGTGAAATAATTTTTGCTTCGGTGGATAGATTTTAGTTAGGGGTAGTCGTTCAACATTCTATCAGAACAACGAACCATGGAGTATGATTTCTCTGAAACCATGATATATTTCAAATCGATCCTGACCAAAATGAGTCAGTGGTGAGAAATAATTTTTGTTGAGTGGATAGATTTTATTTCGGGGTAGTCGTTCAACATTCTGTCAGAACAGCGAACAATGGAGTATGATTTCTCTGAAACCATGATAGATTTCAAATCGATCCTGACCAAAATGAGTCTGTGGTGTGAAATAATTTTTGTTGAGTTGAGTCGTTCAACATTCTATCAGAACTACGAACCGTGAAGTATGATTTCTCTGAACCCATGATAGATTTCAAATCGATCCTGACCAAAATGAGTGTGTGGTGTGAAATAATGTTTGTTTCGGTGGATAGATTTTAGTTAGGAGTAGTCGTTCAACATTCTATCAGAATTACGAACCATGAAGTATGATTTCTCTGAAACCATGATATATTTCAAATCGATCCTGACCAAAATGAGTCTGTGGTGTGAAATAATTTTTGTTGAGTGTATAGATTTTAGTTAGGGGTAGTCGTTCAACATTCTATCAGAATTACGAACCATGAAGTATGATTTCTCTGAAACCATGATATATTTCAAATCGATCCTGACCAAAATGAGTGCGTGGTGTGAAATAATTTTTGTTGAGTGGATAGATTTTAGTTAGGGGTAGTCGTTCAACATTCTATCAGAACTACGAACCATGAAGTGTGATTTCTCTGAAACCATGGTAGATTTCAAATCGATCCTGACCAAAAAGAGTATGTGGTGTGAAATAATTTTTGTTGAGTGGATAGATTTTAGTTATCAGTAGTCGTTCAACATTCTATCAGAACAACGAACCATGGAGTATGATTTCTCTGAAATCATGGTAGATTTCAAATCGATCCTGACCAAAATGAGTCTGTGGTGTGAAATAAGTTTTGTTGAGTGGATAGATTTTAGTTATTGTTAGTCGTTCAACATTCTATCAGAACTACGAACCATGAAGTATGATTTCTCTGAAACCATAATAGGTTTCAAATCGATCCTGACCTAAATGAGTCTGTGGTGTGAAATAATTTTTGTTGGATTTTAGTTAGGGGTAGTCGTTCAACATTCTATCAGAACAACGAACCATGGAGTATGATTTCTCTGAAAATATGATAGATTTCAAATCGATCTTGACCCAAATGAGTCTGTTATGTGAAATAATTTTTGTTGAGTGGATAGATTTTAGTTAGGGGTAGTCGTTCAACATTCTATCAGAACTACGAACCATGAAGTATGATTTCTCTGAAACCATGATAGATTTCAAATCGATCCTAACCAAAATGAGTCTGTGGTGTGAAATAATTTTTGTTGAGTGGATAGATATTAGTTAGGGGTAGTCGTTCAACCTTCTATCAGAACTACGAACCATTGAGTATGAGTTCTCTGAAACCATGGTGAATTTCAAATCGATCCTGACCAAAATGAGTCTGTGGTGTGAAATAATTTTTGTTGAGTGGATAGATTTTAGTTAGGGGTAGTCGTTCAACATTCTATCAGAACAACGAACTATGGAGTATGATTTCTCTGAAACCATGATAGATTTCAAATCGATCCTGACCAAAATGAGTCTGTGGTGTGAAATAATTTTTGCTTCGGTAAATAGATTTTAGTTAGGAGTAGTCGTTCAACATTCTATCAGAACAACTAACCATGGAGTATGATTTCTGTGAAACCATGTGTTGAGTGGATAGATTTTAATTAGGAGTAGTCGTTTAACATTCTATCAGAACTACGAACCATGAAGTATGATTTCTCTGAAACCATGATATATTTCAAATCGATCCTGACCAAAATGAGTCTGTGGTGTGAAATAATTTTTGCTTCGGTGGATAGATTTTAGTTAGGGGTAGTCGTTCAACATTCTATCAGAACAACGAACCATGGAGTATGATTTCTCTGAAATCATGGTAGATTTCAAATCGATCCTGACCAAAATGAGTCTGTGGTGTGAAATAATTTTTGTTGAGTTGAGTCGTTCAACATTCTATCAGAACTACGAACCGTGAAGTATGATTTCTCTGAACCCATGATAGATTTCAAATCGATCCTGACCAAAATGAGTCTGTGGTGTGAAATAATTTTTGCTTCGGTGGATAGATTTTAGTTAGGGGTAGTCGTTCAACATTCTATCAGAACAACGAACCATGGAGTATGATTTCTCTGAAACCATGATATATTTCAAATCGATCCTGACCAAAATGAGTCAGTGGTGAGAAATAATTTTTGTTGAGTGGATAGATTTTATTTCGGGGTAGTCGTTCAACATTCTGTCAGAACAGCGAACAATGGAGTATGATTTCTCTGAAACCATGATAGATTTCAAATCGATCCTGACCAAAATGAGTCTGTGGTGTGAAATAATTTTTGCTTCGGTGGATAGATTTTAGTTAGGGGTAGTCGTTCAACATTCTATCAGAACAACGAACCATGGAGTATGATTTCTCTGAAACCATGATATATTTCAAATCGATCCTGACCAAAATGAGTCAGTGGTGAGAAATAATTTTTGTTGAGTGGATAGATTTTATTTCGGGGTAGTCGTTCAACATTCTGTCAGAACAGCGAACAATGGAGTATGATTTCTCTGAAACCATGATAGATTTCAAATCGATCCTGACCAAAATGAGTCTGTGGTGTGAAATAATTTTTGTTGAGTTGAGTCGTTCAACATTCTATCAGAACTACGAACCGTGAAGTATGATTTCTCTGAACCCATGATAGATTTCAAATCGATCCTGACCAAAATGAGTGTGTGGTGTGAAATAATGTTTGTTTCGGTGGATAGATTTTAGTTAGGAGTAGTCGTTCAACATTCTATCAGAATTACGAACCATGAAGTATGATTTCTCTGAAACCATGATATATTTCAAATCGATCCTGACCAAAATGAGTCCGTGGTGTGAAATAATTTTTGTTGAGTATATAGATTTTAGTTAGGGGTAGTCGTTCAACATTCTATCAGAATTACGAACCATGAAGTATGATTTCTCTGAAACCATGATATATTTCAAATCGATCCTGACCAAAATGAGTGCGTGGTGTGAAATAATTTTTGTTGAGTGGATAGATTTTAGTTAGGGGTAGTCGTTCAACATTCTATCAGAACTACGAACCATGAAGTGTGATTTCTCTGAAACCATGGTAGATTTCAAATCGATCCTGACCAAAAAGAGTATGTGGTGTGAAATAATTTTTGTTGAGTGGATAGATTTTAGTTATCAGTAGTCGTTCAACATTCTATCAGAACAACGAACCATGGAGTATGATTTCTCTGAAACCATGGTAGATTTCAAATCGATCCTGACCAAAATGAGTCCGTGGTGTGAAATAATTTTTGTTGAGTATATAGATTTTAGTTAGGGGTAGTCGTTCAACATTCTATCAGAATTACGAACCATGAAGTATGATTTCTCTGAAACCATGATATATTTCAAATCGATCCTGACCAAAATGAGTCCGTGGTGTGAAATAATTTTTGTTGAGTGGATAGATTTTAGTTATTGTTAGTCGTTCAACATTCTATCAGAACTACGAACCATGAAGTATGATTTCTCTGAAACCATAATAGGTTTCAAATCGATCCTGACCTAAATGAGTCTGTGGTGTGAAATAATTTTTGTTGGATTTTAGTTAGGGGTAGTCGTTCAACATTCTATCAGAACAACGAACCATGGAGTATGATTTCTCTGAAATCATGGTAGATTTCAAATCGATCCTGACCAAAATGAGTCTGTGGTGTGAAATAAGTTTTGTTGAGTGGATAGATTTTAGTTATTGTTAGTCGTTCAACATTCTATCAGAACTACGAACCATGAAGTATGATTTCTCTGAAACCATAATAGGTTTCAAATCGATCCTGACCTAAATGAGTCTGTGGTGTGAAATAATTTTTGTTGGATTTTAGTTAGGGGTAGTCGTTCAACATTCTATCAGAACAACGAACCATGGAGTATGATTTCTCTGAAAATATGATAGATTTCAAATCGATCTTGACCCAAATGAGTCTGTTATGTGAAATAATTTTTGTTGAGTGGATAGATTTTAGTTAGGGGTAGTCGTTCAACATTCTATCAGAACTACGAACCATGAAGTATGATTTCTCTGAAACCATGATAGATTTCAAATCGATCCTAACCAAAATGAGTCTGTGGTGTGAAATAATTTTTGTTGAGTGGATAGATATTAGTTAGGGGTAGTCGTTCAACCTTCTATCAGAACTACGAACCATTGAGTATGAGTTCTCTGAAACCATGGTGAATTTCAAATCGATCCTGACCAAAATGAGTCTGTGGTGTGAAATAATTTTTGTTGAGTGGATAGATTTTAGTTAGGGGTAGTCGTTCAACATTCTATCAGAACAACGAACTATGGAGTATGATTTCTCTGAAACCATGATAGATTTCAAATCGATCTTGACCAAAATGAGTCTGTGGTGTGAAATAATTTTTGCTACGGTGGATAGATTTTAGTTAGGGGTAGTCGTTCAACATTCTATCAGAACAACGAACCATGGAGTATGATTTCTCTGAAACCATGGTAGATTTCAAATCGATCCTGACCAAAATGAGTCTGTGGTGTGAAATAAGTTTTGTTGAGTGGATAGATTTTAGTTATTGTTAGTCGTTCAACATTCTATCAGAACTACGAACCATGAAGTATGATTTCTCTGAAACCATAATAGGTTTCAAATCGATCCTGACCTAAATGAGTCTGTGGTGTGAAATAATTTTTGTTGGATTTTAGTTAGGGGTAGTCGTTCAACATTCTATCAGAACAACGAACCATGGAGTATGATTTCTCTGAAAATATGATAGATTTCAAATCGATCTTGACCCAAATGAGTCTGTTATGTGAAATAATTTTTGTTGAGTGGATAGATTTTAGTTAGGGGTAGTCGTTCAACATTCTATCAGAACTACGAACCATGAAGTATGATTTCTCTGAAACCATGATATATTTCAAATCGATCCTGACCAAAATGAGTCCGTGGTGTGAAATAATTTTTGTTGAGTGGATAGATTTTAGTTAGGAGTAGTCGTTCAACATTCTATCAGAACTACGAACCATGGAGTATGATTTCTCTGAAACCATGGTAGATTTCAAATCGATCCTGACCAAAAAGAGTATGTGGTGTGAAATAATTTTTGTTGAGTGGATAGATTTTAGTTATTGTTAGTCGTTCAACATTCTATCAGAACTACGAACCATGAAGTATGATTTCTCTGAAACCATAATAGGTTTCAAATCGATCCTGACCTAAATGAGTCTGTGGTGTGAAATAATTTTTGTTGGATTTTAGTTAGGGGTAGTCGTTCAACATTCTATCAGAACAACGAACCATGGAGTATGATTTCTCTGAAATCATGGTAGATTTCAAATCGATCCTGACCAAAATGAGCCTGTGGTGTGAAATAAGTTTTGTTGAGTGGATAGATTTTAGTTAGGGGTAGTCGTTCAACATTCTATCAGAACAACGAACTATGGAGTATGATTTCTCTGAAACCATGATAGATTTCAAATCGATCTTGACCAAAATGAGTCTGTGGTGTGAAATAATTTTTGTTGGATTTTAGTTAGGGGTAGTCGTTCAACATTCTATCAGAACAACGAACCATGGAGTATGATTTCTCTGAAAATATGATAGATTTCAAATCGATCTTGACCCAAATGAGTCTGTTATGTGAAATAATTTTTGTTGAGTGGATAGATTTTAGTTAGGGGTAGTCGTTCAACATTCTATCAGAACAACGAAACATGGAGTATGATTTCTCTGAAATCATGGTAGATTTCAAATCGATCCTGACCAAAATGAGTCTGTGGTGTGAAATAATTTTTGTTGAGTGGATAGATTTTAGTTAGGGGTAGTCGTTCAACATTCT
This sequence comes from Xylota sylvarum, assembly GCA_905220385.1. Taxonomy (NCBI): domain Eukaryota; kingdom Metazoa; phylum Arthropoda; class Insecta; order Diptera; family Syrphidae; genus Xylota; species Xylota sylvarum. Next base: position 1,017,478 of record CAJMZQ010000074.1, read on the forward strand.
ATCAGAACAACGAACTATGGAGTATGATTTCTCTGAAACCATGATAGATTTCAAATCGATCTTGACCAAAATGAGTCTGTGGTGTGAAATAATTTTTGCTACGGTGGATAGATTTTAGTTAGGGGTAGTCGTTCAACATTCTATCAGAACAACGAACCATGGAGTATGATTTCTCTGAAACCATGGTAGATTTCAAATCGATCCTGACCAAAATGAGTCTGTGGTGTGAAATAAGTTTTGTTGAGTGGATAGATTTTAGTTATTGTTAGTCGTTCAACATTCTATCAGAACTACGAACCATGAAGTATGATTTCTCTGAAACCATAATAGGTTTCAAATCGATCCTGACCTAAATGAGTCTGTGGTGTGAAATAATTTTTGTTGGATTTTAGTTAGGGGTAGTCGTTCAACATTCTATCAGAACAACGAACCATGGAGTATGATTTCTCTGAAAATATGATAGATTTCAAATCGATCTTGACCCAAATGAGTCTGTTATGTGAAATAATTTTTGTTGAGTGGATAGATTTTAGTTAGGGGTAGTCGTTCAACATTCTATCAGAACTACGAACCATGAAGTATGATTTCTCTGAAACCATGGTAGATTTCAAATCGATCCTGACCAAAATGAGTCTGTGGTGTGAAATAAGTTTTGTTGAGTGGATAGATTTTAGTTATTGTTAGTCGTTCAACATTCTATCAGAACTACGAACCATGAAGTATGATTTCTCTGAAACCATAATAGGTTTCAAATCGATCCTGACCTAAATGAGTCTGTGGTGTGAAATAATTTTTGTTGGATTTTAGTTAGGGGTAGTCGTTCAACATTCTATCAGAACAACGAACCATGGAGTATGATTTCTCTGAAAATATGATAGATTTCAAATCGATCTTGACCCAAATGAGTCTGTTATGTGAAATAATTTTTGTTGAGTGGATAGATTTTAGTTAGGGGTAGTCGTTCAACATTCTATCAGAACTACGAACCATGAAGTATGATTTCTCTGAAACCATGATATATTTCAAATCGATCCTGACCAAAATGAGTCCGTGGTGTGAAATAATTTTTGTTGAGTGGATAGATTTTAGTTAGGAGTAGTCGTTCAACATTCTATCAGAACTACGAACCATGGAGTATGATTTCTCTGAAACCATGGTAGATTTCAAATCGATCCTGACCAAAAAGAGTATGTGGTGTGAAATAATTTTTGTTGAGTGGATAGATTTTAGTTATTGTTAGTCGTTCAACATTCTATCAGAACTACGAACCATGAAGTATGATTTCTCTGAAACCATAATAGGTTTCAAATCGATCCTGACCTAAATGAGTCTGTGGTGTGAAATAATTTTTGTTGGATTTTAGTTAGGGGTCGTCGTTCAACATTCTATCAGAACAACGAACCATGGAGTATGATTTCTCTGAAATCATGGTAGATTTCAAATCGATCCTGACCAAAATGAGCCTGTGGTGTGAAATAAGTTTTGTTGAGTGGATAGATTTTAGTTAGGGGTAGTCGTTCAACATTCTATCAGAACAACGAACTATGGAGTATGATTTCTCTGAAACCATGATAGATTTCAAATCGATCTTGACCAAAATGAGTCTGTGGTGTGAAATAATTTTTGCTACGGTGGATAGATTTTAGTTAGGGGTAGTCGTTCAACATTCTATCAGAACAACGAACCATGGAGTATGATTTCTCTGAAATCATGGTAGATTTCAAATCGATCCTGACCAAAATGAGTCTGTGGTGTGAAATAATTTTTGTTGAGTGGATAGATTTTAGTTAGGGGTAGTCGTTCAACATTCTATCAGAACAACGAACTATGGAGTATGATTTCTCTGAAACCATGATAGATTTCAAATCGATCTTGACCAAAATGAGTCTGTGGTGTGAAATAATTTTTGCTACGGTGGATAGATTTTAGTTAGGGGTAGTCGTTCAACATTCTATCAGAACAACGAACCATGGAGTATGATTTCTCTGAAACCATGGTAGATTTCAAATCGATCCTGACCAAAATGAGTCTGTGGTGTGAAATAATTTTTGTTGAGTGGATAGATTTTAGTTATTGTTAGTCGTTCAACATTCTATCAGAACTACGAACCATGAAGTATGATTTCTCTGAAACCATAATAGGTTTCAAATCGATCCTGACCTAAATGAGTCTGTGGTGTGAAATAATTTTTGTTGGATTTTAGTTAGGGGTAGTCGTTCAACATTCTATCAGAACAACGAACCATGGAGTATGATTTCTCTGAAAATATGATAGATTTCAAATCGATCTTGACCCAAATGAGTCTGTTATGTGAAATAATTTTTGTTGAGTGGATAGATTTTAGTTAGGGGTAGTCGTTCAACATTCTATCAGAACTACGAACCATGAAGTATGATTTCTCTGAAACCATGATATATTTCAAATCGATCCTGACCAAAATGAGTCGGTGGTGTGAAATAATTTTTGTTGAGTGGATAGATTTTAGTTAGGAGTAGTCGTTCAACATTCTATCAGAACTACGAACCATGGAGTATGATTTCTCTGAAACCATGGTAGATTTCAAATCGATCCTGACCAAAAAGAGTATGTGGTGTGAAATAATTTTTGTTGAGTGGATAGATTTTAGTTATTGTTAGTCGTTCAACATTCTATCAGAACTACGAACCATGAAGTATGATTTCTCTGAAACCATAATAGGTTTCAAATCGATCCTGACCTAAATGAGTCTGTGGTGTGAAATAATTTTTGTTGGATTTTAGTTAGGGGTAGTCGTTCAACATTCTATCAGAACAACGAACCATGGAGTATGATTTCTCTGAAATCATGGTAGATTTCAAATCGATCCTGACCAAAATGAGTCTGTGGTGTGAAATAAGTTTTGTTGAGTGGATAGATTTTAGTTATTGTTAGTCGTTCAACATTCTATCAGAACTACGAACCATGAAGTATGATTTCACTGAAACCATAATAGGTTTCAAATCGATCCTGACCTAAATGAGTCTGTGGTGTGAAATAATTTTTGTTGGATTTTAGTTAGGGGTAGTCGTTCAACATTCTATCAGAACAACGAACCATGGAGTATGATTTCTCTGAAAATATGATAGATTTCAAATCGATCTTGACCCAAATGAGTCTGTTATGTGAAATAATTTTTGTTGAGTGGATAGATTTTAGTTAGGGGTAGTCGTTCAACATTCTATCAGAACTACGAACCATGAAGTATGATTTCTCTGAAACCATGATAGATTTCAAATCGATCCTAACCAAAATGAGTCTGTGGTGTGAAATAATTTTTGTTGAGTGGATAGATATTAGTTAGGGGTAGTCGTTCAACCTTCTATCAGAACTACGAACCATTGAGTATGAGTTCTCTGAAACCATGGTGAATTTCAAATCGATCCTGACCAAAATGAGTCTGTGGTGTGAAATAATTTTTGTTGAGTGGATAGATTTTAGTTAGGGGTAGTCGTTCAACATTCTATCAGAACAACGAACTATGGAGTATGATTTCTCTGAAACCATGATAGATTTCAAATCGATCTTGACCAAAATGAGTCTGTGGTGTGAAATAATTTTTGCTACGGTGGATAGATTTTAGTTAGGGGTAGTCGTTCAACATTCTATCAGAACAACGAACCATGGAGTATGATTTCTCTGAAACCATGGTAGATTTCAAATCGATCCTGACCAAAATGAGTCTGTGGTGTGAAATAATTTTTGTTGAGTGGATAGATTTTAGTTAGGAGTAGTCGTTCAACATTCTATCAGAACTACGAACCATGAAGTATGATTTCACTAAAACCATGATATATTTCAAAACTATCCTGACCAAAATGAGTCTGTGGTGTGAAATAATTTTTGCTTCGGTGGATAGATTTTAGTTAGGGGTAGTCGTTCAACATTTTATCAGAACTACGAACCATGAAGTATGATTTCTCTGAAACCATGATAGATTTCAAATCGATCCTGACCCAAATGAGTCTGTGGTGTGAAATAGTTTTTGCTTTGGTGGATAGATTTTAGTTAGGGTAAGTCGTTCAACATTCTATCAGAACTACGAACCATGAAGTATGATTTCTCTGAAATCATGGTAGATTTCAAATTGATTCTGACCCAAACGAGTCTGTGGTGTGAGATAATTTTTGCTTCGGTGGATAGATTTTAGTTAGGGGTAGTCGTTCAACATTCTATCAGAACAACGAACCATGGAGTATGATTTCTCTGAAACCATGTGTTGAGTGGATAGATTTTAGTTAGGAGTAGTCGTTTAACATTCTATCAGAACTACGAACCATGAAGTATGATTTCTCTGAAACCATGATATATTTCAAATCGATCCTGACCAAAATGAGTCTGTGGTGTGAAATAATTTTTGCTTCGGTGGATAGATTTTAGTTAGGGGTAGTCGTTCAACATTCTATCAAAACTACGAAAAATGAAGTATGATTTCTCTGAAACCATGATAGAATTCAAATCGATCCTGACCCAAATGAGTCTGTGGTATGAAATAGTTTTTGCTTCGGTGGATAGATTTTAGTTAGGGGTAGTCGTTCAACATTCTATCAGAACTACGAACTATGGAGTATGATTTCTCTGAAACCATGATAGATTTCAAATCGATCCTGACCAAAATGAGTATGTGGTGTGAAATAATTTTTGTTGAGTGGATAGATTTTATTTAGGGGTGGTCGCTCAACATTCTATCAGAAGAACGAACCATGGAGTATGATTTCTCTGAAACCATGGTAGATTTCAAATCGATCCTGACCTAAATGAGTCTGTGGTGTGAAATAAGTTTTGTTGAGTGGATAGATTTTAGGTAGGGGTAGTCGTTTAACATTCTATCAGAACTACGAACCATGAAGTATGATTTCTCTGAAACCGTGGTAGATTTCAAACTGATCCTGACCAAAATAAGTCTGTGGTGTGAAATAATTTTTGTTGAGTGGATAGATTTTAGTTAGGGGTAGTCGTTCAACATTCTATCAGAACTACGAACCATGAAGTATGATTTCTCTGAAACCATGATAGATTTCAAATCGGTCCTGACCAAAATGAGTCAGTGGTGAGAAATAATTTTTGTTGAGTGGATAGATTTTATTTCGGGGTAGTCGTTCAACATTCTGTCAGAACAGCGAACAATGGAGTATGATTTCTCTGAAACCATGATAGATTTCAAATCGATCCTGACCAAAATGAGTCTGTGGTGTGAAATAATTTTTGTTGAGTTGAGTCGTTCAACATTCTATCAGAACTACGAACCGTGAAGTATGATTTCTCTGAACCCATGATAGATTTCAAATCGATCCTGACCAAAATGAGTGTGTGGTGTGAAATAATTTTTGTTTCGGTGGATAGATTTTAGTTAGGGGTAGTCGTTCAACATTCTATCAGAACTACGAACTATGGAGTATGATTTCTCTAAAACCATGATAGATTTCAAATCGGTCCTGACCAAAATGAGTCTGTGGTGTGAAATAATTTTTGTTAAATGGATAGATTTTAGTTAGGGGTAGACGTTCAACATTCTATCAGAACAACGAACCATGAAGTATGATTTCTCTGAAACCATGGTAGATTTCAAATCGATCCTTACCCAACTGATTCTGTGGTGTGAAATAATTTATGTTGAGTGGATAGATTTTAGTTAGGGGTAGTCGTTCAACATTCTATCAGAACAACGAACCATGGAGTATGATTTCTCTGAAACCATGGTGGATTTCAAATCGATCCTGGCCAAAATCAGTCTGTGGTGTGAAATAATTTTTGTTGAGTGGATATATTTTAGTTAGGGGTAGTCGTTCAAAATTCTATGAGAACAACGAACCATGAAGTATGATTTCTCTGAAACCATGATAGATTTCAAATCGATCCTGACCAAAATGAGTCTGTGGTGTGAAATAATTTTTGTTGAGTGGATAGATTTTATTTCGGGGTAGTCGATCAACATTCTGTCAGAACAGCGAACAATGGAGTATGATTTCTCTGAAACCATGATAGATTTCAAATCGATCCTGACCAAAATGAGTCTGTGGTGTGAAATAATTTTTGTTGAGTGGATAGATTTTAGTTAGTTGTAGTCGTTCAACATTCTATCAGAACTACGAACCGTGAAGTATGATTTCTCTGAAACCATGATAGATTTCAAATCGATCCTGACCAAAATGAGTGTGTGGTGTGAAATAATTTTTGTTTCGGTGGATAGATTTTAGTTAGGGGTAGTCGTTCAACATTCTATCAGAACTACGAACCATGAAGTATGATTTCTCTGAAACCATAATAGGTTTCAAATCGATCCTGACCTAAATGAGTCTGTGGTGTGAAATAATTTTTGTTGGATTTTAGTTAGGGGTAGTCGTTCAACATTCTATCAGAACAACGAACCATGGAGTATGATTTCTCTGAAAATATGATAGATTTCAAATCGATCTTGACCCAAATGAGTCTGTTATGTGAAATAATTTTTGTTGAGTGGATAGATTTTAGTTAGGGGTAGTCGTTCAACATTCTATCAGAACTACGAACCATGAAGTATGATTTCTCTGAAACCATGATAGATTTCAAATCGATCCTAACCAAAATGAGTCTGTGGTGTGAAATAATTTTTGTTGAGTGGATAGATATTAGTTAGGGGTAGTCGTTCAACCTTCTATCAGAACTACGAACCATTGAGTATGAGTTCTCTGAAACCATGGTGAATTTCAAATCGATCCTGACCAAAATGAGTCTGTGGTGTGAAATAATTTTTGTTGAGTGGATAGATTTTAGTTAGGGGTAGTCGTTCAACATTCTATCAGAACAACGAACTATGGAGTATGATTTCTCTGAAACCATGATAGATTTCAAATCGATCTTGACCAAAATGAGTCTGTGGTGTGAAATAATTTTTGCTTCGGTGGATAGATTTTAGTTAGGGGTAGTCGTTCAACATTCTATCAGAACAACGAACCATGGAGTATGATTTCTCTGAAACCATGGTAGATTTCAAATCGATCCTGACCAAAATGAGTCTGTGGTGTGAAATAATTTTTGTTGAGTGGATAGATTTTAGTTAGGAGTAGTCGTTCAACATTCTATCAGAACTACGAACCATGAAGTATGATTTCACTAAAACCATGATATATTTCAAAACTATCCTGACCAAAATGAGTCTGTGGTGTGAAATAATTTTTGCTTCGGTGGATAGATTTTAGTTAGGGGTAGTCGTTCAACATTTTATCAGAACTACGAACCATGAAGTATGATTTCTCTGAAACCATGATAGATTTCAAATCGATCCTGACCCAAATGAGTCTGTGGTGTGAAATAGTTTTTGCTTTGGTGGATAGATTTTAGTTAGGGTAAGTCGTTCAACATTCTATCAGAACTACGAACCATGAAGTATGATTTCTCTGAAATCATGGTAGATTTCAAATTGATTCTGACCCAAACGAGTCTGTGGTGTGAGATAATTTTTGCTTCGGTGGATAGATTTTAGTTAGGGGTAGTCGTTCAACATTCTATCAGAACAACGAACCATGGAGTATGATTTCTCTGAAACCATGTGTTGAGTGGATAGATTTTAGTTAGGAGTAGTCGTTTAACATTCTATCAGAACTACGAACCATGAAGTATGATTTCTCTGAAACCATGATATATTTCAAATCGATCCTGACCAAAATGAGTCTGTGGTGTGAAATAATTTTTGCTTCGGTGGATAGATTTTAGTTAGGGGTAGTCGTTCAACATTCTATCAAAACTACGAAAAATGAAGTATGATTTCTCTGAAACCATGATAGAATTCAAATCGATCCTGACCCAAATGAGTCTGTGGTATGAAATAGTTTTTGCTTCGGTGGATAGATTTTAGTTAGGGGTAGTCGTTCAACATTCTATCAGAACAACGAACCATGGAGTATGATTTCTCTGTAATCATGGTAGATTTCAAATCGATCCTGACCAAAATGAGTCTGTGGTGTGAAATAATTTTTGTGTAGTGGATAGATTTTAGTTAGGGTTAGTCGTTCAACATTCTATCAGAACTACGAAACATGAAGTATGATTTCTCTGAAACCATGATAGGTTTCAAATCGATCCTGACCAAAATGAGTCTGTTGTGTGAAATAATTTTGATGAGTGGATAGATTTTTTTTCGGGGTAGTCGTTCAACATTCTGTCAGAACAGCGAAAAATGGAGTATGATTTCTCTGAAACCATGATAGATTTCAAATCGATCCTGACCAAAATGAGTCTGTGGTGTGAAATAATTTTTGTTGAGTGGATAGATTTTAGTTAGTTGTAGTCGTTCAACATTCTATCAGAACTACGAACCGTGAAGTATGATTTCTCTGAAACCATGATAGATTTCAAATCGATCCTGACCAAAATGAGTGTGTGGTGTGAATTAATTTTTGTTTCGGTGGATAGATTTTAGTTAGGGGTAGTCGTTCAACATTCTATCAGAACTACGAACTATGGAGTATGATTTCTCTGAAACCATGATAGATTTCAAATCGATCCTGACCAAAATGAGTATGTGGTGTGAAATAATTTTTGTTGAGTGGATAGATTTTATTTAGGGGTGGTCGCTCAACATTCTATCAGAAGAACGAACCATGGAGTATGATTTCTCTGAAACCATGGTAGATTTCAAATCGATCCTGACCTAAATGAGTCTGTGGTGTGAAATAAGTTTTGTTGAGTGGATAGATTTTAGGTAGGGGTAGTCGTTCAACATTCTATCAGAACTACGAACCATGAAGTATGATTTCTCTGAAACCGTGGTACATTTCAAACTGATCCTGACCAAAATAAGTCTGTGGTGTGAAATAATTTTTGTTGAGTGGATAGATTTTAGTTAGGGGTAGTCGTTCAACATTCTATCAGAACTACGAACCATGAAGTATGATTTCTCTGAAACCATGATAGATTTCAAATCGGTCCTGACCAAAATGAGTCAGTGGTGAGAAATAATTTTTGTTGAGTGGATAGATTTTATTTCGGGGTAGTCGTTCAACATTCTGTCAGAACAGCGAACAATGGAGTATGATTTCTCTGAAACCATGATAGATTTCAAATCGATCCTGACCAAAATGAGTCTGTGGTGTGAAATAATTTTTGTTGAGTTGAGTCGTTCAACATTCTATCAGAACTACGAACCGTGAAGTATGATTTCTCTGAACCCATGATAGATTTCAAATCGATCCTGACCAAAATGAGTGTGTGGTGTGAAATAATTTTTGTTTCGGTGGATAGATTTTAGTTAGGGGTAGTCGTTCAACATTCTATCAGAACTACGAACTATGGAGTATGATTTCTCTAAAACCATGATAGATTTCAAATCGGTCCTGACCAAAATGAGTCTGTGGTGTGAAATAATTTTTGTTAAATGGATAGATTTTAGTTAGGGGTAGACGTTCAACATTCTATCAGAACAACGAACCATGAAGTATGATTTCTCTGAAACCATGGTAGATTTCAAATCGATCCTTACCCAACTGATTCTGTGGTGTGAAATAATTTATGTTGAGTGGATAGATTTTAGTTAGGGGTAGTCGTTCAACATTCTATCAGAACAACGAACCATGGAGTATGATTTCTCTGAAACCATGGTGGATTTCAAATCGATCCTGGCCAAAATCAGTCTGTGGTGTGAAATAATTTTTGTTGAGTGGATATATTTTAGTTAGGGGTAGTCGTTCAAAATTCTATGAGAACAACGAACCATGAAGTATGATTTCTCTGAAACCATGATAGATTTCAAATCGATCCTGACCAAAATGAGTCTGTGGTGTGAAATAATTTTTGTTGAGTGGATAGATTTTATTTCGGGGTAGTCGATCAACATTCTGTCAGAACAGCGAACAATGGAGTATGATTTCTCTGAAACCATGATAGATTTCAAATTGATCCTGACCAAAATGAGTCTGTGGTGTGAAATAATTTTTGTTGAGTGGATAGATTTTAGTTAGTTGTAGTCGTTCAACATTCTATCAGAACTACGAACCGTGAAGTATGATTTCTCTGAAACCATGATAGATTTCAAATCGGTCCTGACCAAAATGAGTCAGTGGTGAGAAATAATTTTTGTTGAGTGGATAGATTTTAGTTAGGGGTAGTCGTTCAACATTCTATCAGAACTACGAACCATGAAGTATGATTTCTCTGAAACCATGATAGATTTCAAATCGATCCTGACCAAAATGAGCCTGTGGTGTGAAATAATTTTTGTTGAGTGGATAGATTTTATTTAGGGGTGGTCGCTCAACATTCTATCAGAAGACCGAATCATGAAGTATGATTTCTCTGAAACCATGGTAGATTTCAAATCGATCCTGACCTAAAGGAGTCTGTGGTGTGAAATAATTTTTGCTTCGGTAAATAGATTTTAGTTAGGAGTAGTCGTTCAACATTCTATCAGAACTACGAACCATGAAGTATGATTTCTCTGAAACCGTGGTAGATTTCAAATTGATCCTGACCAAAATAAGTCTGTGGTGTGAAATAATTTTTGTTGAGTGGATAGATTTTAGTTAGGGGTAGTCGTTCAACATTCTATCAGAACTACGAACCATGAAGTATGATTTCTCTGAAACCATGATAGATTTCAAATCGGTCCTGACCAAAATGAGTCAGTGGTGAGAAATAATTTTTGTTGAGTGGATAGATTTTAGTTAGGAGTAGTCGTTCAACATTCTATCAGAACTACGAACCATGAAGTATGATTTCTCTGAAATCATGGTAGATTTCAAATCGATCCTGACCCAAATAAGTCTGTGGTGTGAAATAATTTTTGTTGAGTGGATAGCTTTTAGTTAGGGTTAGTCGTTCAACATTCTATCAGAACTACGAACCATGAAGTATGATTTCTCTGAAATCATGGTAGATTTCAAATCGATCCTGACCCAAATAAGTCTGTGGTGTTAAATAATTTTTGTTGAGTGGATAGATTTTAGTTAGGGGTAGTCGTTCAACATTCTATCAGAACTACGAACCATGAAGTATGATTTCTCTGAAACCATGATAGATTTCAAATCGGTCCTGACCAAAATGAGTCAGTGGTGTGATATAATTTTTGTTGAGTGGATAGATTTTAGTTAGGAGTAGTCGTTCAACATTCTATCAGAACAACGAAACATGGAGTATGATTTCTCTGAAACCATGATAGATTTCAAATCGATCCTGACCAAAATGAATCTGTGGTGTGAAATAATTTTTGTTGAGTAAATAGCTTTTAGTTAGGGTTAGTCGTTCAACATTCTATCAGAACTACGAACCATGAAGTATGATTTCTCTGAAACCATGATAGATTTCAAATCGATCCTGACCCAAATGAGTCTGTGGTGTGAAATAATTTTTGATTCGGTGGATAGATTTTAGTTAGGGGTAGTCGCTCAACATTCTATCAGAACAACGAACCATGGAGTATGATTTCTCTGAAATCATGGTAGATTTCAAATCGATCCTGACCAAAATGAGTCTGTGGTGTGAAATAATTTTTGTTGAGTGGATAGATTTTAGTTAGGGTTAGTCGTTCAACATTCTATCAGAACTACTAACCATGAAGTATGATTTCTCTGAAACCATGATAGGTTTCAAATCGATCCTGACCCAAATGAGTCTGTGGTGTGAAATAATTTTTGTTGAGTGGATAGATTTTAGTTAGGGTTAGTCGTTCAACATTCTATCAGAACTACGAACCATGAAGTATGATTTCTCTGAAATCATGGTAGATTTCAAATCGATCCTGACCCAAACGAGTCTGTGGTGTGAAATAATGTTTGCTTCGGTGGATAGATTTTAGTTAGGGGCAGTCGTTCAAAATTCTATCAGAACAACGAACCATGAAGTATGATTTCTCTGAAACCATGATAGATTTCAAATCGATCCTGACCAAAATGAGTCTGTGGTGTGAAATAATTTTTTTGAGTGGATAGATTTTATTTCGGGGTAGTCGATCAACATTCTGTCAGAACAGTGAACAATGGAGTATGATTTCTCTGAAACCATGATAGATTTCAAATCGATCCTGACCAAAATGAGTCTGTGGTGTGAAATAATTTTTGTTGAGTGGATAGATTTTAGTTAGGGTTAGTCGTTCAACATTCTATCAGAACTACGAACCATGAAGTATGATTTCTCTGAAATCATGGTAGATTTCAAATCGATCCTGACCCAAACGAGTCTGTGGTGTGAAATACTGTTTGCTTCGGTGGATAGATTTTAGTTAGGGGCAGTCGTTCAAAATTCTATCAGAACAACGATCCATGGAGTATGATTTCTCTGAAACCATGATAGATTTCAAATCGATCCTGACCAAAATGAGTCTGTGGTGTGAAATAATTTTTGCTTCGGTGGATAGATTTTAGTTAGGAGTAGTCGTTCAACATTCTATCAGAACTACGAACCATGAAGTATGATTTCTCTGAAACCATGATAGATTTCAAATCCATCCTGACACAAATGAGTCTGTGGTGTGAAATAATTTTTGTTGAGTGGATAGATTTTAGTTAGGAGTAGTCGTTCAAAATTCTATCAGAACCACGAACCATGAAGTATGATTTCTCTGAAACCATGATATATTTCAAATCGATCCTGACCAAAATGAGTCTATGGTGTGAAATAAATTTTGCTTCGGTGGATAGATTTTAGTTAGGGGTAGTCGTTCAACATTCTATCAGAACTACGAACCATGAAGTGTGATTTCTCTGAAACCATGGTAGATTTCAAATCGATCCTGACCAAAATGAGTCGGTGGTGTGAAATAATTTTTGTTGAGTGGATAGAGTTTAGTTAGGAGTAGTCGTTCAACATTCTATCAGAACAACGAACCTTGGAGTATGATTTCTCTGAAACCATGGTAGATTTCAAATCGATCCTGACCAAAATGAGTCTGTGGTGTGAAATAATTTTTGTTGAGTGGATAGATTTTAGTTAGGAGTAGTCGTTCAACATTCTATCAGAACTACGAACCATGAAGTATGATTTCACTAAAACCATGATATATTTCAAATCTATCCTGACCAAAATGAGTCTGTGGTGTGAAATAATTTTTGTTGAGTGGATAGATTTTAGTTAGGGGTAGTCGTTCAACATTCTATCAGAACTACGAACCATGAAGTATGATTTCTCTGAAGCCATGATAGATTTCAAATCGATCCTGACCCAAATGAGTCTGTGGTGTGAAATAATTTTTGCTTTGGTGGATAGAATTTAGTTAGGGTTAGTCGTTCAACATTCTATCAGAACTACGAACCATGAAGTATGATTTCTCTGAAATCATGGTAGATTTCAAATTGATGCTGACCCAAACGAGTCTGTGGTGTGAGATAATTTTTGCTTCGGTAGATAGATTTTAGTTAGGGGTAGTCGTTCAAAATTCTATCAGAACAACGAACCATGGAGTATGATTTCTTTGAAACCATGATAGATTTCAAATCGATCCTGACCAAAATGAGTCTGTGGTGTGAAATAATTTTTGTTGAGTGGATAGATTTTAGTTATCAGTAGTCGTTCAACATTCTGTCAGAACAACGAACCATGGAGTATGATTTCTCTGATACCATGATATATTTCAAATCGATCCTGACCAAAATGAGTCTGTGGTGTGAAATAATTTTTGCTTCGGTGGATAGATTTTAGTTAGGGGTAGTCGTTCAACATTCTATCAGAACAACGAACCATGGAGTATGATTTCTCTGAAATCATGGTAGATTTCAAATCGATCCTGACCAAAATGAGTCGGTGGTATGAAATAATTTTTGTGGAGTGGATAGATTTTAGTTAAGGTTAGTCATTCAACATTCTATCAGAACTACGAAAAATGAAGTATGATTTCACTAAAACCATGATATATTTCAAAACTATCCTGATCAAAATGAGTCTGTGGTGTGAAATAATTTTTGTTGAGTGGATAGATGTTAGTTAGGGGTAGTCGTTCAACATATGATTTCTCTGAAACCATGATAGATTTCAAATCGATCCTGACCAAAATGAGTCTGTGGTGTGAAATAATTTTTGTTGAGTGGATAGATTTTAGTTAGGGGTAGTCGTTCAACATTCTATCAGAACTACGAACCATGAAGTATGATTTCACTAAAACCATGATATATTTCAAATCTATCCTGACCAAAATGAGTCTGTGGTGTGAAATAATTTTTGTTGAGTGGATAGATTTTAGTTAGGAGTAGTCGTTCAACATTCAATCAGAACTACGAACCACGAAGTATGACTTCTCTGAAACCATGATAGATTTCAAATCGATCCTGACCAAAATGAGTCTGTGGTGTGAAATAATTTTTGTTGAGTGGATAGATTTTAGTTAGGGGTAGCCGTTCAACATTCAATCAGAACTACGAACCACGAAGTATGACTTCTCTGAAACCATGATAGATTTCAAATCGATCCTGACCGAAGTGGGTCTGTGGTGTGAAATAATTTTTGTTGAGTGGATAGATGTTAGTTAGGGGTAGTCGTTCAACATTCTATCAGAACAACGAACCATGAAGTATGATTTCTCTGAAACCATATTAGATTTCAAATCGATCCTTACCCAACTGATTCTGTGGTGTGAAATAATTTATGTTGAGTGGATAGATTTTAGTTAGGGGTAGTCGTTCAACATTCTATCAGAACAACGAACCATGGAGTATGATTTCTCTGAAACCATGCTGGATTTCAAATCGATCCTGACCAAAATCAGTCTGTGGTGTGAAATAATTTTTGTTGAGTGGATAGATTTTAGTTAGGGGTAGTCGTTCAACATTCTATCAGAACAACGAACCATGAAGTATGATTTCTCTGAAACCATGATAGATATCAAATCGATCCTGACCAAAATGAGTCTGTGGTGTGAAATAATTTTTGTTGAGTGGATAGATTTTAGTTAGGGGTAGTCGTTCAACATTCTATCAGAACTACGAACTATGGATTATGATTTCTCTGAAACCATGATAGATTTCAAATCGATCCTGACCAAAATGAGTCTGTGGTGTGAAATAATTTTTGTTGAGTGGATAGATTTTAGTTAGGGGTAGTCTATCAACATTCTATCAGAACTACGAACTATGGATTATGATTTCTCTGAAACCATGATAGATTTCAAATCGATCCTGACGAAAATGATTCTGTGGTGTGAAATAATTTTTGTTGAGTGGATAGATTTTAGTTAGGGGTAGTCGTTCAACATTCTATCAGAACTACGAACCGTGAAGTATGATTTCTCTGAAACCATGATAGATTTCAAATCGATCCTGAAAAAAATGAGTCTCAGAACAAAGAACCATGGAGTATGATTTCTCTGAAACCATGGTAGATTTCAAATTGATCCTGACCAAACTAAGTCTGTGGTGTGAAATAATTTTTGTTGAGTGGATAGATGTTAGTTAGGGGTAGTCGTTCAACATTCTATCAGAACTACGAAACATGAAGTATGATTTCTCTGAAATCATGGTAGATTTCAAATCGATCCTGACTCAAATAAGTCTGTGGTGTTAAATAATTTTTGTTGAGTGGATAGATTTTAGTTAGGGGTAGTCGTTCAACATTCTATCAGAACTACGAACCATGAAGTATGATTTCTCTGAAACCATGGTATATTTCAAATCGATCCTTACCCAACTGATTCTGTGGTGTGAAATAATTTTTGTTGAGTGGATAGATTTTAGTTAGGGGTAGTCGTTCAACATTCTATCCGAACAATGAACCATGGAGTATGATTTCTCTGAAACCACTTTATATTTCAAATCGATCCTGCCCAAAATGAGTCTGTGGTGTGAAATAATTTTTGCTTCAGTGGATAGATTTTAGTTAGGGTTAGTCGTTCAACATTCTATCAGAACTACGAACCACGAAGTATGATTTCTCTGAAATCATGGTAGATTTCAAATCGATCCTGACCCAAACGAGTCCGTGGTGTGAATTAATTTTTGCTTCGGTGGATAGATTTTAGTTAATGGTAGTCGTTCACCATTCTATCAGAACTACGAAATATGAAGTATGATTTCTCTGAAACCATGATAGATTTCAAATCGATCCTGACCAAAATGAGTCTGTTGTGTGAAGTAATTTTTGCTTCGGTGGATAGATTTTAGTTAAGGGTAGTCGCTCAACATTCTATCAGAACTACGAAACATGAAGTATGATTTCTCTGAAACCATGATAGATTTCAAATCGATCCTGACCCAAATGAGTCTGTGGTGTGAAATAATTTTTGCTTCGGTGGATAGATTTTAGTTAGGGTTAGTCGTTCAACATTCTATCAGAACTACGAACCATGAAGTATGATTTCTCTGAAATCATGGTAGATTTCAAATCGATCCTGACCCAAACGAGTCCGTGGTATGAATTAATTTTTGCTTCGGTGGATAAATTTTAGTTAATGGTAGTCGTTCACCATTCTATCAGAACTACGAAATATGAAGTATGATTTCTCTGAAACCATGATAGATTTCAAATCGATCCTGACCAAAATGAGTCTGTTGTGTGAAGTAATTTTTGCTTCGGTGGATAGATTTTAGTTAAGGGTAGTCGCTCAACATTCTATCAGAACTACGAACCATGAAGTATGATTTCTCTGAAACCATGATAGATTTCAAATCGATCCTGACCAAAATGAGTCTGTGGTGTGAAATAATTTTTGCTTCGGTGGATAGATTTTAGTTAAGGGTAGTCGCTCAACATTCTATCCGAACAACGAACCATGGAGTATGATTTCTCTGAAATCATATTAGATTTCAAATCGATCCTGACCAAAATGAGTCTGTGGTGTGAAATAATTTTTGCTTCGGTGGATAGATTTTAGTTATTGTTAGTCGTTCAACATTCTATCAGAACTACTAACCATGAAGTATGATTTCTCTGAAACCATGATAGGTTTCAAATCGATTATGACCCAAATGATTCTGTGTTGTGAAATAATTTTTGCTTCGGTGGATAGATTTTAGTTAGGGTTAGTCTTTCAACATTCTATCAGAACTACGAACCATGAAGTATGATTTCTCTGAAATCATGGTAGATTTCAAATCGATCCTGACCCAAACGAGTCTGTGGTGTGAAATAATTTTTGCTTCGGTAGATAGATTTTAGTTAGGGGTAGTCGTTCAACATTCTATCAGAACTACGAACCATGAAGTATGATTTCTCTGAAACCATGGTAGATTTCAAATCGATCCTGACCCAAATGATTCTGTGGTGTGAAATAATTTTTGCTTCGGTGGATAGATTTTAGTTAGGGTTAGTCGCTCAACATTCTATCAGAACTACGAACCATGAAGTATGATTTCTCTGAAATCATTTTAGATTTCAAATCGATCCTGACCCAAACGAGTCTGTGGTGTGAAATAATTTTTGCTTCGGTGGATAGATTTTAGTTAGGGGTAGTCGTTCACCAGAACTACGAACCTTGAGGTATGATTTCTCTGAAACCATGATAGATTTCAAATCGATCCTGACCCAAACGAGTCTGTGGTGTGAAATAATTTTTGTTGAGTGGATAGATTTTAGTTAGGGTTAGTCGTTCAACATTCTATCAGAACTACGAACCATGAAGTATGATTTCTCTGAAATCATTTTAGATTTCAAATCGATCCTGACCCAAACGAGTCTGTGGTGTGAAATAATTTTTGCTTCGGTGGATAGATTTTAGTTAGGGGTAGTCGTTCAACATTCTATCAGAACAACGAACCATGGAGTATGATTTCTCTGAAACCATGATAGATTTCAAATCGATCCTGACCCAAATGAGTCTGTGGTGTGAAATAATTTTTGTTGAGTGGATAGATTTTAGTTAGGGGTAGTCGTTCAACATTCTATCAGAACTACGAACCATGAAGTATGATTTCTCTGAAATCATTTTAGATTTCAAATCGATCCTTACCCAAACGAGTCTGTGGTGTGAAATAATTTTTGCTTCGGTGGATAGATTTTAGTTAGGGGTAGTCGTTCACCAGAACTACGAACCTTGAGGTATGATTTCTCTGAAACCATGATAGATTTCAAATCGATCCTGACCCAAACGAGTCTGTGGTGTGAAATAATTTTTGTTGAGTGGATAGATTTTAGTTAGGGGTAGTCGTTCAACATTGTATCAGAACAACGAACCATGGAGTATGATTTCTCTGAAACCATGATGGATTTCAAATCGATCCTGACCAAAATGAGTCTGTGGTGTGAAATAATTTTTGCTACGGTGGATAGATTTTAGTTAGGGGTAGTCGTTCAACATTCTATCAGAACAACGAACCATGGAGTATGATTTCTCTGAAACCATGGTAGATTTCAAATCGATCCTGACCCAAAAAATTCTGTGGTGTGAAATAATTTTTGTTGAGTGGATAGATTTTAGTTAGGGATAGTCGTTCAACATTCTATCAGAACAACGAACCATGGAGTATGATTTCTCTGAAACCATGATATATTTCAAATCGATCTTGACCAAAATGAGTCTGTGGTGTGAAATAATTTTTGCTTCGGTGGATAGATTTTAGTTAGGGGTAGCCGTTCAACATTCTATCAGAACAACGAACCATGGAGTATGATTTCTCTGAAACCATGATGGATTTCAAATCGATCCTGACCAAAATGATTCTGTGGTGTGAAATAATTTTTGCTACGGTGGATAGATTTTAGTTAGGGGTAGTCGTTCAACATTCTATCAGAACAACGAATCATGGAGTATGATTTCTCTGAAATCATGGTAGATTTCAAATCGATCCTGACCAAAATGAGTCTGTGGTGTGAAATAAGTTTTGTTGAGTGGATAGATTTTAGTTATTGTTAGTCGTTCAACATTCTATCAGAACTACGAACCATGAAGTATGATTTCTCTGAAACCATAATAGGTTTCAAATCGATCCTGACCTAAATGAGTCTGTGGTGTGAAATAATTTTTGTTGGATTTTAGTTAGGGGTAGTCGTTCAACATTCTATCAGAACAACGAACCATGGAGTATGATTTCTCTGAAAATATGATAGATTTCAAATCGATCTTGACCCAAATGAGTCTGTTATGTGAAATAATTTTTGTTGAGTGGATAGATTTTAGTTAGGGTTAGTCGTTCAACATTCTATCAGAACTACGAACCATGAAGTATGATTTCTCTGAAATCATTTTAGATTTCAAATCGATCCTTACCCAAACGAGTCTGTGGTGTGAAATAATTTTTGCTTCGGTGGATAGATTTTAGTTAGGGGTAGTCGTTCACCAGAACTACGAACCTTGAGGTATGATTTCTCTGAAACCATGATAGATTTCAAATCGATCCTGACCCAAACGAGTCTGTGGTGTGAAATAATTTTTGTTGAGTGGATAGATTTTAGTTAGGGGTAGTCGTTCAACATTGTATCAGAACAACGAACCATGGAGTATGATTTCTCTGAAACCATGATGGATTTCAAATCGATCCTGACCAAAATGAGTCTGTGGTGTGAAATAATTTTTGCTTCGGTGGATAGATTTTAGTTAGGGTTAGTCTTTCAACATTCTATCAGAACTACGAACCATGAAGTATGATTTCTCTGAAATCATGGTAGATTTCAAATCGATCCTGACCCAAACGAGTCTGTGGTGTGAAATAATTTTTGCTTCGGTAGATAGATTTTAGTTAGGGGTAGTCGTTCAACATTCTATCAGAACTACGAACCATGAAGTATGATTTCTCTGAAACCATGGTGGATTTCAAATCGATCCTGACCCAAATGATTCTGTGGTGTGAAATAATTTTTGCTTCGGTGGATAGATTTTAGTTAGGGTTAGTCGTTCAACATTCTATCAGAACTACGAACCATGAAGTATGATTTCTCTGAAATCATTTTAGATTTCAAATCGATCCTGACCCAAACGAGTCTGTGGTGTGAAATAATTTTTGCTTCGGTGGATAGATTTTAGTTAGGGGTAGTCGTTCACCAGAACTACGAACCTTGAGGTATGATTTCTCTGAAACCATGATAGATTTCAAATCGATCCTGACCCAAACGAGTCTGTGGTGTGAAATAATTTTTGTTGAGTGGATAGATTTTAGTTAGGGGTAGTCGTTCAACATTGTATCAGAACAACGAACCATGGAGTATGATTTCTCTGAAACCATGATGGATTTCAAATCGATCCTGACCAAAATGAGTCTGTGGTGTGAAATAATTTTTGCTACGGTGGATAGATTTTAGTTAGGGGTAGTCGTTCAACATTCTATCAGAACAACGAACCATGGAGTATGATTTCTCTGAAACCATGGTAGATTTCAAATCGATCCTGACCCAAAAAATTCTGTGGTGTGAAATAATTTTTGTTGAGTGGATAGATTTTAGTTAGGGATAGTCGTTCAACATTCTATCAGAACAACGAACCATGGAGTATGATTTCTCTGAAACCATGATATATTTCAAATCGATCTTGACCAAAATGAGTCTGTGGTGTGAAATAATTTTTGCTTCGGTGGATAGATTTTAGTTAGGGGTAGCCGTTCAACATTCTATCAGAACAACGAACCATGGAGTATGATTTCTCTGAAACCATGGTCGATTTCAAATCGATCCTGACCCAAATGAGTCTGTGGTGTGAAATAATTTTTGTTGAGTGGATAGATTTTAGTTAGGGGTAGTCGTTCAACATTCTATCAGAACAACGAACCATGGAGTATGATTTCTCTGAAACCATGATGGATTTCAAATCGATCCTGACCAAAATGATTCTGTGGTGTGAAATAATTTTTGCTACGGTGGATAGATTTTAGTTAGGGGTAGTCGTTCAACATTCTATCAGAACAACGAATCATGGAGTATGATTTCTCTGAAATCATGGTAGATTTCAAATCGATCCTGACCAAAATGAGTCTGTGGTGTGAAATAAGTTTTGTTGAGTGGATAGATTTTAGTTATTGTTAGTCGTTCAACATTCTATCAGAACTACGAACCATGAAGTATGATTTCTCTGAAACCATAATAGGTTTCAAATCGATCCTGACCTAAATGAGTCTGTGGTGTGAAATAATTTTTGTTGGATTTTAGTTAGGGGTAGTCGTTCAACATTCTATCAGAACAACGAACCATGGAGTATGATTTCTCTGAAAATATGATAGATTTCAAATCGATCTTGACCCAAATGAGTCTGTTATGTGAAATAATTTTTGTTGAGTGGATAGATTTTAGTTAGGGTTAGTCGTTCAACATTCTATCAGAACTACGAACCATGAAGTATGATTTCTCTGAAATCATTTTAGATTTCAAATCGATCCTTACCCAAACGAGTCTGTGGTGTGAAATAATTTTTGCTTCGGTGGATAGATTTTAGTTAGGGGTAGTCGTTCACCAGAACTACGAACCTTGAGGTATGATTTCTCTGAAACCATGATAGATTTCAAATCGATCCTGACCCAAACGAGTCTGTGGTGTGAAATAATTTTTGTTGAGTGGATAGATTTTAGTTAGGGGTAGTCGTTCAACATTCTATCAGAACAACGAACCATGGAGTATGATTTCTCTGAAACCATGATGGATTTCAAATCGATCCTGACCAAAATGAGTCTGTGGTGTGAAATAATTTTTGCTTCGGTGGATAGATTTTAGTTAGGGTTAGTCTTTCAACATTCTATCAGAACTACGAACCATGAAGTATGATTTCTCTGAAATCATGGTAGATTTCAAATCGATCCTGACCCAAACGAGTCTGTGGTGTGAAATAATTTTTGCTTCGGTAGATAGATTTTAGTTAGGGGTAGTCGTTCAACATTCTATCAGAACTACGAACCATGAAGTATGATTTCTCTGAAACCATGGTAGATTTCAAATCGATCCTGACCCAAATGATTCTGTGGTGTGAAATAATTTTTGCTTCGGTGGATAGATTTTAGTTAGGGTTAGTCGTTCAACATTCTATCAGAACTACGAACCATGAAGTATGATTTCTCTGAAATCATTTTAGATTTCAAATCGATCCTGACCCAAACGAGTCTGTGGTGTGAAATAATTTTTGTTGAGTGGATAGATTTTAGTTAGGGTTAGTCGTTCAACATTCTATCAGAACTGCGAACCATGAAGTATGATTTCTCTGAAATCATTTTAGATTTCAAATCGATCCTGACCCAAACGAGTCTGTGGTGTGAAATAATTTTTGCTTCGGTGGATAGATTTTAGTTAGGGGTAGTCGTTCAACATTCTGTCCGAACAACGAACCATGGAGTATGATTTTTGTTTTTCCATGATAGATTTCAAATCGATCCAGACCCAAATGAGTCTGTGGCGTGAAATAATTTTTGTTGAGTGGATAGATTTTAGTTAGGGTTAGTCGTTCAACATTCTATCAGAACTACGAACCATGAAGTATGATTTCTCTGAAATCATTTTAGATTTCAAATCGATCCTGACCCAAACGAGTCTGTGGTGTGAAATAATTTTTGCTTCGGTGGATAGATTTTAGTTAGGGGTAGTCGTTCAACATTCTATCAGAACTACGAACCATGAAGTATGATTTCTCTGAAATCATTTTAGATTTCAAATCGATCCTGACCCAAACGAGTCTGTGGTGTGAAATAATTTTTGCTTCGGTGGATAGATTTTAGTTAGGGGTAGTCGTTCAACATTCTATCAGAACAACGAACCATGGAGTATGATTTCTCTGAAACCATGATAGATTTCAAATCGATCCTGACCCAAATGAGTCTGTGGTGTGAAATAATTTTTGTTGAGTGGATAGATTTTAGTTAGGGTTAGTCGTTCAACATTCTATCAGAACTACGAACCATGAAGTATGATTTCTCTGAAATCATTTTAGATTTCAAATCGATCCTTACCCAAACGAGTCTGTGGTGTGAAATAATTTTTGCTTCGGTGGATAGATTTTAGTTAGGGGTAGTCGTTCACCAGAACTACGAACCTTGAGGTATGATTTCTCTGAAACCATGATAGATTTCAAATCGAGCCTGTCCCAAAAGAGTCTGTGGTGTGAAATAATTTTTGTTGAGTGGATAGATTTTAGTTAGGGGTAGTCGTTCAACATTGTATCAGAACAACGAACCATGGAGTATGATTTCTCTGAAACCATGATGGATTTCAAATCGATCCTGACCAAAATGAGTCTGTGGTGTGAAATAATTTTTGCTACGGTGGATAGATTTTAGTTAGGGGTAGTCGTTCAACATTCTATCAGAACAACGAATCATGGAGTATGATTTCTCTGAAATCATTTTAGATTTCAAATCGATCCTGACCCAAACGAGTCTGTGGTGTGAAATAATTTTCGCTTCGGTGGATAGATTTTAGTTAGGGGTAGTCGTTCACCAGAACTACAAACCTTGAGGTATGATTTCTCTGAAACCATGATAGATTTCAAATCGATCCTGACACAAACGAGTCTGTGGTGTGAAATAATTTTCGCTTCGGTGGATAGATTTTAGTTAGGGGTAGTCGTTCACCAGAACTACAAACCTTGAGGTATGATTTCTCTGAAACCATGATAGATTTCAAATCGATCCTGACACAAACGAGTCTGTGGTGTGAAATAATTTTTGTTGAGTGGATAGATTTTAGTTAGGGTTAGTCGTTCAACATTCTATCAGAACTACGAACCATGAAGTATGATTTCTCTGAAATCATTTTAGATTTCAAATCGATCCTGACCCAAACGAGTCTGTGGTGTGAAATAATTTTTGCTTCGGTGGATAGATTTTAGTTAGGGGTAGTCGTTCAACATTCTATCAGAACTACGAACCATGAAGTATGATTTCTCTGAAATCATTTTAGATTTCAAATCGATCCTGACCCAAACGAGTCTGTGGTGTGAAATAATTTTTGCTTCGGTGGATAGATTTTAGTTAGGGGTAGTCGTTCACCAGAACTACGAACCTTGAGGTATGATTTCTCTGAAACCATGATAGATTTCAAATCGATCCTGACCCAAATGAGTCTGTGGTGTGAAATAATTTTTGTTGAGTGGATAGATTTTAGTTAGGGTTAGTCGTTCAACATTCTATCAGAACTACGAACCATGAAGTATGATTTCTCTGAAATCATTTTAGATTTCAAATCGATCCTTACCCAAACGAGTCTGTGGTGTGAAATAATTTTTGCTTCGGTGGATAGATTTTAGTTAGGGGTAGTCGTTCACCAGAACTACGAACCTTGAGGTATGATTTCTCTGAAACCATGATAGATTTCAAATCGATCCTGACCCAAACGAGTCTGTGGTGTGAAATAATTTTTGCTTCGGTAGATAGATTTTAGTTAGGGGTAGTCGTTCAACATTCTATCAGAACTACGAACCATGAAGTATGATTTCTCTGAAACCATGGTAGATTTCAAATCGATCCTGACCCAAATGATTCTGTGGTGTGAAATAATTTTTGCTTCGGTGGATAGATTTTAGTTAGGGTTAGTCGTTCAACATTCTATCAGAACTACGAACCATGAAGTATGATTTCTCTGAAATCATTTTAGATTTCAAATCGATCCTGACCCAAACGAGTCTGTGGTGTGAAATAATTTTTGCTTCGGTGGATAGATTTTAGTTAGGGGTAGTCGTTCACCAGAACTACGAACCTTGAGGTGTGATTTCTCTGAAACCATGATAGATTTCAAATCGATCCTGACCCAAACGAGTCTGTGGTGTGAAATAATTTTTGTTGAGTGGATAGATTTTAGTTAGGGTTAGTCGTTCAACATTCTATCAGAACTACGAACCATGAAGTATGATTTCTCTGAAATCATTTTAGATTTCAAATCGATCCTGACCCAAACGAGTCTGTGGTGTGAAATAATTTTTGCTTCGGTGGATAGATTTTAGTTAGGGGTAGTCGTTCAACATTCTATCAGAACAACGAACCATGGAGTATGATTTCTCTGAAACCATGATAGATTTCAAATCGATCCTGACCCAAATGAGTCTGTGGTGTGAAATAATTTTTGTTGAGTGGATAGATTTTAGTTAGGGTTAGTCGTTCAACATTCTATCAGAACTACGAACCATGAAGTATGATTTCTCTGAAATCATTTTAGATTTCAAATCGATCCTTACCCAAACGAGTCTGTGGTGTGAAATAATTTTTGCTTCGGTGGATAGATTTTAGTTAGGGGTAGTCGTTCACCAGAACTACGAACCTTGAGGTATGATTTCTCTGAAACCATGATAGATTTCAAATCGATCCTGACCCAAACGAGTCTGTGGTGTGAAATAATTTTTGTTGAGTGGATAGATTTTAGTTAGGGGTAGTCGTTCAACATTGTATCAGAACAACGAACCATGGAGTATGATTTCTCTGAAACCATGATGGATTTCAAATCGATCCTGACCAAAATGAGTCTGTGGTGTGAAATAATTTTTGCTACGGTGGATAGATTTTAGTTAGGGGTAGTCGTTCAACATTCTATCAGAACAACGAACCATGGAGTATGATTTCTCTGAAACCATGGTAGATTTCAAATCGATCCTGACCCAAAAAATTCTGTGGTGTGAAATAATTTTTGTTGAGTGGATAGATTTTAGTTAGGGATAGTCGTTCAACATTCTATCAGAACAACGAACCATGGAGTATGATTTCTCTGAAACCATGATATATTTCAAATCGATCTTGACCAAAATGAGTCTGTGGTGTGAAATAATTTTTGCTTCGGTGGATAGATTTTAGTTAGGGGTAGCCGTTCAACATTCTATCAGAACAACGAACCATGGAGTATGATTTCTCTGAAACCATGGTCGATTTCAAATCGATCCTGACCCAAATGATTCTGTGGTGTGAAATAATTTTTGTTGAGTGGATAGATTTTAGTTAGGGGTAGTCGTTCAACATTCTATCAGAACAACGAACCATGGAGTATGATTTCTCTGAAACCATGATGGATTTCAAATCGATCCTGACCAAAATGATTCTGTGGTGTGAAATAATTTTTGCTACGGTGGATAGATTTTAGTTAGGGGTAGTCGTTCAACATTCTATCAGAACAACGAATCATGGAGTATGATTTCTCTGAAATCATGGTAGATTTCAAATCGATCCTGACCAAAATGAGTCTGTGGTGTGAAATAAGTTTTGTTGAGTGGATAGATTTTAGTTATTGTTAGTCGTTCAACATTCTATCAGAACTACGAACCATGAAGTATGATTTCTCTGAAACCATAATAGGTTTCAAATCGATCCTGACCTAAATGAGTCTGTGGTGTGAAATAATTTTTGTTGGATTTTAGTTAGGGGTAGTCGTTCAACATTCTATCAGAACAACGAACCATGGAGTATGATTTCTCTGAAAATATGATAGATTTCAAATCGATCTTGACCCAAATGAGTCTGTTATGTGAAATAATTTTTGTTGAGTGGATAGATTTTAGTTAGGGTTAGTCGTTCAACATTCTATCAGAACTACGAACCATGAAGTATGATTTCTCTGAAATCATTTTAGATTTCAAATCGATCCTTACCCAAACGAGTCTGTGGTGTGAAATAATTTTTGCTTCGGTGGATAGATTTTAGTTAGGGGTAGTCGTTCACCAGAACTACGAACCTTGAGGTATGATTTCTCTGAAACCATGATAGATTTCAAATCGATCCTGACCCAAACGAGTCTGTGGTGTGAAATAATTTTTGTTGAGTGGATAGATTTTAGTTAGGGGTAGTCGTTCAACATTGTATCAGAACAACGAACCATGGAGTATGATTTCTCTGAAACCATGATGGATTTCAAATCGATCCTGACCAAAATGAGTCTGTGGTGTGAAATAATTTTTGCTTCGGTGGATAGATTTTAGTTAGGGTTAGTCTTTCAACATTCTATCAGAACTACGAACCATGAAGTATGATTTCTCTGAAATCATGGTAGATTTCAAATCGATCCTGACCCAAACGAGTCTGTGGTGTGAAATAATTTTTGCTTCGGTAGATAGATTTTAGTTAGGGGTAGTCGTTCAACATTCTATCAGAACTACGAACCATGAAGTATGATTTCTCTGAAACCATGGTAGATTTCAAATCGATCCTGACCCAAATGATTCTGTGGTGTGAAATAATTTTTGCTTCGGTGGATAGATTTTAGTTAGGGGTAGTCGTTCAACATTCTATCAGAACTACGAACCATGAAGTATGATTTCTCTGAAATCATTTTAGATTTCAAATCGATCCTGACCCAAACGAGTCTGTGGTGTGAAATAATTTTTGTTGAGTGGATAGATTTTAGTTAGGGTTAGTCGTTCAACATTCTATCAGAACTACGAACCATGAAGTATGATTTCTCTGAAATCATTTTAGATTTCAAATCGATCCTGACCCAAACGAGTCTGTGGTGTGAAATAATTTTTGCTTCGGTGGATAGATTTTAGTTAGGGGTAGTCGTTCAACATTCTATCAGAACAACGAACCATGGAGTATGATTTCTCTGAAACCATGATAGATTTCAAATCGATCCTGACCCAAATGAGTCTGTGGTGTGAAATAATTTTTGTTGAGTGGATAGATTTTAGTTAGGGTTAGTCGTTCAACATTCTATCAGAACTACGAACCATGAAGTATGATTTCTCTGAAATCATTTTAGATTTCAAATCGATCCTGACCCAAACGAGTCTGTGGTGTGAAATAATTTTTGCTTCGGTGGATAGATTTTAGTTAGGGGTAGTCGTTCAACATTCTATCAGAACTACGAACCATGAAGTATGATTTCTCTGAAATCATTTTAGATTTCAAATCGATCCTGACCCAAACGAGTCTGTGGTGTGAAATAATTTTTGCTTCGGTGGATAGATTTTAGTTAGGGGTAGTCGTTCAACATTCTATCAGAACAACGAACCATGGAGTATGATTTCTCTGAAACCATGATAGATTTCAAATCGATCCTGACCCAAATGAGTCTGTGGTGTGAAATAATTTTTGTTGAGTGGATAGATTTTAGTTAGGGTTAGTCGTTCAACATTCTATCAGAACTACGAACCATGAAGTATGATTTCTCTGAAATCATTTTAGATTTCAAATCGATCCTTACCCA
Source organism: Xylota sylvarum (assembly GCA_905220385.1). NCBI lineage: Eukaryota > Metazoa > Arthropoda > Insecta > Diptera > Syrphidae > Xylota > Xylota sylvarum. The sequence continues at coordinate 1,045,408 of CAJMZQ010000074.1, forward strand.
AACGAGTCTGTGGTGTGAAATAATTTTTGCTTCGGTGGATAGATTTTAGTTAGGGGTAGTCGTTCACCAGAACTACGAACCTTGAGGTATGATTTCTCTGAAACCATGATAGATTTCAAATCGATCCTGACCCAAACGAGTCTGTGGTGTGAAATAATTTTTGTTGAGTGGATAGATTTTAGTTAGGGGTAGTCGTTCAACATTGTATCAGAACAACGAACCATGGAGTATGATTTCTCTGAAACCATGATGGATTTCAAATCGATCCTGACCAAAATGAGTCTGTGGTGTGAAATAATTTTTGCTACGGTGGATAGATTTTAGTTAGGGGTAGTCGTTCAACATTCTATCAGAACAACGAATCATGGAGTATGATTTCTCTGAAATCATTTTAGATTTCAAATCGATCCTGACCCAAACGAGTCTGTGGTGTGAAATAATTTTCGCTTCGGTGGATAGATTTTAGTTAGGGGTAGTCGTTCACCCGAACTACAAACCTTGAGGTATGATTTCTCTGAAACCATGATAGATTTCAAATCGATCCTGACACAAACGAGTCTGTGGTGTGAAATAATTTTCGCTTCGGTGGATAGATTTTAGTTAGGGGTAGTCGTTCACCAGAACTACAAACCTTGAGGTATGATTTCTCTGAAACCATGATAGATTTCAAATGGATCCTGACACAAACGAGTCTGTGGTGTGAAATAATTTTTGTTGAGTGGATAGATTTTAGTTAGGGTTAGTCGTTCAACATTCTATCAGAACTACGAACCATGAAGTATGATTTCTCTGAAATCATTTTAGATTTCAAATCGATCCTGACCCAAACGAGTCTGTGGTGTGAAATAATTTTTGCTTCGGTGGATAGATTTTAGTTAGGGGTAGTCGTTCAACATTCTATCAGAACTACGAAAAATGAAGTATGATTTCTCTGAAATCATTTTAGATTTCAAATCGATCCTGACCCAAACGAGTCTGTGGTGTGAAATAATTTTCGCTTCGGTGGATAGATTTTAGTTAGGGGTAGTCGTTCACCAGAACTACAAACCTTGAGGTATGATTTCTCTGAAACCATGATAGATTTCAAATCGATCCTGACACAAACGAGTCTGTGGTGTGAAATAATTTTTGTTGAGTGGATAGATTTTAGTTAGGGTTAGTCGTTCAACATTCTATCAGAACTACGAACCATGAAGTATGATTTCTCTGAAATCATTTTAGATTTCAAATCGATCCTGACCCAAATGATTCTGTGGTGTGAAATAATTTTTGCTTCGGTGGATAGATTTTAGTTAGGGTTAGTCGTTCAACATTCTATCAGAACTACGAACCATGAAGTATGATTTCTCTGAAATCATTTTAGATTTCAAATCGATCCTGACCCAAACGAGTCTGTGGTGTGAAATAATTTTTGTTGAGTGGATAGATTTTAGTTAGGGTTAGTCGTTCAACATTCTATCAGAACTACGAACCATGAAGTATGATTTCTCTGAAATCATTTTAGATTTCAAATCGATCCTTACCCAAACGAGTCTGTGGTGTGAAATAATTTTTGCTTCGGTGGATAGATTTTAGTTAGGGGTAGTCGTTCACCAGAACTACGAACCTTGAGGTATGATTTCTCTGAAACCATGATAGATTTCAAATCGATCCTGACCCAAACGAGTCTGTGGTGTGAAATAATTTTTGTTGAGTGGATAGATTTTAGTTAGGGTTAGTCGTTCAACATTCTATCAGAACTACGAACCATGAAGTATGATTTCTCTGAAATCATTTTAGATTTCAAATCGATCCTGACCCAAACGAGTCTGTGGTGTGAAATAATTTTTGCTTCGGTGGATAGATTTTAGTTAGGGGTAGTCGTTCAACATTCTATCAGAACAACGAACCATGGAGTATGATTTCTCTGAAACCATGATAGATTTCAAATCGATCCTGACCCAAATGAGTCTGTGGTGTGAAATAATTTTTGTTGAGTGGATAGATTTTAGTTAGGGTTAGTCGTTCAACATTCTATCAGAACTACGAACCATGAAGTATGATTTCTCTGAAATCATTTTAGATTTCAAATCGATCCTTACCCAAACGAGTCTGTGGTGTGAAATAATTTTTGCTTCGGTGGATAGATTTTAGTTAGGGGTAGTCGTTCACCAGAACTACGAACCTTGAGGTATGATTTCTCTGAAACCATGATAGATTTCAAATCGATCCTGACCCAAACGAGTCTGTGGTGTGAAATAATTTTTGTTGAGTGGATAGATTTTAGTTAGGGGTAGTCGTTCAACATTGTATCAGAACAACGAACCATGGAGTATGATTTCTCTGAAACCATGATGGATTTCAAATCGATCCTGACCAAAATGAGTCTGTGGTGTGAAATAATTTTTGCTACGGTGGATAGATTTTAGTTAGGGGTAGTCGTTCAACATTCTATCAGAACAACGAACCATGGAGTATGATTTCTCTGAAACCATGGTAGATTTCAAATCGATCCTGACCCAAAAAATTCTGTGGTGTGAAATAATTTTTGTTGAGTGGATAGATTTTAGTTAGGGATAGTCGTTCAACATTCTATCAGAACAACGAACCATGGAGTATGATTTCTCTGAAACCATGATATATTTCAAATCGATCTTGACCAAAATGAGTCTGTGGTGTGAAATAATTTTTGCTTCGGTGGATAGATTTTAGTTAGGGGTAGCCGTTCAACATTCTATCAGAACAACGAACCATGGAGTATGATTTCTCTGAAACCATGGTCGATTTCAAATCGATCCTGACCCAAATGATTCTGTGGTGTGAAATAATTTTTGTTGAGTGGATAGATTTTAGTTAGGGGTAGTCGTTCAACATTCTATCAGAACAACGAACCATGGAGTATGATTTCTCTGAAACCATGATGGATTTCAAATCGATCCTGACCAAAATGATTCTGTGGTGTGAAATAATTTTTGCTACGGTGGATAGATTTTAGTTAGGTTTAGTCGTTCAACATTCTATCAGAACAACGAATCATGGAGTATGATTTCTCTGAAATCATGGTAGATTTCAAATCGATCCTGACCAAAATGAGTCTGTGGTGTGAAATAAGTTTTGTTGAGTGGATAGATTTTAGTTATTGTTAGTCGTTCAACATTCTATCAGAACTACGAACCATGAAGTATGATTTCTCTGAAACCATAATAGGTTTCAAATCGATCCTGACCTAAATGAGTCTGTGGTGTGAAATAATTTTTGTTGGATTTTAGTTAGGGGTAGTCGTTCAACATTCTATCAGAACAACGAACCATGGAGTATGATTTCTCTGAAAATATGATAGATTTCAAATCGATCTTGACCCAAATGAGTCTGTTATGTGAAATAATTTTTGTTGAGTGGATAGATTTTAGGTAGGGGTAGTCGTTCAACATTCTATCAGAACTACGAACCATGAAGTATGATTTCTCTGAAACCATGATAGATTTCAAATCGATCCTAACCAAAATGAGTCTGTGGTGTGAAATAATTTTTGTTGAGTGGATAGATATTAGTTAGAGGTAGTCGTTCAACCTTCTATCAGAACTACGAACCATTGAGTATGAGTTCTCTGAAACCATGGTGAATTTCAAATCGATCCTGACCAAAATGAGTCTGTGGTGTGAAATAATTTTTGTTGAGTGGATAGATTTTAGTTAGGGGTAGTCGTTCAACATTCTATCAGAACAACGAACTATGGAGTATGATTTCTCTGAAACCATGATAGATTTCAAATCGATCTTGAATAAAATGAGTCTGTGGTGTGAAATAATTTTTGCTACGGTGGATAGATTTTAGTTAGGGGTAGTCGTTCAACATTCTATCAGAACAACGAACCATGGAGTATGATTTCTCTGAAATCATTTTAGATTTCAAATCGATCCTGACCCAAACGAGTCTGTGGTGTGAAATAATTTTCGCTTCGGTGGATAGATTTTAGTTAGGGGTAGTCGTTCACCAGAACTACAAACCTTGAGGTATGATTTCTCTGAAACCATGATAGATTTCAAATCGATCCTGACACAAACGAGTCTGTGGTGTGAAATAATTTTCGCTTCGGTGGATAGATTTTAGTTAGGGGTAGTCGTTCACCAGAACTACAAACCTTGAGGTATGATTTCTCTGAAACCATGATAGATTTCAAATCGATCCTGACACAAACGAGTCTGTGGTGTGAAATAATTTTTGTTGAGTGGATAGATTTTAGTTAGGGTTAGTCGTTCAACATTCTATCAGAACTACGAACCATGAAGTATGATTTCTCTGAAATCATTTTAGATTTCAAATCGATCCTGACCCAAACGAGTCTGTGGTGTGAAATAATTTTTGCTTCGGTGGATAGATTTTAGTTAGGGGTAGTCGTTCAACATTCTATCAGAACTACGAAAAATGAAGTATGATTTCTCTGAAATCATTTTAGATTTCAAATCGATCCTGACCCAAACGAGTCTGTGGTGTGAAATAATTTTCGCTTCGGTGGATAGATTTTAGTTAGGGGTAGTCGTTCACCAGAACTACAAACCTTGAGGTATGATTTCTCTGAAACCATGATAGATTTCAAATCGATCCTGACACAAACGAGTCTGTGGTGTGAAATAATTTTCGCTTCGGTGGATAGATTTTAGTTAGGGGTAGTCGTTCACCAGAACTACAAACCTTGAGGTATGATTTCTCTGAAACCATGATAGATTTCAAATCGATCCTGACACAAACGAGTCTGTGGTGTGAAATAATTTTCGCTTCGGTGGATAGATTTTAGTTAGGGGTAGTCGTTCACCAGAACTACAAACCTTGAGGTATGATTTCTCTGAAACCATGATAGATTTCAAATCGATCCTGACACAAACGAGTCTGTGGTGTGAAATAATTTTTGTTGAGTGGATAGATTTTAGTTAGGGTTAGTCGTTCAACATTCTATCAGAACTACGAACCATGAAGTATGATTTCTCTGAAATCATTTTAGATTTCAAATCGATCCTGACCCAAACGAGTCTGTGGTGTGAAATAATTTTTGCTTCGGTGGATAGATTTTAGTTAGGGGTAGTCGTTCAACATTCTATCAGAACTACGAAAAATGAAGTATGATTTCTCTGAAACCATGACAGATTTCAAATCGATCCTGACCCAAATGAGTCTGTGGTGTGAAATAATTTTTGTTGAGTGGATAGATTTTAGTTAGGGTTAGTCGTTCAACATTCTATCAGAACTGCGAACCATGAAGTATGATTTCTCTGAAATCATTTTAGATTTCAAATCGATCCTGACCCAAACGAGTCTGTGGTGTGAAATAATTTTCGCTTCGGTGGATAGATTTTAGTTAGGGGTAGTCGTTCACCAGAACTACGAACCTTGAGGTATGATTTCTCTGAAACCATGATAGATTTCAAATCGATCCTGACCCAAACGAGTCTGTGGTGTGAAATAATTTTTGTTGAGTGGATAGATTTTAGTTAGGGGTAGTCGTTCAACATTGTATCAGAACAACGAACCATGGAGTATGATTTCTCTGAAACCATGGTGGATTTCAAATCGATCCTGACCAAAATGAGTCTGTGGTGTGAAATAATTTTTGTTGAGTGGATAGATTTTAGTTAGGGGTAGTCGTTCAACATTCTATCAGAACAACGAACCATGGAGTATGATTTCTCTGAAACCATGGTAGATTTCAAATCGATCCTGACCCAAATGATTCTGTGGTGTGAAATAATTTTTGTTGAGTGGATAGATTTTAGTTAGGGGTAGTCGTTCAACATTCTATCAGAACAACGAACCATGGAGTATGATTTCTCTGAAACCATGATATATTTCAAATCGATCTTGACCAAAATGAGTCTGTGGTGTGAAATAATTTTTGCTTCGGTGGATAGATTTTAGTTAGGTGTAATCGTTCAACATTCTATCAGAACAACGAACCATGGAGTATGATTTCTCTGAAACCATGGTAGATTTCAAATCGATCCTGACCCAAATGATTCTGTGGTGTGAAATAATTTTGGTTGAGTGGATAGATTTTAGTTATTGTTAGTCGTTCAACATTCTATCAGAACAACGAACCATGGAGTATGATTTCTCTGAAACCATGATGGATTTTAAATCGATCCTGACCAAAATGATTCTGTGGTGTGAAATAATTTTTGCTACGGTGGATAGATTTTAGTTAGGGGTAGTCGTTCAACATTCTATCAGAACAACGAATCATGGAGTATGATTTCTCTGAAACCATAATAGGTTTCAAATCGATCCTGACCTAAATGAGTCTGTGGTGTGAAATAATTTTTGTTGAGTGGATAGATTTTAGTTAGGGGTAGTCGTTCAACATTCTATCAGAACTACGAACCATGAAGTATGATTTCTCTGAAACCATGATAGATTTCAAATCGATCCTAACCAAAATGAGTCTGTGGTGTGAAATAAGTTTTGTTGAGTGAATAGATTTTAGTTATTGTTAGTCGTTCAACATTCTATCAGAACTACGAACCATGAAGTATGATTTCGCTGAAACCATAATAGGTTTCAAATCGATCCTGACCTAAATGAGTCTGTGGTGTGAAATAATTTTTGTTGGATTTTAGTTAGGGGTAGTCGTTCAACATTCTATCAGAACAACGAACCATGGAGTATGATTTCTCTGAAAATATGATAGATTTCAAATCGATCTTGACCAAAATGAGTCTGTTATGTGAAATAATTTTTGTTGAGTGGATAGATTTTAGTTAGGGGTAGTCGTTCAACATTCTATCAGAACTACGAAAAATGAAGTATGATTTCTCTGAAACCATTTTGAATTTGAAATCGATCCTGACCAAAATGAGTCTGTGGTGTGAAATAATTTTTGTTGAGTGGATAGATTTTAGTTAGGGGTAGTCGTTCAACATTCTATCAGAACAACGAACTATGGAGTATGATTTCTCTGAAACCATGATAGATTTCAAATCGATCTTGACCAAAATGAGTCTGTTATGTGAAATAATTTTTGTTGAGTGGATAGATTTTAGTTAGGGGTAGTCGTTCAACATTCTATCAGAACTACGAACCATGAAGTATGATTTCTCTGAAACCATTTTGAATTTGAAATCGATCCTGACCAAAATGAGTCTGTGGTGTGAAATAATTTTTGTTGAGTGGATAGATTTTAGTTAGGGGTAGTCGTTCAACATTCTATCAGAACTACGAACCATGAAGTATGATTTCTCTGAAACCATTTTGAATTTGAAATCGATCCTGACCAAAATGAGTCTGTGGTGTGAAATAATTTTTGTTGAGTGGATAGATTTTAGTTAGGGGTAGTCGTTCAACATTCTATCAGAACAACGAACTATGGAGTATGATTTCTCTGAAACCATGATAGATTTCAAATCGATCTTGACCAAAATGAGTCTGTTATGTGAAATAATTTTTGTTGAGTGGATAGATTTTAGTTAGGGGTAGTCGTTCAACATTCTATCAGAACTACGAACCATGAAGTATGATTTCTCTGAAACCATTTTGAATTTGAAATCGATCCTGACCAAAATGAGTCTGTGGTGTGAAATAATTTTTGTTGAGTGGATAGATTTTAGTTAGGGGTAGTCGTTCAACATTCTATCAGAACTACGAACCATGAAGTATGATTTCTCTGAAACCATGATAGATTTCAAATCGATCCTGACCTAAATGAGTCTGTGGTGTGAAATAATTTTTGTTGGATTTTAGTTAGGGGTAGTCGTTCAACATTCTATCAGAACAACGAACCATGGAGTATGATTTCTCTGAAAATATGATAGATTTCAAATCGATCTTGACCAAAATGAGTCTGTTATGTGAAATAATTTTTGTTGAGTGGATAGATTTTAGTTAGGGGTAGTCGTTCAACATTCTATCAGAACTACGAACCATGAAGTATGATTTCTCTGAAACCATTTTGAATTTGAAATCGATCCTGACCAAAATGAGTCTGTGGTGTGAAATAATTTTTGTTGAGTGGATAGATTTTAGTTAGGGGTAGTCGTTCAACATTCTATCAGAACAACGAACTATGGAGTATGATTTCTCTGAAACCATGATAGATTTCAAATCGATCTTGACCAAAATGAGTCTGTTATGTGAAATAATTTTTGTTGAGTGGATAGATTTTAGTTAGGGGTAGTCGTTCAACATTCTATCAGAACTACGAACCATGAAGTATGATTTCTCTGAAACCATTTTGAATTTGAAATCGATCCTGACCAAAATGAGTCTGTGGTGTGAAATAATTTTTGTTGAGTGGATAGATTTTAGTTAGGGGTAGTCGTTCAACATTCTATCAGAACTACGAACCATGAAGTATGATTTCTCTGAAACCATGATAGATTTCAAATCGATCCTAACCAAAATGAGTCTGTGGTGTGAAATAAGTTTTGTTGAGTGGATAGATTTTAGTTAGGGGTAGTCGTTCAACATTCTATCAGAACTACGAACCATGAAGTATGATTTCTCTGAAACCATTTTGAATTTGAAATCGATCCTGACCAAAATGAGTCTGTGGTGTGAAATAATTTTTGTTGAGTGGATAGATTTTAGTTAGGGGTAGTCGTTCAACATTCTATCAGAACAACGAACCATGGAGTATGATTTCTCTGAAACCATGGTGGATTTCAAATCGATCATGACCAAAATGAGTCTGTGGTGTGAAATAAGTTTTGTTGAGTGGATAGATTTTAGTTATTGTTAGTCGTTCAACATTCTATCAGAACTACGAACCATGAAGTATGATTTCGCTGAAACCATAATAGGTTTCAAATCGATCCTGACCTAAATGAGTCTGTGGTGTGAAATAATTTTTGTTGGATTTTAGTTAGGGGTAGTCGTTCAACATTCTATCAGAACAACGAACCATGGAGTATGATTTCTCTGAAAATATGATAGATTTCAAATCGATCTTGACCAAAATGAGTCTGTTATGTGAAATAATTTTTGTTGAGTGGATAGATTTTAGTTAGGGGTAGTCGTTCAACATTCTATCAGAACTACGAACCATGAAGTATGATTTCTCTGAAACCATTTTGAATTTGAAATCGATCCTGACCAAAATGAGTCTGTGGTGTGAAATAATTTTTGTTGAGTGGATAGATTTTAGTTAGGGGTAGTCGTTCAACATTCTATCAGAACAACGAACCATGGAGTATGATTTCTCTGAATACATGGTAGTTTTCAAATCGAACCTGACCAAAATGAGTTTGTGGTGTGAAATAATTTTTGTTGAGTGGATAGATTTTAGTTAGGGTTAGTCGGTCAACATTCTATCAGAACTACGAACCATGAAGTATGATTTCTCTGAAACCATGATAGGTTTCAAATCGATCCTGACCCAAATGAGTCTGTAGTGTGAAATAATTTTTGTTGGATTTTAGTTAGGGGTAGTCGTTCAACATTCTATCAGAACTACGAACCATGGAGTATGATTTCTCTGAAACCATGATAGATTTCAAATCGATCCTGACCAAAATGAGTCTGTTATGTGAAATAATTTTTGTTGAGTGGATAGATTTTAGTTAGGGGTAGTCGTTCAACATTCTATCAGAACTACGAACCATGAAGTATGATTTCTCTGAAACCATGGTAGATTTCAAATCGATCCTGACCCAAATGATTCTGTGGTGTGAAATAATTTTTGTTGAGTGGATAGATTTTAGTTAGGGGTAGTCGTTCAACATTCTATCAGAACAACGAACCATGGAGTGTGATTTCTCTGAAACCATGGTGGATTTCAAATCGATCATGACCAAAATGAGTCTGTGGTGTGAAATAATTTTTGTTGAGTGGATAGATTTTAGTTGGGAGTAGTCGTTCAACATTCTATCAGAACTACGAACCATGAAGTATGATTTCTCTGAAACCATGATAGATTTCAAATCGATCCCGACTAAAATGAGTCTGTGGTGTGAAATAATTTTTGCTTCGGTGGATAGATTTTAGTTAGGGGTAGTCGTTCAACATTCTGTCAGAACTACGAACAATGAAGTATGATTTCTCTGAAACCATGGTAGATTTCAAATCGATCCTGACCCAAATGATTCTATAGTGTGAAATAATTTTTGTTGAGTGGATAGATTTTAGTTAGGGGTAGTCGTTCAACATTCTATCAGAACAACGAACCATGGAGTATGATTTCTCTGAAACCATGGTAGATTTCAAATCGATCCTGACCAAAGTGAGTCTGTGGTGTGAAATAATTTTTGTTGAGTGGATAGATTTTAGTTAGGGGTAGTCGTTCACCATTCTATCAGAACTACGAAATATGAAGTATGATTTCTCTGAAACCATGATAGATTTCAAATCGATCCTGACCAAAATGAGTCTGTTGTGTGAAGTAATTTTTGCTTCGGTGGATAGATTTTAGTTAAGGGTAGTCGCTCAACATTCTATCAGAACTACGAACCATGAAGTATGATTTCTCTGAAACCATGATAGATTTCAAATCGATCCTGACCAAAATGAGTCTGTGGTATGAAATAATTTTTGCTTCGGTGGATAGATTTTAGTTAAGGGTAGTCGCTCAACATTCTATCAGAACAACGAACCATGGAGTATGATTTCTCTGAAATCATGGTAGATTTCAAATCGATCCTGACCAAAATGAGTCTGTGGTGTGAAATAATTTTTGCTTCGGTGGATAGATTTTAGTTATTGTTAGTCGTTCAACATTCTATCAGAACTACTAACCATGAAGTATGATTTCTCTGAAACCATGATAGGTTTCAAATCGATTATGACCCAAATGATTCTGTGGTGTGAAATAATTTTTGCTTCGGTGGATAGATTTTAGTTAGGGTTAGTCTTTCAACATTCTATCAGAACTACGAACCATGAAGTATGATTTCTCTGAAATCATGGTAGATTTCAAATCGATCCTGACCCAAACGAGTCTGTGGTGTGAAATAATTTTTGCTTCGGTGGATAGATTTTAGTTAGGGGTAGTCGTTCAACATTCTATCAGAACTACGAACCATGAAGTATGATTTCTCTGAAACCATGGTAGATTTCAAATCGATCCTGACCCAAATGATTCTGTCTTGTGAAATAATTTTTGCTTCGGTGGATAGATTTTAGTTGGGAGTAGTCGTTCAACATTCTATCAGAACTACGAACCATGAAGTATGATTTCTCTGAAACCATGATAGATTTCAAATCGATCCCGACCAAAATGAGTCTGTGGTGTGAAATAATTTTTGCTTCGGTGGATAGATTTTAGTTATTGTTAGTCGTTCAACATTCTATCAGAACTACTAACCATGAAGTATGATTTCTCTGAACCCATATTAGATTTCAAATCGATCCTGACCCAAATGATTCTATGGTGTGAAATAATTTTTGTTGAGTGGATAGATTTTAGTTAGGGGTAGTCGTTCAACATTCTATCAGAACAACGAACCATGGAGTATGATTTCTCTGAAACCATGGTAGATTTCAAATCGATCCTGACCAAAGTGAGTCTGTGGTGTGAAATAATTTTTGTTGAGTGGATAGATTTTAGTTAGGGGTAGTCGTTCACCATTCTATCAGAACTACGAATCATTAAGTATGATTTCTCTGAAACCATGGTGGATTTTAAATCGATCCTGACCAAAATGAGTCTGTGGTGTGAAATAATTTTTGTTGAGTGGATAGATTTTAGTTAGGAGTAGTCGTTCAACATTCTATCAGAACTACGAACCATGAAGTATGATTGCTCTGAAACCATGATAGATTTCAAATCGATCCTCGCCAAAATGAGTCTGTGGTGTGAAATAATTTTTGTTGAGTGGATAGATTTTAGTTAGGGGTGGTCGATCAACATTCTATCAGAACAACGAACCATGGAGTATGATTTCTCTGAAACCATGGTGGATTTCAAATCGATCATGACCAAAATGAGTCTGTGGTGTGAAATAATTTTTGTTGAGTGGATAGATTTTAGTTGGGAGTAGTCGTTCAACATTCTATCAGAACTACGAACCATAAAGTATGATTTCTCTGAAACCATGATAGATTTCAAATCGATCCCGACCAAAATGAGTCTGTGGTGTGAAATAATTTTTGCTTCGGTGGATAGATTTTAGTTATTGTTAGTCGTTCAACATTCTATCAGAACTACGAACCATGAAGTATGATTTCTCTGAAACCATGGTAGATTTCAAATCGATCCTGACCCAAATGATTCTGTGGTGTGAAATAATTTTTGTTGAGTGGATAGATTTTAGTTAGGGGTAGTCGTTCAACATTCTATCAGAACAACGAACCATGGAGTATGATTTCTCTGAAATCATGGTAGATTTCAAATCGATCCTGACCAAAATGAGTCTGTGGTGTGAAATAATTTTTGTTGAGTTTATAGATTTTAGTTAGGGGTAGTCGTTCAACATTCTATCAGAACTACGAACCATGGAGTATGATTTCTCTGAAATCATGGTAGATTTCAAATCGATCCTGACCAAAATGAGTCTGTGGTGTGAAATAATTTTTGTTGAGTGGATAGATTTTAGTTAGGGGTAGTCGTTCACCATTCTATCAGAACTACGAACCATGGAGTATGATTTCTCTGAAACCATGGTGGATTTTAAATCGATCCTGACCAAAATGAGACTGTGGTGTGAAATAATTTTTGTTGAGTGGATAGATTTTAGTTAGGAGTAGTCGTTCAACATTCTATCAGAACTACGAACCATGAAGTATGATTTCTCTGAAACCATGATAGATTTCAAATCGATCCTGGCCAAAATGAGTCTGTGGTGTGAAATAATTTTTGTTGAGTGGATAAATTTTATTTAGGGGTAGTCGATCAACATTCTATCAGAACAACGAACCATGGAGTATGATTTCTCTGAAACCATGGTGGATTTCAAATCGATCATGACCAAAATGAGTCTGTGGTGTGAAATAATTTTTGTTGAGTGGATAGATTTTAGCTGGGAGTAGTCGTTCAACATTCTGTCAGAACTACGAACCATGAAGTATGATTTCTCTGAAACCATGATAGATTTCAAATCGATCCCGACCAAAATGAGTCAGTGGTGTCAAATAATTTTTGCTTCGGTGGATAGATTTTAGTTAGGGGTAGTCTTTCAACATTCTATCAGAACTACGAACCATGAAGTATGATTTCTCTGAAACCATAGTAGATTTCAAATCGATCCTGACCCAAATGATTCTGTGGTGTGAAATAATTTTTGTTGAGTGGATAGATTTTAGTTAGGGGTAGTCGTTCAACATTCTATCAGAACAACGAACCATGGAGTATGATTTCTCTGAAATCATGGTAGATTTCAAATCGATCCTGACCAAAATGAGTCTGTGGTGTGAAATAATTTTTGTTGAGTGGATAGATTTTAGTTAGGGGTAGTCGTTCAACATTCTATCAGAACTACGAACCATGGAGTATGATTTCTCTGAAACCATGGTGGATTTTAAATCGATCCTGACCAAAATGAGTCTATGGTGTGAAATAATTTTTGTTGAGTGGATAGATTTTAGTTAGGGGTGGTCGTTCAACATTCTATCAGAACTACGAACCATGGAGTATGATTTCTCTGAATCCATGGTGGATTTTAAATCGATCCTGACCAAAATGAGTCTGTGGTGTGAAATAATTTTTGTTGAGTGGATAGATTTTAGTTAGGGGTGGTCGATCAACATTCTATCAGAACAACGAACCATGGAGTATGATTTCTCTGAAAGTATGGTGGATTTTAAATCGATCCTGACCAAAATGAGTCTGTGGTGTGAAATAATTTTTGTTGAGTGGATAGATTTTAGTTAGGGGTGGTCGATCAACATTCTATCAGAACAACGAACCATGGAGTATGATTTCTCTGAAACCATGGTGGATTTTAAATCGATCCTGACCAAAATGAGTCTGTGGTGTGAAATAATTTTTGCTTCGGTGGATAGATTTTAGTTAGGGGTAGTCGTTCAAAATTCTATCAGAACTACGAATCATGAAGTATGATTTCTCTGAAACCATGATAGATTTCAAATCGATCCTGGCCAAAATGAGTCTGTGTGTGAAATAATTTTTGTTGAGTGGATAGATTTTAGTTAGGGGTGGTCGATCAACAGTCTATCAGAACAACGAACCATGGAGTATGATTTCTCTGAAACCATGGTGGATTTTAAATCGATCCTGACCAAAATGAGTCTGTGGTGTGAAATAATTTTTGTTGAGTGGATAGATTTTAGTTAGGGGTAGTCGTTCAACATTCTATCAGAACTACGAACCATGAAGTTTGATTTCTCTGTAATCATGGTAGATTTCAAATCGATCCTGACCCAAATGATTCTGTGGTGTGAAATAATTTTCGTTGAGTGGATAGATTTTAGTTAGGGGTAGTCGTTCAAAATTCTATCAGAACTACGAACCATGAAGTATGATTTCTCTGAAACCATGATAGATTTCAAATCGATCCCGACCAAAATGAGTGTGGTGTGAAATAATTTTTGCTTCGGTGGATAGATTTTAGTTAGGGGTAGTCGTTCAACATTCTATCAGAACTACGAACCATGAAGTATGATTTCTCTGAAACCATGGTAGATTTCAAATCGATCCTGACCCAAATGATTCTGTGGTGTGAAATAATTTTTGTTGAGTGGATAGATTTTAGTTAGGGGTAGTCGTTCAACAATCTATCAGAACAACGAACCATGGAGTATGATTTCTCTGAAATCATGGTAGATTTCAAATCGATCCTGACCAAAATGAGTCTGTGGTGTGAAATAATTTTTGTTGAGTGGATAGATTTTAGTTAGGGGTAGTCGTTCACCATTCTATCAGAACTATGAACTATATAGTATGATTTCTCTGAAACCATGGTGGATTTTAAATCGATCCTGACCAAAATGAGATAGAATGTTGATCGACCACCAATAACTAAAATCTATCCACTCAACAAAAATTATTTCACACCACAGACTCATTTTGGTCATGATCGATTTGAAATCCACCATGGTTTCAGAGAAATCATACTTCATGGTTCGTAGTTCTGATAGAATTTTGAACGACTACCCCTAACTAAAATCTATCCACTCAACAAAAAATAATTTCACACCACAAACCCATTTGGGTCAGGATCGATTTGAAATCTACCATGATTTCAGAGAAATCATACTTCATGGTTCGTAGTTCTGATAGAATGTTGAACGACTACCCCTAACTAAAATCTATCTACTCAACAAAAATTATTTCACACCACAGACTCATTTTGGTCAGGATCGATTTAAAATCCACCATGGTTTCAGAGAAATCATACTCCATGGTTCGTGGTTCTGATAGAATGTTGAACGACTACCCCTAACTAAAATCTATCCACTCAACAAAAATTATTTCACACCACAGACTCATTTTGGTCAGGATCGATTTGAAATCTATCACGGTTTTAGAGAAATCATACTGCATGGTTCGTAGTTCTGATAGAATGTTGAACGACTACCCGTAACTAAAATCTATCCACTCAACAAAAATTATTTCACACCACAGAATCATTTGGGTCAGGATGGATTTGAAATCTATCATGGTTTCAGAGAAATCATACTTCATGGTTCGTAGTTCTGATAGAATGTTGAACGACTACCCCTAATTAAAATCTATCCACTCAACAAAAATTATTTGACACCACAGACTCATTTTGGTCAGGATCGATTTGAAATCTATCATGGTTTCAGAGAAATCATACTCCATGGTTCGTAGTTCTGATAGTATGTTGAACGACTACCCCTAACTAAAATCTATCCACTTAACAAAAATTATTTCACACCACAGAATCATTTGAGTCAGGATCGATTTGAAATCTATTATGGTTTCAGAGAAATCATACTTCATGGTTCGTAGTTCTGATAGAATGTTGAACGACTACCCCTAACTAAAATCTATAGACCGAAGCAAAAATTATTTCACACCACAGACTCATTTTGGTCGGGATCGATTTGAAATCTATCATGGTTTCAGAGAAATCATACTTCATGGTTCGTAGTTCTGATAGAATGTTGAACGACTACTCCTAACTAAAATCTATCCACTCAACAAAAATTATTTCACACCACAGACTCATTTTGGTCAGGATCGATTTGAAATCCACCATGGATTCAGAGAAATCATACTCCATGGTTCGTTGTTCTGATAGAATGTTGATCGACCACCCCTAACTAAAATCTATCCACTCAACAAAAATTATTTCACACCACAGACTCATTTTGGCCAGGATCGATTTGAAATCTATCATGGTTTCAGAGAAATCATACTTCATGGTTCGTAGTTCTGATAGAATTTTGAACGACTACCCCTAACTAAAATCTATCCACCGAAGCAAAAATTATTTCATGTAAGATTTATTACTCTTGGCAACCCTAATTCTATTTTCTTTATATTAGTTCTCATATGTAAATAGTAACAGTTACATATCGCTTAACGAGATCATCACCAATTCTTCTTTATACCTACTTTTCTAAGTTCAGTTGAATAAACGCTATCATTATATGAAGTCGAGTTTCTGGCCTTTCATTTCTTCGATCTAACAAAGGTTATGGGCCCAGAGCCACGCGATTAAATTTAGTTAACTTCCCAGTTTAGTTTGCACGCGAATATTTTTTTTTGTTCAATATCTTAAGAAGTACGTCGGTTCGGAAAACTAATTTAATTGAAATGGAAATATGTCTGGTTCGGCGATGCAAATCGATAAACTCGACGGTGACAATTACGCGTCTTGGTCGGTCCAGATGAGGAGCTTGCTGATTACGTTGGATTATTGGAACGTGATAGAAACCTCGTTGCCTCAAGAACCATCGGCGGGACAAAAGACTGCATGGAACAAGACGGATCGGCAGGCGTTGGCGATGATAACACTGTGTGTGAAACCATCGGAACTAATACATATTAAGTGCTGTAAAACTTCAAAGGCGGCGTGGGAAAAACTAAGTGAAACACATAATGCAAATGGACCTGCACGGAAAGTACATTTATTTAGACAGTTGGTGAAATTCCAGTTCGAATTGGGGCAAAAGTTCACTGGACAAATAAACGAATTTTGCTCTATCGTAGAGACTCTAAAAGAAATCGATGTTACGATGCCTGACGATCTGGTAAGCATTTTGTTGTTGTGTAGTTTGCCAGACGAAATGGAAAATTTCGTTGTTGCCATTGAGAGTCGCGATAAACTGCCAACACTAAGTCAATTGAAGGTCAAGATCTTGGAGGAAGAACATCGTCGTGGGGACAAAGAATCAAACGAACGGGTATTTGCAGTTAAGAATAGGGAACACAGAAACAAAAAACCGCAAGGTGGTCATCGTATGTGGGAGAGTGGCGAGCGGCGAAATGTCAAGTGCTACGGTTGTGGAAAGAGGGGGCATATAAGGTCTCAGTGCAAAAACAAAAATGGAAAGGCGCATGCCGTTGTTCTCAGTGCACGTACCCAAGTAAATAATGATAAGAACAATCATTGGATATTGGATAGCGGTGCCTCTTCACATATGTGTTGTGCAAAAAATATGTTTTCGTCATTAGAAACATGCACACAAAAGGTTTTTTTGGCATCAGGTGATAGTGTAGAAGCGCATGGCAGAGGTAATGTAACTTTAAAATCAGATTATGCTGACATTACTTTGAGTAACGTACTATATGTACCAGAACTAAATTCAAATTTTTTATCCGTGAGTAAAATAATTAAGAACGGATGTAGTGTGCAGTTCACCGATGGTAAGGCTTTAGTAAGGACAAATGAAAACCAATTAATTTTCGTTGCTGACTTGCAAGATGGAATATTTTTTACAAAGATTGAGGCAGGTAAGGAGTTAATTTTAAGTGCTACTGAAGAAGCGGCACCCATGGTGTGGCATAAACGTTTTGGACACCTCAACTTGGGCGATTTATGCAAGTTATCACAAAAAACTATGGTTGTCGGCATGACGGTTAATAAGCCAAGTGATTTTGCATGCATCACGTGTGCTTTATGCAAGATATCTACTAAGCCATTCAATAATTATAATGCATGCTTTACTTCTAATGTACTCGATGTAGTCCACACCGATATTTGTGGCCCAATGCGAGTTTCATCTCAAAGTGGATCCATTTACTTCATTACGTTTATAGATGATTTTTCTAGATACATAACCACGTACTTCCTAAAGCAAAAATCCGATGCGCTTAAGGTATTTAAAGAATATGTAGCTAACGCAGAAAAACAAACCGGAAAAAAGGTGAGATGTATTCGGAGTGACAATGGACGAGAGTATACTAGCAGCAAATTTGATGAATTTTTAAAATCGAGTGGAATTATACATCAAAAATCAGTTTGTTACACACCACAGCAAAACGGCGTTGCCGAAAGAGTAAACAGAACACTCGTCGAGATGACACGGTGCATGTTGGAGGAATCGAAGCTACCTCAATCCTTATGGTCAGAAGCTATAAATACTGCCACATACATAAGAAATCGGTCACCAACGAAAGTTTTAATAGACAAAACACCCTATGAACGTTGGTTCGGAAGAAGACCGTCTGTATACCATTTGAGAGCATTTGGGTGTGATGCTATTGCATTAAAGAAGCAACCTGGTCGGTCTAAACTGCAACCAAAGGGTGAAATATTATCTCTAGTTGGTTATTCTCAGCACACGAAGGGCTACAGGTTATACGATAAGCATCGGAAAACAATCGTTATATCTCGTGATGTTATATTTTTTGAAAATAAGTTCGGAGGGGCGATGTGTGATGCTGACAGTAGTGCTTTACACGATAAAGCACCAACTTATTTTTTTGGTCCTAATGAGTCAAGAGATGTATTTCCTGAAGATACTTTTGCTGAAGACGTAGTCTCTGAAGATTCAACATGTCTCCAAGAAAGTGAAATTTACAATGCTGACAAAAAATCTATTGACATGCACGACTCGGTCACAGCGAATGCCGAAAGGGAAGCAAGTGAAAGTCAGAGAGTTTTACGATCAGGCATACCCGGACGACAGAGGAAAGTTTCTGCTTCTACCGCAGCTCGAGAAGTTGCGAATAAACTCTTATCGTTGGACCGTGATCCAGTTTCTGTCAAAAAGGCTCTGCAGAGTGATAATGCACCCAAATGGAGAGAGGCTATGCGACGGGAATATAATTCGTTAGTCGAAAACAATACGTGGGATCTTGTCAATGAACCGAAAGGAAAAAACGTCATCGGATGTAGATGGGTCTTTACAACCAAACGTAAGGCAGATGGAAGTATTGAGAAGTACAAGGCGCGCTTAGTAGCCCAAGGATGTTTTCAGAAACACAACGTGGATTATTTTGAGACATATGCACCGGTTGTAAGGCATCCAACAATTCGATTAATTTTGGCTCTGGCTGTGCAGAATAAACTCCTAGTATACCATGTTGATATTGCGGCTGCTTATCTTAACGGAAGGTTGGAAGAGGAGGTCTATATGCGTCAGCCAGAGATGTTTGTAGACGAAAGACAACCAGAGAAAGTTTGCAGTTTAAAAAAATCCTTGTATGGGCTCAAACAAGCTGGAAGAGACTGGAACAAGAAAATTAATGAAGTATTGTTAAGCATTGGTTTTAACAGGTGCAAAACCGATAATTGTGTGTATGTCGGGCGAAGCGGAAATGAAATAAACATTATCGGGTTGTATGTGGACGATATGATAATAGCATGTTCTTCAGAAACTACTATGCACAGCATTATGCAGAATCTTAATAGGCATGTAGAGGCTGTTGACCGTGGACCAATACAATTTTATCTTGGCATGGAAATTGAAAGAAACGGAAAGAGAGGCGAAATAACTATACACCAGAATCGATACATTGAAGAATTATTATCGCACTGGGGCATGGAAATTTCCAAACCTGCGTTTACACCACTTCCCAGTGGAACCATATTAGAAAAGTGTACCGACGAGGACTGTTCTCCAACGAATGTTAGGGAATACCAATCATTAATGGGTGGACTGAACTATTTGGCAACTATATCGCGACCTGACATCACTCACACCGTATCAAAACTATCGCAGTTTAGTTCTCATCCACATAAGGAACATTTTACGGCAGCCAAGCATGTTCTTCGATATTTGAGAAATGACTCTGGGGTTTGTTTGGCTTACAAAAATAATAATAGTTTAATTTGTTACACAGATGCTGATTGGGGTTCGGATGCAACCGATCGTAAATCCTACAGTGGCTATGTTATCTACTTTGGCGGTGGTCCTGTGGCTTGGGAATCCAAAAAACAAAACGTTATTGCACTTAGCACGATGGAAGCCGAATACATTGCCATGTGTCAGGGCACGAAGGAAGTCGTATTCCAGCGAAGTCTGCTTTCGGAGCTGGGTTTTGTGCAACATATAAACGAACCAACTATCATGTATTGCGACAACCAGGGAGCTAGTTTTCTTGCTCAAAATGACATAACACATAAAAGAAGTAAACATATTGATATTAAATATCACTATTTAAAAGAAAAATGTACACATAATGAAATTTCAATTACTTATATACCAAGTCATGATAACATTGCAGATATTTTCACAAAATGTTTAAGTAAGAGTAAACATATAAATTTTTGTAATGAATTGTTCAATAATAATTAGTTTTGTGAATTTGGTTTGAGGAGAAGATTGTAAGATTTATTACTCTTGGCAACCCTAATTCTATTTTCTTTATATTAGTTCTCATATGTAAATAGTAACAGTTACATATCGCTTAACGAGATCATCACCAATTCTTCTTTATACCTACTTTTCTAAGTTCAGTTGAATAAACGCTATCATTATATGAAGTCGAGTTTCTGGCCTTTCATTTCTTCGATCTAACATTTCACACCACAGAATCATTTTGATCAGGATCGATTTAAAATCCACCATGGTTTCAGAGAAATCATACTCCATGGTTCGTAGTTCTGATAGAATGTTGAACGACTACCCCTAACTAAAATCTATCCACTCAACAAAAATTATTTCACACCACAGACTCATTTTGGTCAGGATCGATTTGAAATCCACCATGGTTTCAGAGAAATCATACTCCATGGTTCGTGGTTCTGATAGAATGTTGAACGACTACCCCTAACTAAAATCTATCCACTCAACAAAAATTATTTCACACCACAGACTCATTTTGGTCAGGATCGATTTGAAATCTATCACGGTTTTAGAGAAATCATACTGCATGGTTCGTAGTTCTGATAGAATGTTGAACGACTACCCGTAACTAAAATCTATCCACTCAACAAAAATTATTTCACACCACAGACTCATTTTGGTCGGGATCGATTTGAAATCTATCGTGGTTTCAGAGAAATCATACTTCATGGTTCGTAGTTCCTTAGATTTTAGTTAGGGGTAGTCGTTCAACATTCTATCAGAACTACGAACCATGGAGTATGATTTCTCTGAAACCATGATAGATTTCAAATCGATCCTGACCAAAATGAGTCTGTGGTGTCAAATAATTTTTGTTGAGTGGATAGATTTTAGTTAGGGGTAGTCGTTCAACATTCTATCAGAACTACGAACCATGAAGTATGATTTCTCTGAAACCATGGTGGATTTCAAATCGATCCTGACCAAAATGAGTCTATGGTGTGAAATAATTTTTGTTGAGTGGATAGATTTTAGTTAGGGGTAGTCGTTCAACATTCTATCAGCACAACGAACCATGCAGTATGATTTCTCTAAAACCGTGATAGATTTCAAATCGATCCTGACCAAAATGAGTCTGTGGTGTGAAATAATTTTTGTTGAGTGGATAGATTTTAGTTAGGGGTAGTCGTTCAACATTCTATCAGAACCACGAACCATGGAGTATGATTTCTCTGAAACCATGGTGGATTTTAAATCGATCCTGACCAAAATGAGTCTGTGGTGTGAAATAATTTTTGTTGAGTAGATAGATTTTAGTTAGGGGTAGTCGTTCAACATTCTATCAAAACTACGAACCATGAAGTATGATTTCTCTGAAATCATGGTAGATTTCAAATCGATCCTGACCCAAATGAGTTTGTGGTGTGAAATAATTTTTGTTGAGTGGATAGATTTTAGTTAGGGGTAGTCGTTCAAAATTCTATCAGAACTACGAAACCATGAAGTATGATTTCTCTGAAACCATGATAGA